>CAVLGL010000091.1:15256512-15856512 GCA_963668995.1 Parnassius mnemosyne
TGTGATTTCTTTGAATTCGCGCCTTCACAGCTTTTATCACTGCTGGAGTCCTAACAGACCGAGGGCGACCACTTCTTGACCAGTCATCTACACTAGTCTTCATTGTATCGTTTGATGGTACGATAAACGTATCTTTTGGTTATATTCAAATTTTTCAGTATGTCAAAAATTTGAATTGGCGCGTAACCGCAACGATGCAACGTAATAACTGCAACACGGTCTTCTTTAAGCGTCCACTCCATATTTAAAAATGAGTAAAATTCTAAAAAGTATACAGTTTTATTTTCATGAACAATTCAAAATTCGAATTCAATAAACTTTTTTGTGGCCAGCATTCTAAAAGAAAAGTTTTTACTGTGTGACAATACTTATGACCTGACTAGGTACTTGCAAGCAAAAATGTCACTAATATGTTTTCTACTGCAATAAAATAATAAGTGTACGTTATTTTTTTTTCACAACGTGGCAATTGCTCATGGGAGTTTATCGTCACTTTATGAAATCTTTATGAATAAATTTTTTCTCAAAAAAGCTCTTTATTAAAAAAAAACAATATAAAAATATAAATGAAAACATGTTACATACTCGTTCTATACTACTAATTAGCATTATACTACATAGGTATTATGACATGACAGATATTATGTCTAAATATTCTAAGAGATAATTTTAGCTTCATTAAGATAAAGGTGGTAGAGCCCCGCGGCAGCTTTTGTTGTTGCACGTATGGGCCGGCTCGAACCGGGGAGGTACTACAACCGCACAGAATACCAGCGTGAAGTAGAAGCTTTGCTTTTGCGTTTCGTCTGGTGAGTGCTAGTGGCCGAAAGCCAACAAGATGGTAGCGGAAATAAAATTCTGCTCAGAAACTATTCGGGGCAATCTGAGCAACAAAACCAAGGTGACCTCTGCCACGCGTGAATTTCTGCAACATCTGGGGACTTCACTCGAACCTAATCGACCACGACAAAATCCTTGCTACAGCAGATCCCATACGGTGATCCTTGGTGAATTTAACGCCCAGCCGAATAGCTCAGTTTGCGCTTAACCAATCATGTGCGAAGATCTGTTTATGACTTTGCTTGAGCATATAGGTTACTTCGCCCACGTAGATTCCAGATGTGGAGTATCATACATCTTCCCTGTTGAACTGGCCTCTCATTTGGACGGATATCAGGTCTCCATTGACGCTCCTCTTGGCTCCTCAGACCATTGCGTAGTCCGCAGTGTGCAGAGTGCCACTCCCGCTACATCGCGGCTGCATTCTTCAGGCTGCCGCCATGTTTGAACTATAGGTCAGCCGATTGGGATAAGATGCGGTCTTTTTTGCATCCTACCTTTAGGGGACGGTTTGCTTCTCGCAAGATGACCCCATCGTTGTGGCTGATCCTGTCACTGATGTGGTACTTCGGGATATGGAACTTTTCATTAATCTTCTGTGGTGGCCATCGGAGGCAAATCTCAGACATGGCATGGTCGCTCCTGTAAAATAGCATCACGCTATTAGCAAGAGTGTTACAGAACCTGGGCTGACGCATCAACATTTCGGGACTTAAACACCAGCACTCTTAAAAAGAAGTATACATTCGGCTACAGGTCCTTCAAAAGAGTCATTGCCAAGACAAGGCTATAGCACAATAATTGGCAAGAAACTAGTTCGTCTGCTGGTCTCTCGCCAAGGCTCTCTAAGAGAACTTCTATCTTTGATTCCAGTCTGAATTGAAGCTAGAGGCCTCCCCTTCAAAACTTTAGTACTGTCTGAGTTATGCAAGTGATTGCAATTTTTATATTAAATAAATATTTGGTAACTGACATTTACCTAATTTGTGGAATATCGCTTCCATGGAACCGGAGTTATCATTAACATCGTCAAAAACTTAGGGAAGATAAGGGCTTGAAGACTATATAATGTAGAACTAGCGATCAGTCCCGGCTACGTACGGTTGTTTTTAAATCTTGTCAACTGCACCACCTACCGGGTCCAATTGTGAATTTAAATTCTAAACCATTATATAATGAAGTTAATCCCACACGCAAAATTTTATCAAAATCGGTCTAGCCGTTTAGGAGTTTAGTCACATACACATGTATAATACGCATGCATTATACATATAAATCTTTCTGCTGAATCATTTTGTCTATTAATCAAAACCGCATCAAAATCTGTTGCATAGTTTAAAAGATTTAAGCGTACAGACGGTGGGAAATGACTTTTTTTTATACTATGTAGAGATAAATCGAGAATTTCCATGTTTTTTTTTTATACAATCTATGTGACAAGATATTATAGTGACAATTTTTTTATTAAAATACAATTTAAATTTATGAATCAAAACTAAGAGGAAAACTAATTCAAAGTGATGAAAAAGTAAAATTATAAAATAAAAGTGAAATAATTGTGATATTAAGAAATGTTATTTTACGTTTTATAAGGAATTTCATGCCTGACAAATTTATTCAAAGCAGGTATTCATGTTCCGATAACATCCCACGAGAGATTTTACAACATAGAGAAGAATTCGTGTGTGATTTCTAAACTATTCATACCAACAAACGACGTATATTAAATTATTATACATTTATAGATATTTATATAAATAGAGTTTTACAGTAAAACTTAAAAAAAATTTTTATAAGGAAGTTATCTATTCAGCGTATTTCTCCTTGTTTTTATCATAATAAAGTTAAGTTATCATAATAAAGGTAAGTTTTTTTCCCCTTTATAAAATAATGACGAAAGCAAGCTTAACGCCATTAGGTTCTCGTTGTAATTGCAAACTGTATTTGCAGTAATCTGATTGCAATCAAGCCATTTACTGCTTCCTCGATTGCAGGAGAATACATACAGAGTTAGCTGACTTTAAGCTCGGGACTTTATTGATGCTTATAACTGGGTTAATGATTCGTGTAATGTGGTCTTCGTTAAATTGCGCTAACCTTTTATTTTAAACAATTTATCCATTTTTAGTGGTATTTCGTTGAATAAGAATTATCGGTTTGAATTAAATATATGTATTTTTTATATCAGCAGCTAATCTTAAATTTAAAATTACTATTGGCGCAGGCATTACACTTCTCAACACATTTGAAACTTGGAAGAGTAAGCAGGATGCGTTAGGTATTTTAGTAACCTATCTAAGGCATTTGATTGCGTAAAGTAAAGTAAAGTAAAGTTGCAGCCTATTTACGTCCCACTGCTGGGCACAGGCCTCCTCTCATTTCTGAGAGGGTTTTAGGGCAATGAAATGTCCGCCGCGCTGCCCCTATGCGTGTTGGCGAACTTCACATGTCTTCGAAATATCTTTTTTTTCTTATTTCTCAGACATGCAGGTTTCCTCACGATGTTTTCCTTCACAGCCGAGCACGTGGTAAATCAACACTTAAAATTGCAATTAACAATTTCATTGGTGCCGGCGGGGACCGAACCCGGGTTGCTCGAGTACTGTGAAGCTTACAGCGAGCGCTAACCATCTGAGCTACCAAGGCTCATTTGATTGCGTAAATCATGATATACTGTTTAACAAATTAAGACATTATGTTGTCTCAAAAAATTTATTGACCTTGTAAAATCATACTGACTGGTTCCAAAAAGTAGTCATTAATGGCACTGAGTCTTCTACTCGTATGAACTCCCTTTATTATACCCCAAGGTGCCCCAAGGATCGATATTGGGACCATTTTTCTTTTTAAAATATATAAATGATTTTTCTTTCTACACTAAAAATGTATGTTAAACAGTATAGCTTGCTGACGATACCTCTATTGTATTTAAAATTGATATAGGTAAAATCTTATTTGACGATGTTAATGATGCTCTATCTCAAGTATTACACTAGTTTACTCTTAAAAGTAGGCTTTTAAATACCAATAAAACCCAATACATAAAATTTTATTTGCCAAATATAAGGCGGGTTACTACTCATATTAATTTGAACGATAAAGTACTTGAGTTAGTTAGTTCCACAGTCTTTCTTGGTATGACAATTGATTTTTGCCTACAAGGGTTCTAGTCCTGTCAAGAAGACTTATTTCCGCAGTAAATAGATAAGGCTGTTAAAAGATTGGTATATTTCAGCTATTTACACAGTGTTATGTCTTATAGATATTTTATCATTAAAATTTATTTCTACTATAGAAAAGGATTATTTACGCTGTTTACAATAATAAATCAAGGAATTCACTTAGACATATTTTTAAAGAATTAAACATCTTAACTGTGGCATCACAATTCATGCTGATAATATTGTCTGTGTAAGTTACTATTTCAATTAAAATGTTTTGAGTGAAGAGGGTATCTATACAAAACGTAAAAATATTTTTTTAAGTTGACTGACTTTGTTAATGTAATTGAAAACATTGATTAAAATTTAAAGTTCAGGTGATTAATGACAAACAGCCTGTGATGTTTTAATGTATGTGTCCTTTATACAAGAAAAAACTCTGCCAACTTTTTGCTGATGTAGTATAGTATAACAATTTAATACTATTGTTAATACTATTCTATATTATAAAAAGATAAGAGGACGAACTCTTCTTAAGAATAACATAGACCCTTTTTATAGTATACATACTCTTTTATACGCTTTTATAGACATCAACATTGTCCAGGCCAAATTTCACAGCGGCCGATCTCAATGGAGACTTAATCATCTGCGCAGGACAGGATTATAGTGGCGAAATGTACGCAAAAATATAGATGCATTTTATATTTCCTTACTCATTTAGTTCGAAAGAATGGCAATCCGACACGAACGTATTCAGGGATTTCAGAAGGTGAGGTGAAACACACCTGGTTCACCCAAAAAAAAGTTATGATGTAATACACATAAAAAACATACAGTCGGATTGAGTTTCTCCTTCTTTTTTAAGTCTGTAGAAAACTGACCTCCAGTCTTCACAATTACAATTTGAGCAGCTTCTGTCAGTGTAGTATCCATTTTATTCTTATTATTTGGTAACACATACACAGATAAATAAAATAATAATACGTCAATATGGGTATAATCAACAAAAAACCCCAATTTAAGGTTTTCTAAATAGAGTAAAATCAGAAAGTCATAAGCAAATTAAATGCGATAATTTTATTCTAACCTTTAAACTTTAATTAAAAAGGAAAACTTGACTATTAACTACCCTCATTGCAAAGGCTATTAAATAACCTTTTAGGCATAGATTAATGATAAGTCATCGCGCGCTCTGACTAGATACCGCCGGCGCTCATGTAAAATGATGCGGCAACAAATACTACGCCGAAATCGGCGTTCCCGAGCCAGTCGCCTTGCAGGAAACGTGTGAGGTGAACGTACTGAATGTTTTATTAAATTTTGATCATAATCCGAAGTAAAATACCATTTTACGTATTCAAACTGTGTAAAAATAATTCTACAAGAAATAAAAAAGACACTGGAATCACATACTATCATTGAGTATCATACAATTTCGAAATTTTAACATAAAATAACACGAGCCATAAATAAGTCACAAAATATCAATGACGCTATTCAGTGTTGCCGCGAAAGCAAAAATAAAGTTCCCCGTGGCTAAGAATTTAATATGTAAATTTATTGTTACTATAGTTTTTAATATAATATATTTAACTTATTATAATATAACCTATTTCTATATTATTTAATGTTTATTTCTGTAGTTGGTATTGCTCAAATGACATAATTGCCGTTTATTAGAGTTCCGTACCCAAAGAGTATCAACCGGTTAAAGTAAAAAGTCTCCACTATCGATCCGTCTGTCTGTTAGTAGGCTGTATCTTATGAACCGTAATGTGTAGAATTTTCACAGAATGTGTATTTATATTTCTGCTATAACAACATAAAATAAAAAAGAAAACAAGTAAAATAATAAAGGACCCAAAAAATCACGTTTCTCGTATGAAGACCATACAAGAAACGTGATTTTTTTCTGTACTGATACTTGTTTCGTTTACAGACTAAAGCAAAACCTGGATTAACACTCAATAAAATGATGCTGTATGTATGGTGGGATTGAAAATTTATCATGAGCTTTTACCGCCGGGTAAAACCATCGATTCGGATCTCTACTACCAATAAATAATGAGACAAGCAAGAAATAGAAAAAAAAACGGCTGGCATTGATAATCAGAAAAGGAGTGATCTTTCATCATGATAACGCCAGATCACAAGATTAGTTATCTGTTTGAGACTTTCATTACACACTAACATTCCTAAAAATCCAGTATTTGCTTGAGTACTTAAAACTGGTTTAAAAGTTTTAGTCATTATTTTTTTTTGTTGCTTGTGTTCTTGAAAAGAAAGCTTTCTGGAAGTTTTAATATTTAAGTTTACAATTTTTATTCCATTATAAATGGGATGACTAAATCCATGTTCCTTCAAATCTCTGGTATTGAATATATCAAATAAAACTACTTGTCGCATTTTTTTAATCAAAATCTCAAGATTTCTACAGCAACGTCTATTTTTTATTATGTCACTACCTACAAGATGGTAACAAATTATCGAACAGAATGGACCCATATATATTATAATTAAATGTAATAAAACTTTAAAACAAAAACGTCTTGAATTTGTATACAATATACGAAGAAACTTTTTCCTCGGTCTTATATACTAACAAAAGGTGTAACAAAATAGTACTTAATAACTTAGGGAATGATTGTACCCGTAAACATGAATATTTTTTATTATGGGATCATCTTCGAAATTTTCAATTTATACGTGATAGACCCATACTGCAGCTATATTACTGGTATAGTTGTAGCACGAATGGGTCCGGGGTAGGACCACGCTCTCACAGAATACCAGTGTAAAATAGAAGCTTAACGCTGCTGTGTTTACTATGGTGAGTGTAGAGAACCGGAGAGCCTTTTTAGTAATAGTTAAGCTGCTGGCATATACAATTTTTCACGCACACTAGCATCATGCAAATTGTCTTATACACACTACAATATTAAGATGCCGCAATGATGGAGCTGTTACTTGCAGGGAGCGCGGTATCTAGTCAGAGCGCGCGATGACTTATCGTTAATCTATGCTTTTAGGATATATATTTTCAAATATGTATCAATGTGTTCCATAATACAGAACATATTAACCATAATGCGTGAAAAAAGGAAGTGACTCGACTTATTTGGTCCTAAGTATAAAATACTGCTCGTCATTTTTTATTGCCTGCCTGTAATTAGGTATAACAAAATTTATTTCGCACATAATTTAATTGAAACATTATTTTAAATGATAAGGGAAAAGGAATATTTTTAATTTTATAATTAAACATCCAATTTTTTAAATTACCTTTGTACATTTTCTGTACACATACATATTTGTATGCACTGTTCACATCTCTGTGTTATGTTTCATCGTAATTAGACTTATTCATATTATATATTGGTTTTAGAGGAGATACAAATAAAAGCTGCGTTGAATAGGTCTGGCCACCCAATTTTGTTAAGGGTATCAAAAAATTGTATAAAAAATTACGAATTCAGCGGTATTCTTATTTTTTTCTACCTTTAAAAATGACTGAAATATTGATGACTAAAATGGTGTTTTATGGTAAGGGCGACCGCTTTGCTCCGCATTGCGATGTGACGTCACATAACGACACGTCGATGCCACCAGTAGTCTTTATTGTTATCTCTCCATATTTATTACTCCATATTTTTCTTGTCATGTTATTATTTATCAGTAACCTTTATTTTCTGTTTTTTTTTTTAATTTCTGTTATATCACGCTCCTTGGGAATAAAATGGTGACATAAGATATAGGTTTTACCTAGGTTAGGCACCAGTTTTTCACCTAGCAATAGTATTGTATCAGATGTAAGCACATATTTTTTGTTTTCTGAATGTATATTGTGGGTGAAAATAAATAAATAAATAAAATAAAATAAAAATTAAATTTAATTTTTCTGGAAAAAAAATCATATAAAACCTAAATGTTCAATACTTTAGTTTATACATCAAATCAAATAGTTAATTTGTGATTCACAGTTTACATAAAGGTCTTATTTAAACACAAATAAAGTTCAGTCCGTGATCAGCCTCATGTGCATCATCATCATCATCATCATTACAGCCCTTCATAAGTCCACTGCTGAACATAGGCCTCCCCCAAGGAATGCCACCAAGTGCGGTCCTGAGTCACCTGCATACATCGACTTCCTGTATGTTTTACCAGGTCGTCAATCCATCTAGGGGGGGTCACACTACACTTCGCCTACCGGTACGGGACTGCCACTCGAGAACCTTTCTTCCCCATCGGTTGTCGGTTCTTCGAGCTATATGGCCGGCCCACTGCCACTTCAGCTTACTAATCCGTTGGGCTATGTCGGTTACTCTGGTTCTACTGCGGATATCCTTATTTCTAAGTTTATCACGCAGAGAAACCCCGAGCATAACCCTTTCCATAACTAGCTGAGCGACCTTGAGCTTCCTCATCATACCGGCAGTGAAGGACCACGTTTCAGATCCGTAAGTCATCACTGGCAATACGCACTGGTTGTACAATTTCGTTTTCAGGTTTTGAGGTATGTCTAACGAGATGTGCCGTAGTTTCCTGAACGCTGCCCAGCCGAGTTGAATCCTCATGGCATACAAATGTCAAATATTATTAATAGTTCATTGATTACACTATTCATAATAATAGATTAGATTATTAGATTAAATTATTAATCATAAATAATATTGATTACATTGGATTAGATTAGATTATTCATAAATTATTAGTTCAAAATTAGAATTTTTTATATAGTCGTTGGGTTTATTGTAAGTATTATGTCATCTAATATAGTCAACCGGACATTAACTCTGACATTCGATATAATATGTAGGTAAACGACCGTATACTTCCGAGCGCGCGGTTAGTACTGAACTTAGCAAGTTCCTATTGCAAGTTCGCTCTCTCGGATTGTGACGTCACGTCACAAAGAACGAGCGGGTAAAAATTAAAAAATATTGCGGAATTTCAAAACGTTATAACTTTCGTATTTCTGCACCAATTTGGATGAAACAGAAACTATTGTTATTTTCATAAACATAGCTTTAAAGTTATATAGGTTTTATAGTCAAGTTAGAACATGTTGGTGTGACCCATTGAGAGATAAGAAGGCTACGCTAAACTTTGCCATAATCATAACAGTCGTTATTGGATTACGTCAATTTATACATTTCTACAAGAATTTCATTTCATTACCTTTTATTCCACAAGGTTCATTTAAAATTGTTATGTATTTGCTATTTATTACTGTTTTGTGTTTTGATAATTTGTAACATGTCATTTGAAAGGGCTTTTGAATTTATACCTCAGCTTTGACTTTCGATGCTAGTTCCAACAAGTAATAAATTACATTCATGCATCACCAGTTCATTATCGAATACGTAATGGACTCCAATCCTAATTAGTAGTTTCATGTGATTTGCATTCAGCGTTGATTAATTGAAGCTAATAATTTGTTGCAGTAGAATGAAATATTGTGAATGTAAATGTAAAATGAAAAAAATTAGTTGAAAATATTAAGTTTATTTCATAAACAATGTAATGAAAACGCTAGAGCGCGTTAGAACACGCGTAAAAAAAAAATAGTTTCATGCCAAAATTGTACCCAAAATTTTCATGTTATAATTTAACCATCAACGCAAATTAGATTTAGATTCCTCCATTGGATGCAAATCCTTCGGGGTAGTTAAATTTAAGCAATGTTCAGTTATTCAAAAATATTTCTAAGGCTTACAAAACTAAGCAGCAGATACCAAAATACATACAAGCATTGACATTGAGTGTTTGCTTCATCAATAAAGGATAAAAGTTAGCCGTCTATAGCCGTTCACATTTTTGCTTCGTACTTGAAACGAACCTAGTGTGATTCGATAACCCTTGTAGTTGTGCCCAGTGAAACAATTCTAAAATACGCTTTTTAAGAAGTTCCGAAAAGGAGCAGTGTTCTTTTATGTATGTTCATTGATTTATCGGAAATGACTTAAACAATTGTAATGATTCTTAATTTATTCTTAATATTAATTCTTAATAATCTTAAATACTTCAGAGCTGGATTCATATAAATTTTAAGAAAAGTTTCACCCCTAAGTGGTAAAAAATAGGGGATTAAGTTTTTAACATAACTATATATACGACGTTCTTTTAGATACCTTAAACTAGGCCACTCAAAACAATAAAATAACTAAAATATAAAAAAGTAAATAAAGCAAAACCGATTTCGAAAACAGCAATAAATACACTTTTGAATTCGGGGTTTTGCTTCGTCAAAACACTATGTCTTCCCATCAGCAGCTGCATGAGTTTTGCTCTCTCTTTTACTCGTATGAAAATAAGAAAGTATACAAAACAAGCAAAAATACATTTATTTTTATCTATTACGGATAGTATCGATCAATAAGCAAAATGTATCTGTCAGTTAGCTACTCTGTACAATTAAGTGCAGGTGTGACAAAATATCGCATTTTAGACACGATTTTGACTCCCGAGAATTGATACTTCTTACAATAGTATATGCTTGAAAAAAATATGCGCTTACATTAAATAATCAATTAAATTCTTAATCGAATGAATTCAAAATTACTTTATAATAATCGTTACAAAACTTATAATTAATTGCCGGGTGATAACATTGACTTTTCTAACATTTTTTTTCGTCTGACTCCAATGTACAAGATGTTATTTAATAAGAAAAAAAAAGAAAGAAAAAAAAGAGAAAGGAAATGTAAAATAAAAAGAAAAAGAAAATGAAATATAATAATAAAATGATTTAAAATTTTAATTTAACAACCGAGTAACCTTTTTCACGTGGTTTCAGTTACATACTTAGTAAGTAAACGATTTGGATAAATTCAATTGACTAAATTAGCGAATTTAGTCAATTGAATTTATCCAAATCGTTTACTTACGTTGAGCATAAAGTTAAGCTCGTTAACGCTCATTAGGTTAGATTGTACCGCTTCAATCTGAATTTGTAAATGCAAAACTAAATCATACTTTATTTTGTGAAAATAACGTCAAAATTTAATTGAACGATTAAAACATCCTACGAAGAGCACATTTTGCAGAATATGGTTCTAAATTATTATTTTTATAAATAACTATTAAAAATAATAATAATTGCCCGTGTAGTCGCGGGAAAGAATACTCACTACCCCATATCTTCCCGTGGGTGTCGTAGGCGACAGTAGGAAACTAAGGCAGAGGATGGGCAGCAGCATCTTTCTGATAATAGCAAAGCAACAATAAAAAACTGCGGTTGTCAACCCGCTCACCAAGCGTGGCAACTATGGCAATGTACCCCCTATGAGCAATGACAATAATAAACGGCACTCAGTCCCCGGCGGCCCCGCTATTCCTGGCTACGGTGGCAACCATGGTAACGGTGGGGCAGGGGGTGATAAGAATCTCCGGTGGAGGTTCCGTTGCCACCTACGACGACTCGAACTGGCAACTTATAACGCACGCACCCTGAGGACTGACGTGAAGATCCTAGAGCTAGAAGAAGATATAGACAAGTTGCGCTGGAATATCTTAGGATTATCCGAGGTCCGGAGAGAGGGGAGGACACGGTAATCCTCGAATCCAGCAACTTGTTCTATCACCGGGAGGGCGACCATCTATCCCAAGGAGGTGTCGGATTTATCGTCCACAGATCTCTCGTTAAAAACGTTGTAAAGATTGGGAGTGTGTCGACGAGGGTTGCGTACTTTACACTCAGAATCACCAAACGGTATTCGCTGAAGGTCATACAGGTTTACACACCAACCTCGACACACCCCGATGAGGAGGTGGAGGAGAACCCACTATACGGTTTTAATGGGAGACTTCAACGCAAAACTAGAAACAAGAGAGAATGGTCAGCTCAAAGTAGGGAAATTCGGAATAGAGCAACGGAACCCAAGGGGCCAGCAGCTGGCCGACTTCATGAAGAAAGAGGGACTCTTTATGATAAACTCTTTCTTCTAGAAGCGGCCCCATAGGAAGTGGACTTGGTCAAGCCCCGACGGTTCGACAAAAAATGAGATTGACTTCATTATGACAACCAGACGACAATTGTTCAGTGACGTTTCAGTGATCGCGAGGGTGAAAACCGACAGCGATCACCGAATAGTGAGAGGCACACTGAACCTAAACGTTAAGTTGGAGAGGTCACGTCTAATGAAGTCAACGTTCCGTCCTCCTCGTGCTATAATTCGAAGTCCCGAAAACTTTCAGCTCGAGCTGCGATACCGTTTTAAGTGCCTAGAAGATTGCAATGCAGTGGACGATATGAATGATAAGCTCGTGGAAACTGTCCATGCGGTCGGAGCTAAGTTCTGCAAGACCCGCCGCAGAAGAACAGAAAAACTCTCCGATCACACTCTTAATCTTCACGGCTGCTAGACAGGATATGAAGCTGCAGTCTTCAGTAGATATGACAGCATACAGGCAACTGAACAGACGGATCTCAAAATGCATGCGGCGGGACTTACGCAACTTTAATACTGCTCGTATTGAAGGAGCAATTGAGTGGAACCAGGGCTCCAAAGTCTTTGCTAGAGATCTGTCTGCCAAATATAGCCAACTGTCGAAGCTGATGACCGAGTGTGGCAGCATCATTTCCGGGACACCTGAGATTTTGAGTAAGATTAAGAGGTTTTATGGGCAGCTGTACACATCATTGTTGGAGCCACACGCAAGTGTGAGTAACGATCCAAGAGCGAGTCTTATCCGACATTCTTCCGATGATGTCCCGTACGTCAGTCTGAGCGAGAATAGAATGGCTCTCCAGCACCTTAAAAACGGCAAGGCCCCAGGCGAGGATGGAGTTACAGCGGAGCTTCTGAAAGCGCGTGGAAAACCGGTACTTGAAGTCCTTCAGAAGCTTTTATTTCCGTCCTCCATGGTGGCATTACACTGGAGGCGTGGAGCAGAAGTGTGGTGGTCTTGTTTTTTAAGAAAGGCGACAACGCTCTCTTGAAGAACTGCAGACCAACTTTCCTTCTGAGCCGCGTCTACGTGCTGTTTTCGAGAGTCATGACGAATTGTCTCGTGCGCAGACTTGACGACTTCCAGCCTCCTGAACAAGCCGGTTTCCGAAAAGGCTTTAGCCCATAGACCACATTCATACCCTTCAGCAAATCGTACAGAAGTCAGAGGAGTATAATTTGCCACTATGTCTGGCGTATGTGGACTATGAGAAAGCCTTTGGTAGTGCTGCAGTCCCTTCAGCGGTGCCAAGTTGTCTGTCGGTATATCGAAGTGTTGATGTGCTTGTTCAGTAGGGCTACGATGGCTATCCGAGTACAGAACCAGAGTACGAAACCTATCCAATTGCAGAGAGGTGTAAGACAGAGTGACGTCATATCCCCAAAACTCTTCACCGCTGCATTGGAAGACGTTTTCAAGCTACTGGACTGGATAGGATGCGATGTTAACATCAATGGCGAGTACCTCACTTACCTTCTATTTGCCGACGATATAGTCCTCATGGCAGAATCGCTGGAGGACCTAAGCACTATGCTCAATGACCTCAATAGTGTTCCCCAACGAATAGGTCTTAAGATGAACATGGACAAAACAAAGATCATGTTTAATGTCCATGTCACATCTATGCCGGTAGTTGTTGGGAGCACTAAGCTCGAAGATGTTGACGAGTATGTTTACCTGGGACAAATAGTCCGACAAGGTAAGTCCAACGTCGATTGAAAGGTCAATCGACGGATTCAACTCGGTTGGGCAGCGTTCGGGATACTACGGCACATCTTCTCGTCAGGTATACCTCAAAACTTGAAAACGAGATTGTACAACCAGAGCGTGTTTCCAGTGATAACCTATGGAACTGAGACGTGGTCCTTCACTGCTGGCCGGATGAGGAAGCTCAAGGTTGCTCAGCGAGCTACGGAGAGGGCTATGCTCCGAGTTTTTCTGCGTGATAAACTTAGAAATGTGGATATCCGCTGTAGAACTAGAGTGACCGACATAGCCCAACTGATTAGTACGCTGAAGTGGCAATGGGCCGGCCATATAGCTCGAAGAACCGACAACCAATAGGGAAAAAAGGTTCTCAAGTGGCAGCCTCGTACCGGCAGGCGATGTGCAGGGCGTCTCCCTACTAGATGGAGTGACGACCTGATAAGATATGCAGGAAGTCGATGGATGCAGGTGGCTCAGGACCGTGCTTTGTGGCATTCCTTGGGGGAGACCTATGTTTAGCTGCAGTGGAATTGTGAAGGGCTGTAATGATGATGATGATTTTAAAATAAATCATAAATATATCTTTTAATTTTTAGTATGAACCTTTTAAAATTACAAAAATGTTAAAATAAACATTAGGTATGCATTATATCAAAATTTTATCATTATGATAATTATTAGTTGGACACCAAAAGCCATTATTGTGACGTTACATCCAGTTGGATTGTGACGTCATTTATAAAGGCTGTTAATAATAGTTAATAATAAAGACGGCAAGAGCCTCAGCCTATCAATCAACAGGTTATATTGCTATTTCGAGATAAAGTCGGTATAATTCATAGATTTAGTAAAAACTGAATTTTGAATAGATTGACAATGCAAAAGAGAAAAAGCATAGTGTATGTTAGAGTGAGAAAGATAGGCGAGACCATGCACGCACATATCCTTCTTATATTCTTGAATATCTCGGGTTTTAAAGTGAAAATTAGCATTCAATAGACCTAATTAATGATGACTAAGTTTGTAGTACTTAAATATAACTCACTTTAAACAGAAATCCCTCATTATTATACATTTAAATACGTACGATTGGAATGTTTAGATTTTTTATAGGAGAGGGGGCAAACGAGCATGCGGCTCACCTGATGGTAAGTGACTACCGCCGCCCATGGACAACTGCAACACCAGGGGAACCAGGGGCATCGCAGATGCGCTATCGGCCTTTTAAAAAGGAGTAGGCTCTTTTCTTAAAGGTGCCTAAGTCGTATCGGTCCGGAAAAACCACTGGTGGTAATCGATTCCACAAGGAAGTTGTGCAAGAAAGAAAACATCTTCTAAATCGCGATTAATCCGAACAATTCCTCAGAGCACTTCCCGTGGTAAATGCGAAAGAAAATACAAAGGGATCCAACATCTCTTCGCAGCAAAAATGGACTCGGTCATCGACTCTCTAAATACTTTGTTTTTGAGCGAGTACAAACGATCTGTACACAAATGGATGAGAAAAATTATCACACTTTAAAATAAAATTAACGTTATGAATACATATGAATTGAATTAAGAGTCACAAACACGTGAAATTTTGCTAATTCTAGCCTCATTTTTGTAGAGATTAAAACTATCGATAACATCTAATCGATGTCCCTAACTGTCAAAGTTAAGGCCTCGCATGCAGCTTTATTCAACTTTGTATTATCTTTTTTTAATTTTTAAGGTTCTGTAAATGAATAATTTTCTTATCGTATGAAAAAAAAAGAATATAGAATTAGGTTGACACATACAGTTCACCTAATGGTAGGTGGATACTCGACACAAAAGGTTAGAAAATAACGAATTGAAATGAGCAGAATGGGTTCCCAAAAGGAAATATTCGACTATATGCAGCAAGTACTATGAAGAAAAATGACAGGAATGGAAAAACTACAACATATCGAATCATAAACACTTATGTGTTGTGTAATGAATAACAACATAGTAAACTTTTTTATAAAAATGTATTTTCGGAATTTCGAGAACATTCCAATATATTATATATTTATATATAAAATATACGCCTAAACCGCTGATCGTAGAGATCTGAAACTTGGTGTGTGTGTTCTTTGTATGACGTAGGCGTCCGATAAAATAGGACAACGTGATTCCTTGGTCCCATTACTGATGGAAGACGTATTTCGTATTTTATTGAAACACAGCCTAACAGGGTTAAAAAGAAGTAGATAGTTATTTTGGGGGCAATTTGCATCGAAGTTGATATCAATACTCCTTAGTGATTTCGATTTAAATTATATTTTATTTTGACACATGTTTTAAAACTCAAAACGTTGAACTTACATAAAAGCTTGTTGCAATACATACCCTTTAAAATTGGAATGTGAAATATAAAAGAATATTAAAATTGGATTAGAATTCGAAAGAAAAAGGAGACGTCTCCAAGTCGATTCTTGGGCCCAAATGTCAACAAGATGAAAGTAGGACCATTTGTAAGCGTATATGTATATATAATCAATTCTTTATTATACTATACTTTACACAGCATATACTCGTAGAGAGGTCCTTAACAATAATTAGATAATAAAAACTCATTAAATATGTGTCAAAAAGTGGATAGTCATTATTGATTGTAACAATAATTTTATCTTATTTAAATGTATTTTCTTTCATGATCTGATTATGTTATAGTTTTGTTTCTAAATTTAAATTATTTAATGAAATTAATAATAAATGAAATGTATTTTAGTAATTTTGTTAAGGAAATAAATGGCTTTATAATAATAATATAAACAATTCATAGATGACAATCTGGCAAGATTTGTCAATCTAGGAACTGAGTTATTATGGAATAACAAAAAGTGAGATTATGTACTAACTACTCTGTAACGTATATTGTATATTGTATTTTTTATTATTATTCTGTAGATGTGAAAGTGCTCAGTTTAATCGAGAATCGATTATATTGCGCTCGTTTTAAATCGAATCGAAAATCTGCCTTTTTATTTTAAGTAAATAGTTTGAAGTTTCAACTATCAAGTTTCAAAATAAAAAGTCCTCTATTTGAAGATAACGTTCAGAAATGAGATTTTCACTGGTGTATTCTTTATGATAATCGCTTTATTGCCATAAAGAATACACTAAAACCGATTTTCTAACGTATTTCTTATTGTATTGTTTTTTTTAGAATTCTAGATTGTAAAAAGAGCTCCTCTTTTGTACTTTGGAAATATATGGCCAATTTATTAAGTATAAAGCAATTAGTTAACTTATGACCCAAAAATCCCATTCTCCTTTCAATTTTATTTGTTCTTAGATTATTTGAATGAAAAACTTACCTTATACCTTGAGTTTCCTTCCAAAATTCTTTGGAAATCACTTAGATTACCTACTTAGCGATTATTTGCGATTGCTGTATAATTTGTTTGGATGTTTATTTTCACTACTTTGTTAGAATCTTTTGAGTGTAGTTAATTTAATTTCTTTTTCATTTGTAGTTATAATTATAATAATTTAATTAAATTGGTTGAGTTTGACTTTTTAGTGTATAATATAGGTTTTTAGTTTTAATTGTAAAAATATCTGTGTTTGATTTGTTGTGTAAAATAATATAGTTTTCTTTTTGTTTTAATATAGATATTTAAATAAGTAGTAGTTTGTCTTAGATGTTTAATCTATTGTGTATTGTTTTTCACTATTTTATTATATTTATAAATTTGTGTCTATTTTTAAAAATGGGAGCAGAGTTGTTTAACATCAATGGGAAATTAATAAACCTTACTATTGTACCTATAGTGGGGGATGGCACATGCCTTTTCCGTACGTTTTCTTATTTGTTGTACGGCACATAGGAACGCTCAATGGATATTCGTAAAGAAATTGTGCGTCATGTGATGAACAATTGGGATGAATTAACTGTTATGTCTTATGACCGTCATAGCTACAATCATGGGACAAAAGAAGAGTATATATTAGATATGTTACAACACTCTACATATTTCGGTTTCTGCGAGTTAGTTGCAGCCGCTCAAGTATACCCATTTGTATTTGAAGTGTATCGAAATGGCAACCTGTATGCCAAATTTGGTACAAAAGACGAACCCATCAAAAGGTTACGTTTTTTCCAAGACCTTTCTAATGGTCACTCTGATGCCTACGCTGATGCCGATGGAGATAACAAAACTGATGAGAGTCCAATAGCCAAAAAACGACGCATTTAAATGGTAGTATCTCCGACGTTTACTC
The DNA here is from genome assembly GCA_963668995.1 of Parnassius mnemosyne. Classification (NCBI taxonomy): domain Eukaryota; kingdom Metazoa; phylum Arthropoda; class Insecta; order Lepidoptera; family Papilionidae; genus Parnassius; species Parnassius mnemosyne. Next base: position 15,274,410 of record CAVLGL010000091.1, read on the forward strand.
AACCTTCACCAATTTCTAATGTTGTGCAAGAATTTAATTCACCTACTTATACAATTATTGAAACTCAATATGAGTCAGATTTAATTTCTTCTTTTCCCACGAATTTTGCATAGAATCTCCAATATTTACTACCCAAGAATCAGTCCAAAATGAAATTAGTTTGACAAATAAGTCACAAAAAATAAGGTGAAGAAACGCAGAAGTTAGCGTTACCAATGCAGAAAATTACAACTCAACGAAGCAAGAAAAAATATAATCAAAATTAACATTCTTATCATCGTAAGCATAATTAGCTAATTATCAGAAAAAAACACCCTAAAGTTTACAGGCAAGGTGTCGTTGATTATCAGCGGGAGCACCCTGAAGTATATGAGCAGGCTGCAAGCAGAAAATATCGGCGCCAACACCTTGAAGTGTACAGAGTATCACAGTTACGATATGAACGAAATCATAAAGGACAGTGAGTTGAAAGACGTCTACATCCTTGGAATTCGAAAGCCTTTTCTGGACTGAGTTATGATAGTAACATAGCGTACGATAGTGATAATACTGTTGTTTTGGGACCGATGAACATTAAATGCAAGTGGTGTAAAACTCTTAAGTACAAGGACGAATCTGTTGAAATGTGTTGCTATTCAGGAAAGATCCAGCTCGAATCTTTGCAAAAGTTTCCAGATCTTCTTTACTGTTTGATAAATAACCTCCATCCTGAGAATGCTCCTTCATGTCTGGCATACGGCATTATAATAGTTGTTTTCAAATGACCTCATTTGGAGCTAAAAAGATAGTAGAGGATAATTTTATGCCTACATTCAAAGTGCAGGGCAAGGTGTATCATTTGATTACAAGTTTGCTGTCGCCACCCTAGAATGAACCACAGTTCTTACTGATATATTTTTTTCGTGAGGAGAGACCACTACAGTGGTCCCGATCTCTTTCTAACATTTTCTTGCAATCCTCGATGAGATAAAATCACGTAGGTACTTGGGCTTGGGCAAAAAAGTTATGATAGACACGACATAATAGCCAGGTTTTTTCACATCAAAGTTAAGAAAATAATGGCACTTCCAACCAAAGGAAGAATATTTAGAGAGGTACGTTATTTCATGTTCTCTGCTGAATGGCAGAAACGGGGTCTGCCCCACATACACATATTGTTGTGATGGTTAACCGCATTTCGTCTGTCATGGTGGATGAACTTATATGTGTAAGATCCTATTTTATACGACATAATTAAAAACGATATGATACACGGTCTATGTGGGAACCTTAATAATAATTTTGCCTGCTTGAACAAAACTTGGCTTGCCAGAGGTAGGTAAACATTGGGTTTTTGGTCTAGAGTAAGCAGCATTATGCGAGTCGCCATTTAAGATGTGTGAACTTTTTTCAGTAATGCTGGCATTATGTCAGATTACAGACGCACTAAGTCTTTAGGTAATATACAGGGATAGTCTATCAGAAGACTACAATCGACAAGTGGAAAGGTTTTATGGCATTATAGATGAACATCTAGCAGATGATATCTACAATAAATGTCTGGTTACAATAGGAGAAGCTGTTTTAGCATTAGAACGGGAACTTCATCAGTACGGGTTGCCTCAGCCTCAATCGTCTAAAGGCTTACACAATAATAAGACTACCTGAAGGAAACAAGTTACGATGTCAATTCCTTAGCAAAACTGGTGTCAAGTAGTGAAGGCTCTCTAGCCAATGAACAACGACATATCTTTTATAAAATACTTTTACGCAGGTGTAGGTGATATCTTTTTTTTTTTGAATGCTCCTGGTGGAACCAGCAAGACTTTACTAATAAATTCACGGCTGGCCAAAGTGATAAGCAATCGTGATATTGCCTTAGCAATCGCATCGTCCAGAATTGCTGCCACTCTGATGGAAAAGAGTAAAATTGTAATTTTTTTTTTCATTGCATGTTTAAACTAGAGTTGATACAAAACGAAACTCCACTCTGCAACATACCCAAACAAAGTAATATGGCAGGAGTATTTCTGTACTGCAAAGTAAAATTAATTGTAAGGGATGAGAGTAATATAGCTCATAAATGGGGAAGAAGAAAGCCGAAGCCCTAAATAGATCTTTACAAGATATTAGGAATAATAATTGCCAAATGGGAGGAGTTACTGTACTGTGACAAAACTAAGCCTTATCAAAAATATGAGAGTCTATCTGAGGGGAGATATTAATGGCGGACCGTCTACTACGACCTTGATGCTCCAATCAGCAAGGAAACTGGTTATCCATTTGCACAATTTGTCGGGAAGCCTATAGGAAGGAAGCTTCGAAAGAAGCGCTTTGTGCCAGACCCGATCGAAGGCCTTCGCTATGTCCAAACTAACGCCCAATGCCTCCCCCTTGGACTCTACTGCCTCCGCCCATTTATGAGTCAGGTAGACCAGAAGATCACCAGCTGATCAACCCCGACGAAAACCGTACTGGCGGTCACTAATCAGCTGGTGATCCTCAAGGTACCTCATGAGCTGGCAGTTTATAATGATTTCCATTATTTTGGAGAACAAGGAGGTTATAGCGATATGCCTGTAGTTGGATGGGTCTAAACGGTCGCCTTTTTTAGGGATCGGGTGGACCAAAGCTGTCTTTCATGAATTCGGGACTAAGCCTTGTGAGTAGGAGTACCGGAAAAGACGCATTAAAACCGGTGCTAACTCCGGAGCACACGTCTTCAGCACAATAGGAGGAACTCCATCAGGCCCAGTCGACTTTCTGACGTCCAGGGAGAAGAGTGCTTTGCGAACCGAGCGCTGTGTAATTCGCAGATCCACCATGGAACACTCACACTGCGGGATGGTCGTCAGTGTATTCCCTCCGTCATCTAGAGTCGAGTTGGACGCAAATGGAGATCTTAAAATATCGGCTTTCTCCTTTGCGGCATGGGCCAGTGAGTTATCCTCTCTGTGCAGGGATGGAAGAGATGGCTGACAGAAGTTCCCTTGGACAACCTTGGCGAGAGACCAGAATGTCCCGTGTATTCTGGTCAGAATGCACGGGTTCCTGAACGAAGGCGAACTAGCTTCTCGCCAATTCTGCTGATGTGCTCAGACCTTGCCTTGGCAATGACGCTTTTGAAGGACCTGGAGGCGGAATTATACTTAATTTTAAGTGCGCTCGTGTTTACATCCCGAGGCGATGATGCGTCAGCCCGGGCCCGGTAGCACTCTTGCTTGTAGCGTGATGCTATTTTACAGGAGCGACCAAACCATGGCTGGGATCTGCCTCCGATGGGCACCACAGAGGATGGAATAAAAAGTTCCATACCCTGAGGTACCACATCAGCAATAGAATCGGCAACAACGCTGGGATCTTCCGGCGAGAAGCAAACCCGCCCCCAAGGGTAGGATGCAAAAAAAGACCGCATCCCGCCAAACAAGGCGGCAAGCTGCAGATTGCAACTGCGATCGGAGCGTGAGTGGCACCGTACTCCGGATCAGACAATGGTCCGAAGAGCCCAGAGCATCGAGGGAGATCTGATATCTGTCCGGATGAGAGGTCAACAGAAGGTCCATCAGGGAAGGTACATGATCCTCCACATCTGGGATCCGCGTAGGCGAAGTAACCAGTTGTGTTAGACCATATGCCAAGGCAAAATCAAAGACAGATCTACCCGCATGATCGGTTAAACGGGAACCAAGCCATTCAGCGTGGTGGGCGTTAAAATCACCGAGTATCACGATCTCTGCGGATGGGACCTGTTGCAAAACGGAGTCTGTAGCCATTTGGACGTGGTCGATGAGTCGGTCTGTGTCGGCATTATTACCACTATGGAACCTATAGAGGCACCCGTAGACTCGGGGATGGTCGTCGCTGTCTACGCGCAGCCATAGGATGGACAGGTAGATAGGACAGTACCTTCAAGACTGCCGAAGCGTCGAAAACAGATGTCCTCTCTGACGTATACGCAATCCCCAGCCCGAGGCACAAAGGAGTGTTCTAATTTGAAATATTTATGATTGACTTTTGTTAAGCGTGCAAAAAACAGATCGCAAATTTTATTTTATCATGTTCGCTTCATCTATACATGGTTCTGTGACATAACCAGGTATCGGTATGTTTCAGTCTCGTAAAGGGTTCTTATATTAATGGGCATAGACTTGTCTATACCCTCCACACCACACACTTATCCGACCCCAGATCCATTCTAATAGAATTACTAGACTCACAAGTGATGTTCAGCAATTCCATAATAAGGTAGCGACTGGAGGCAAATAACTTGAGATCATCCATGTAGAAAAGGTGAGTTACTTTTGTCCCTCCCTTCTAAAGCTGAAATACTCTCTCAAAGCCCTCTAGTAAGGTTATGAGAGGGTTCAAGGAGAGGCAGAACCAGATTGGACTCAGACAATCGCCCTGGAAGATACCCCTTCTTGTACTTATGATGTTCTCCGTAGCCGTCATCCACTCACCCAGATATCGAAGGACTCACTGCCCGATACACGGCTTGAGGAAGTCTCTTACTGAACAAGGTAGACTGTACTACCTTATATAGTTCTAGGACTCTCTTCAGCCATGTATAAAGCATCGAGTGGAATGCTTATCTATAGTCTATCTAATCGGCAGAGAAGTTCCGACGGCTGCGTTTAACCACCTTGCTAATGACCGCCTCAATGAGGAGTGATCCCTTGGTTCCACAACCAACGCTCCGAAATCCATTTTGAGCGCGCGATATCAATTGATTTGAGACTTAGTGAACAAATAGTTCCAGCTCAGCAAAGGGCTGCTAAGTGGTCATGCAGCACCTCGCGCTCGGCTGACGGCCTGCATGCTGTCGCGTCCAACGCCTGCTCAAAACGCGCCCCAGAGACCCGCAGGCAGCGGCCCTATGCATGTTCAATTTTTTTACATCATCCATAGTATGGGCGTCAATTAACGAGATACGCCCAGGCCTGAACCATTTTATGATGCGTCTATAGGCACAAACTGGCCTTAGCGCCCTCAAATGAGCCAAGGCACGGCGCTCACACCTATTGGAATGGCGCTGACTGACTGCGCCGACCTTGCAGTTTTGTCACTTAACTGTTAGGTCACCGGGTTTCTACGATGAGGTCGTCATTTCCCTACGCCTTTTTATTGTTATTATTATTATTATTATTTACAAATAGTTTAATCAGCTTAAATAAAAATAAGTCGCCCATATAACTCGATGAGCTGACAATCGATCGAAAAAAACTATTCTAGATTGGCAGCTTTGTACAGGTAGGCAGAGTGTAGGATGGCACCCCCTCTAGATGCAGTGACAATCTGGTAAGACATGAGGTTGGCCTATTTTCATCAATGGTCTTGTAAAGGACTGTAATGACGATGATGATGATGATGATAAACAACACAATATGTATGTATGTATTACATGTGTATAAACAACATATAACATACTTATGTGGACATCTAAACGTAGTCTAAAATACACCTGCAGAATCGGTAAACGGGTTGATTGCAATCAGTTCATTTCAAGCTACGTTACGATTTAAAGTCCGATCTTAATCTTCTTCATTAGGTACCATTTACTCCGCAAGAATATTATATGCAGTTCAATTTCAATTTAAAAACTTAGAAAGGCATTTTAGCTACTCTAGCGTTTATTTGCAAATGTCTTAATATCAACGTTTAATATAAACGAGTAAGTCAAGTATAAAGTTAAGTATTAGACAAGTTAATAATAATAGTCATGTATATTATCTCAAAATTATGTAATAAATAGTCAGTAAAAGAGCAAATAAATAGACAGACAAGCAAGAAAATAGTTAAGTTAATACTCAAGTAAGGAGCCAGGTAAATAAATATAAATAAATAGTCAATTAAATAATAATTTAAATAAGCAAGTAAAAAGTCACGTATATGTTCAAGTATCATCATCATCATTATAGCCCTTCACAAGTCCACTGCTGAACATAGGCCTCCCCCAAGGAATGCCACAAAGCACGGTCCTGAGCCATCTGCATCCATCGACTTCCTGCATATCTTACCAGCTCGTCACTCCATCTAGTGGGGGGACGCCCAACACTTCGCCTGCCGCTACGAGGCTGCCACTCGAGAACCTTTCTTCCCCATCGGTTGTCGGTTCTTCGAGCTATATGGCCAGCCCATTGCCACTTCAGCTTACTAATCCATTGGGCTATGTCGGTCACTCTGGTTCTAATGCGTATATCCTCATTTCTGAGTTTATCACGCAGAGAAACTCCGAGCATAGCCCTCTCCATAGCTCGCTGAGCGACCTTGAGCTTCCTCATCCGGCCAGCAGTGAAGGACCACGTCGCAGTTCCATATGTCATCACTGGCAACACGCACTGGTTGTACAGTCTCGTTTTCAAGTTTTGAGGTATACTTGACGAAAAGATGTGCCGTAATTTCCCGAACGCTGCCCAACCGAGTTGAATCCGTCGATTGACCTCTCGGTCGAAGTTGGACTTACCTAGTAGGACTATTTGTCCCAGGTAAACATATTCGTCAACAACTTCGAGCTTAGTGCTCCCAACAACTACCGGCATAGGTGTGACATGGACATTAAACATGATCTTTGTTTTGTCCATGTTAATCTTAAGACCTATCCGTTGGGAAGCACTATTGAGGTCATTGAGCATGGTGCTTAGGTCCTCCAGCGATTCTGCCATAAGGACTATATCGCCGGCAAATCGAAGGAAGGACAAGTGAACGCAGGAATTAGAGTAAATGGGCATCTAAATTCTATTGCGGAAATTCAGATGTATTAAAAAAGGCACTTATGGCAATTCACAGTGCTGTGTTAGTCCCAAATTTAATGAATGGCAGTAAACGTTGGGTGATCATTATGAACTTATAATGATCTTCCATTATTAAGCATTTAAAACCTACTTTTACTTTTATAGATTGATATTGTCGCTATTCGAGAAAGTTTAAGAAGTAAATATTTTATATTCACCACAAACACACACTTTTAAATAATTGTATGAATCAGTATTATTTTAACATGGAAGTAAGGAACGTTTTCTTACTATACTACTTCCAAATCTCTCCAAGCAATTTTCATTTTTGTGTATGTAAGTCAAGGAGACTAAATGTCCACGGTGGTCAGAACTTAAATAATTAATGATTAATTTATGCTTATTATCTTCTTCTTCTTATATATACTAAGGGCTTATTATCTGTACAAATGTTATCTATAAAAGTTGCACCAGGCCCAGCAATACGTGTTGGTTCTCCACATAGAACTAAATTTGTTATGTGTACTAATTTTAAACAAACGAAATACACAGAACACATTATTTAAATATTGTAAATGATGAAATTTAAAGAAATTTCACATTAGAATTAAAAGCCAACTTCAAAAAAGCTTCGGAAGTCGGAGCTGTGATTCAATATAGCTGTTATGTAGAATTTTTTAATTCTGTAAAGCCTTTATTCTTTATTAGAAGTAAAGATTTATTACTTTTATGGTCAAACGATTCAAAACTGTTTATGAATAAAATAAAACCCAGTAAGAATAGGTTATATCATGTAAAATGTGGCAAAAAGTTATCAAAACAAGTAATTTACAACGTAAAGAACTAGTGACAGCGGATCAAATACTTCTAGATAACATGATGTTCAAATAAATCGAATTTTATTAGATTTGCTTTGCATGCCGTCGTAGTGAAACCCTCGTGACAATCTATAAGTTAATTTTGGCTCTTGATTTATTTTGCGACTTCTATTCTTTTGTTCCCTTTTATAGGGACATATTCAAAAATCTTTTTAAATTTGTTTACTCAGGGGAAAACTAATTTTAATGATTTCATATATTATAATTAATTAGTATGTGGATTTTTTCATTCATTATATAGCCTATCAAACGTCAAACGCCGATTATAGGTCATCCCCATATATTGGTTTATGGATGGGACATAATATGTGTATATAGTTTGTTAAATAGTTTATTGATTGTATATATGACGCACAGTGCTGAAGTAAGGAAGTTCAACATCTCTGTGTTCTTTTGTATATAGGGATATTTAAGGAGTCTACATGTAGCTGCAGATAAAAGAAATATTTTTTTTTAAATTAAGGACCTTTCACTTTTGGCCGTATGAGCAAGCTCATTGCCGCTCAGCGATATACGGAGTGGGCTACCCTCGGGTTTCTCTGCGGTATAAACTTACAAGTGAGGATATTCTCCGTAGAACTAGTAGTGTAACCGACATAGACCAAATGATTAGTAAGCTGAAGTGGCAATGGACAGGCAAAATAGTTCAAATACGGTTATTTGAAGTTCTCGGTACAACGGTTGCGAAGTAAGGTTCTCCAGTGCCAGACTTGTATCGGTAAGCGAATTGTGGGGCGGTTCTCTACTAGATGAAGTGACGACCCGGTAAGACATGCATGAAGTTGATGGATGCAGGTGGCTTAGGACCGTGCTTTCTGGTATTCCTTGGGGCGGCCTATGTTCAGCAGTGGACTTGTGAATGATTGAAACTTGATGGGCCACATCAACCACTTACCATCAGTTGCACTGTGTGCACGTTTGTCACTCGATTCTATAAAAAAAAACTATCACCTAGTTTTCACGGGCATTAAACCTCCGCAGCCCCGTTATTTAAACAGTTATAAGTCTGCTGTTGACTATTCTCCCGCCTGATATAGTAGTATAGTAAGTGGTAATTTAGACGAAGTTTGCAAAAGTCACTGACTAAGCTTTACTCTTGCCTCGATTCCTAATACGTGGTAGAGCCAAGCTGCAGCTATATTATGACATACATATGAAAAGACCACGCATTCATAGAATACCAGCGTAAAATAGCAGCTCAATGCTGCAGTGTTTCGTATGGTGAGTGTAGAAAACCGGAGACCCTTTTTGCTGGAAACGAAACATTCCCTATTAGTCCTCAGGGGTGACGCATCAGCATTTTGATTCTTAATCGAGGATAAATATAGATGTATATGGGCCACAGCATTCACTTACCATCAGGTGGACTATGTGCTCGTTTGTCACCCTTATTATATAAAGAAATGACATATATTGACAAAATATTTCACTCCTTAGCTGTATGCATTACGAACAATGTTTACTTTGCTTCAAGTAAACGTGTTTGTTAGAGATAACTTGATTAAAGTGCTAGACTTCAGAACTGTATTTACAAGAAAAGTGCAATATTGTTCAAACTTTTAAAAATATCTTTATTGACGCTACATACTACAAGCTATATCCCGCAGGCAATAATTCTGAAAATGTAGATACAATATTGAACTTTTGTTGAAAACATCTGATCCCACTTTCTGGTTTATTCATATTATAATATTAAATAAAATAACTAATGCAAAATGTTATATTTTATGTTTTTGAATGAATATAAGATATAAATGTCTATGGACCAAAGCATCCATTTACCATCAGGTGGACTGTGTGCTCATTTGTCACCTTAATTCAATAAATAAAAAAGTGTAATCGGATGGAAATACAGATATGAGTAGGGACACGAAAGTCTAGCGGTGACCGTTATTGCGCATAATTCGCGCTGATAGTCTCGTGCGTACCGTTTTCACGTACTAATTGGCTCTCCAGTCGCATTAATGCAATTCAATTCGTGCGCGTTCCCTCCACATTTTCATTCAGCGCTAGACTTACATGCCGCGATTACCGATACCAGATACTGTATCCATTTTGAACGACGAAACAAATCGTTTGTTTCGAATGCGTGGTATGACGACAATAAAAGGGCAAACACCACCAGCCAAGCGTCTTGTCGTCCGATAATGGAATGGAGAGGGAGGACTAAAGTCATGCAAAATATGCAGCATGCGTATGAAACTAACACGTGTTGATATTACGAAGTCTTCAGTAAAAAGTTCCAGTGTTGCGTCAATGCCCGCCTTGATATTCTTTTTAATCTGGGGTGGCCGTTTGTCCAACATTGAACGAATATTGATCGTTATTTTATTTTACTAATCTATTATGAAGTTAATTCCTGTCTATTTAAATTACCTTTAAATTGTATGTACTGCTTGTATTTGTAAACCTTATCATGGGCCGCATTTACAGGAGGCCGAAACTTGATACAGTTTATTTGCTAGAAAGTAATTAAAACTTGCTCATTAGGATTCAGCCAGTTTACTTATTTGCTGTTAATAAACTTCCAAATGTTTTGTCAGGGAAACTTAAATTACTTTTAAAGTAACAACATTGACTAATTTATTTATAAATTTAGTCTACTAAAGGCTTATTTTTGGTTTAAATATTTTTAACTTTAAACGAATTTTTTATATTGTATTTTTAATATATAATTGCCATGTTACGAAATATTTTATACAAACATTTTCGGATGTTACAGGGTAATTTTTAATTTATTTTAAACTAGCTGTACCCCGCGACCTCGCCCGCGTAGAGTTAATTTTCACGGAACCCTAAAATAAAAGCAACCCAAGTTACTCCTTATAACATCAGCTATCTGCCAGTGTGTATAAATATTGACATTAATATTTATACCATACTAACGTCACTCAATTGTTTTGCCTTCCCAGAATCACTCCACTAACACTTAAACTTTATGTTATGGTATTAAAGTTTAAATTGACTATTAAGTATTATTACGAATCTTTTGTATGGGAATATAGAAAAGTGTTTGTTTTTAGACTTTATCAGGCAATTTTTTAAATTTTTCTCACCGTAAGAACCATCTTCGTACTTCAAGGAATATTATAAAAAAAAAATTAGCGAAATCAGTTCAGCTGCTCTCGAGATTTGCACTTTTGTTGAAAGTTTTGACGTTTTTTGCTATTAAATTTTTAACTGTGTAAGATTTAAGTGTATTTTTAGATTAACGTGATGATATTCAAGCTTGTGCCACTCAAACTTTAACGTTTTAGTTTTATTTACTTATGCTACAAACTCAATATTAAAGAAAAAAACAGTATAAAAGAGAATATGAAGATCTATAAAATTAAAGTTCACTTATAATTTACAATATATTTTAGCCCTTGCTACTCGTACTTATCCAACCGCATCACCCCACCAATCATTATTTTGAATAGTTTTGTCACATCTAAAACGAGCGCATAAAATCTCGATTTTTAACTGGGCAAGTTTTAATAGCTTTAACGTAATGATATTCACGCCTGTGTAGCTTAATTTTTAATGTTTTAGTTGTTCTTACTTATGATAGTAATCAATTTAGTCCAATACAAAACAATATAAAAGAGAATATGAAGATATATAAAATTAAAGTAAACTTATAATTTACAATATATTTTAGCCCTTACTACTCGGCTTATCCAATGGTATCAAGTACCCACAAATCAACATTATTGCAGGCCTTAATTGTGAAGCTCGTAGGATGTTCTTATATGGCCTAAAAATCAAGATTCCAACGTTTTGTCCAATGAAATCGTATCTAACAATCATATTGTACATATAAGTGATATAAAACGCACATTGTCAGAAAGTTAAATGATTGTTGAACTTATAATTTTTATTAATCGAATAAAATTTACTATTTTTACATTAAAAAGTGGTTTTAAGCCATTATGAGTTTATCAAATCTGCATGGAGGGGTAAGCATGATAACTTTTAAAATATAAATTATTCTACTCAATCTATTTCTTAATCTCTCCATCTATCACGTGGAAAGCCATGGAATGTAAATGGCAATTTGAATTTTGTTTTATTTAGTTATAATTAATTCTTTTCGGCTGAGTAGTGTCGAAATTTTCGGTGTTTTGAGCAGTCTTGTAATAATTTGTTTTACTAAATAGACTCGGGCTCAGCCGCCGTCGGGAGTGGAAACTTTATCGGTTGTTTGCAGCGGCTCGTGCTCAAAAATATCGCTGTGAAAATATAAAATATTCGAAAAACCAAATTTGCTACATACATAATTATTATTAATATCATCACAGATTTGTATTACAATATTTTAAAAGCACAGAATATATATATATATATATATATATATATATATATATAATAATAGTACTACGTAGTAAAAGTAAGTAGGATTTATATGTATATACTTAAATACGACTTGGACTTAATGGAGTGACCTGAATGATGATATGATGATCATATGATATTATGATCATATTATGATGTTTATATCACCATTACGTGTGGTGCAATTCTGGATTCTCCAAACTTTTTTTAAATTCAAGTTTGACATAAAATTATCGAAAAAATGGAGGTATAATAATAAGGTTAATAGTGAAAATTTATGTATATTTAAACTACTTTAAAACTGGCAAAAAATACTTTAAAAAAGGCATGCACAATTGGATTTACTAATAGTTTTTAAATAGTTTTGACACATCTAAAACGAGCGCAAAATATCCTTCTTTATTTATGAGTTATGCAGAAGATCAAGCTTATATTCAAAGTAAAACAAAACTTCATTATTCCCGTGGTAAATAGTTCACAACAAACAATTTAATATTAATTTGTTAGAAACAAATTAATATTAATTGATAGGGTTGATAAAAACTTCCTAATAACGAATTTGAAATTTAATAAAACTTCGAACGAAACAAGAGAATCGACTTGGTACCTTTTGTTTCGTTAACAATAGAAAATGTCAACGAAGTGAACACACAAAGGGGAAACTAGTAAACAAAGTAAATTTGGAGACAAAGGCGTGAAATCGCTTGTGCTCAGTGGATGTATTTGTATATTTATTCTTATTTAATATTAAATATAATATTATACGGCGTAAATATTGAAGTGTTGCACAGTTTATATTGTTTCAATTTACTAAGTAGCATGGCTTCTCCACTTCACTGGCTCGTTAGTATTTTGGTTGTTGGCTTCGAACCCCGGGTCGGGGTTCGAAGCCTTAAGAATAAGTTTTTGAGATTTTCTGACAAAAAATTCGCAGTATGTTAACGGTGTCTGACCCCTGTGCCTCGGAAAGCACATAAAGGCGTTTGTCCTGAGCCTGGTTTCTCTCATGCCGTGTCGGATTGCCATCCCATCGGAAAATGAGAGCGAGAGAACAGAGCGTGCAACTGTGCTTGAGAGTGATTTAACTGTCCTGCTCATATGGCTAATTTGTTGATGGAAGTGATCGAAATTTGGTCTAGAGCTTCTTCTTTTCCTAGTTTATCTGTGTAGCTACCATTTTTATGTGTTTCTTCCTCCCATCAATGAAAAAAATAGATGCATTATCTACTGCTATATTTCGGTTTGAAATGTAATAGAATAAGTGGGTCGGTGGGCTAAGATATTCCATCACTCCATGACGTTTCATGAATGTGGCGACAATGGAGAATGACAGAAAAATGGAATGATTTCCAATGGATGGCGGTATAACAATACCGTTTACGACAGACTAAAAATCCCAGACCGTCAACTGGAAGCAGCGTAAAATGCGCGGGACGTGTTGCATTGCGATCAATCCACATGTAAAAGATAACGACGAAGACAAATCCTCTCTATGAGATTATGAGATGATGGGGTCCTCTGTTTATGGTCTTATTAATAAAAAGAATAGTATTTAAAATAATACAATTAACAACATTATTATGAGGGATACTCGTATTAATTATTTGTTTGGATGATGATTAATATTTGTTTAAACTAATGCAATTTGTTGTTTTTTATTTAATGTAGAATAAGGGTGACAAACGAGAACACAGTCCACTTGATGGTAAGTGGATACTGTGGCCCAAGGGTATCTACATTTACCCTCATTTAAGAATCATAATTCAGTTGCGTTGTGACCCCTAAGCACTAAGATGGAATGCCTCAGTTTCAGTAAAAATAATCTCCGGTTATCTACACTCACCATACGAAACACAGCAGCATTAAGCTGCTATTTTACAATGATATTCTATGAAAACGTGATCCTAAACCAGCCTACTACAGCCGAGCCATTCGTGCTGCAACCGTACAGTTCAGTGTCCCCACTGAACGTTTTTAGAACTGGCCACTTGTAAACGATATAGTAAAAAATATGTTCAAATTTCGAAATGGAACTCTTTGTCAGTAATATTGTGTATGTATTTTATTAATTTGTCATTTGTTTACGATTTGGCGGCAAATTTAAAATTACCTGTGTCACGTCAACATGACAAGTGGCAAATAATTGTTAATGTACCACTCTGCAGCAACTATTTTTCGATCCTCTAAAACAATTGTTGCGTAGCGACCTCTTCTTCCGAAGAACGAGGCATCCATTTTTTTCCCATGCTTTGACCTCTCTTCAATTTAGTTGGCAACTCCTCGGAAGGAAACATCAGGAAGTTTCAGGACATAACAATAAATCTAGCTTTCATCACCCGTAGTTATGTCGAACACAGTATTTAAGTCACCTCCGTTAAATATTTGAACCATTTCACGACACCACTCAACACGACGTAGTTTTTTTTTTATAGGATCAGGGTGACAAACGATCACACAATCCACCTGATGGTAAGTGGTTGCTACGGCCCATAGACATCTACATCTATCCTCGTTTGCGAATCAAAATGCAGATGCGTTGCCACCCGTGAGGACTAAGATGGAATGCCTCATTTCCAGTAAAAAGGGCCTCCGGCCACCTGCACTCACCAAGCGAAACGTAGAGGTAAACCTCTACTTCACGCTAGTATTCTGTGAGGTCGTGGTACCACCCCGGTTCGAGCCGGCCCATCCGTGCGACAGCAAAAGCTGCCGCGTGGCTCTACCACTGTAAAAAACTGTTTGCTCTACCACTGTAAAACACCACTGTTTTGGGCCTCTGTCAAATAATAAGGTATCCACCGGGCACAAAGCTTCCTGATCGCTAAATATTCATGGAGGATTTATCCAAGAGCGAGTCTTATCCGACACTATTCCGAAGATATCCCGGACGTCAGTCTGAGCGAGATTAGAATGGCTCTCCAACACCTTAAAAACGGCAAGGCCCCAGGCGAGGATGGAATTACAGCGGAGCTTTTGAAAGCGGGTGGAAAACCGGTACTTGAAGTCCTTCAGAAGCTCTTTAATTCCGTCCTCCATGGTGGCACTACTCCGGAGGCGTGGAGCAGAAGTGCGGTGGTCTTGTTGTTCAAGAAAGGCGACAACGCTCTATTGAAGAGCTACAGACCGATTTCCCTTCTGAGCCGCGTCTACGTGCTGTTTTCTAGAGTCTTTACGAATCGTCTCGCACGCAGACGACTTTCAGCCTCCCGAACAAGCCAGTTTCCGAAAAGGCTTTAGTACCATAGACCACATACATACACTGCGGCAGATTGTACAGAAGACAGAGGAGTATAATCTGCCACTTTGCCTTGCGTATGTGGACTATGAGAAAGCCTTTGATTCCGTCGAAATTTGGGCGGTGCTGCAGTCCCTTCAGCGGTGCCAAGTTGACTGTCGGTATATCGAAGTGCTGAAGTGTGTGTACAGTGCGGCTACGATGGCTTTCCGAGTACATAATCAGAGTACGAAACCTATCCAACTTCAGAGAGGTGTAAGACAGGGTAACGTTATACCACCGAAGCTCTTCACCGCTGCATTGGAAGACGTTTTCAAGCTGCTGGACTGGAAAGGATACGGTATCAACATCAATGGCAAAAACATCACTCACTTATGGCAGAATCGCTGGAGGACCTAAGCACCATGCTTAATGACCTCAATAGTGCTTCCCAACGGATAGGTCTAAAGATTAACATGGACAAAACAAAAATCATGTTTAACGTCCATGTCACACCTATGCCGGTAGTTATTGGGAGCACTAAGCTCAAAGTTGTTGACGAGTATTTTTACCTGGGACATATAGTCCGTCTAGGTAAGTCCAACTTCGACCGAGAGGTCAATCGACGGATTCAACTCGGCTGGGCAGCGTTCGGGAAACTTCTCGTTAGACATACCTCAAAACCTTAAAACGAAGTTGTACAACCATTGTGTGTTGCCAGTGATAACTTACGGATCTGTTCAGCAGTGGACTTATGAAAGGCTGTAATGATGATGATGATGATTTTTCCGGACCGATACGAGTTAGGGACCTTCAAGAAAAGAGCCCACTTCTCTTAAAATGCCGGCAACGCACCTGCAATTCCCTTGATGTTGCAGTTGTTCATGGGCGGCGGTAGTCAATTACCATCAGGTGAGCCGCATAAGCGTTTGCTCCTATAAAAAAAATCTGCCGTGGGTGCCAATAAAATTTAACAAATACAAAACTTAAAAATATTCATTATTATACAGTTTTAAGTCAATATGCACATAATATAATATATTTAAACCATATACACGATTACATTACGTCATACATACGTACTTATAATAAATAAATATAATAAAAGTAGCAATTACTTAAATAAAATTAAAAAAAAACGAATAAACGGAATAGAAAAGTATGTAAGACACAGTAAATAATTTTCAGTAAGTTGATTTTTGACTACTGAGTACGTATTTTTGTAATTATATTTAAACAAAACATTAAATGGACTTATTTTATAAGGGATTATTGTTATAATTCCAGGTGTTTTAAAACCAAATTAATTTACTCTTGTAATAGTAACGGTATCCCTTACAAAATGAAGAAGTTTAATAAATTTTAGATTAATAAGATTACTCATTAAATATTATTTCCTTTACAGTGAGCTTATGAATTTTCCTACGGAAAATTCGAAATGATTAAATTTAATGCAGTATGAAAAACACCTTATTTAGAAGATTGTTTAAATATATTTTGAAATTAAATCCCATTTTAATTTTCTTATATATTAAATAAGGTGTCAAACGTGCACACGGTCCACCTTACGATAAGTGGATGATGTTTAACATATATATCTGTATCTAGCCTCAATTAAGAATTAAAATGCAGATGCGTTGTCAATCCTGGGGACTAAGATGGAATGCCTCGTTTCTAGTAAAAATGGTCCCCGTCATCCACCTTACGACACACAGCAGCATTAAGCTGCTATTTTGCGCTGGTATTCTGTGAGAAGGTGGTCTTTCCTCGGTAGAGCACATCCATTCGTGCTACAACCATATAATATAGCTACGGCATGGCTCTACCATGTAAATAAATAAATACTCCGATAAATAGTACCTTTAAAATAATCCGTTCAGATGTCAATTTGCTGCTATCTCGAGCAAAGAGATAAAATTCGCTATACGTTGTTATTTTAATGATAGTAACAAGGTATCCATTTTATATATCTTATAGATAAAGTCTATGACAAAACTCTTAATAATTAAGAAACGGTAATTTATGTTGCGTATGATTATATCTAGTTTGCCCCTCCACGAGATAAACCGACGATCTGTTGGTTGTAAATAATAAATATGTAAATAATAAATAATACATTGAGATTAGTTGTAGCTCAGGGCCTAAGCGCTCGCTGTATATTTTACGCTAGCAACCCGGGGTCGATCCCTGTCAGCATCAATAAATTTTTTTATTGCAATTTTAAGCTCTGGTTTACCAAGTGCTCGGCGGTGATGGAAAACATCGTGAAGAAACCCGGATGTCTGAGAAATAAGAAAAAAAATATTTTGCAGACATATGAAGTTCGCCAACACGCATTGAGACATGTCCGCCGCGACATTTCTTTGCCCTAAAACGCTTAAGAAATGAGAGTAGGCCTGTGCCCAGCAATGCGACGTATATAGGCTGTAACTTTAACTTTAAATAATAAACTAACGATTATATGTTATAGCTGAGTTCAATCCGATCATCAATGCAAGTATTGAAAATATAATTTAGTCATTGTAAATATAAAATGTAATACACATGATAAATATAAAATATAATTATCAAAATAGCACTTAGGAAAATTTTATTAATAACAAAATAATAAGAAGTATGGACCGGGAGCCTTGTGAAATCTTTAAACCTCCAATGGACCAGAATGGAAAAATCACCCCGGTTACATCACAGTGTCAAATAAATATAAAAGAGTATTATTTTTAAGCGCTTCGTATCCAAAGGTTAAAAGGGAGCGCTATTTATTTCACTCTGCTGTCTGTCTATTGTATGTCTGTCCGTCCATATGTTACGGATCTCTAGCTTGTAGACGGAATGAGTTACAGACCCGTTATTTGTATACTTGGTGTAGAATATTGATCCAAAACGGTTAAAAATTCATTATCGTACAATGAAAGCGGAGCCAAAAGATATTTTTCCTATCTATCCTAATATGTGGGTGTCATTAGCAGGCATAGAGCTTACTGAGTAAAACACAAATATATTATTTATTCTTTTATATATTCAAAAATAAAAAAAAAGGTCAAATTTGTCAGTTTTAGACCACTTTTGTTACAGAGTCTATCTCAAAAGCTAAAGCAGTTAGGAAAATGAAATTTACTTATAATATATACCATATTATACTGTGGTTAAACATTAACAACTATAAACATCAATTTAAAATGTAGTGTGTTAGCAGCTAAAAAATCTAACATAATTTAGTACTGCCTAAGAACTGAGACAGAAAAAAGCATAACGTAAAGTAAGTTGTAGTTTGGCCTCACATGGGATACTGTTCTGATCTCAGGGCCGGGGAATTCCAATGCCAGCTCCTTCCATTTGATCACAGAGTGGTTCGATTCTTCGATGACCAAGTTCTTTCTCATCGGATTGACTCACTGGCACTGCGAAGAGATGGTGCATCTCTTTGCATATTCTATCGCATTCACCATGCGGAGTTCTCGGAGACATTGATTGGATTAATTCCAGCCGCTAAATTTTACCATCGCACATCGCGACAAAACTCACGATACCACACATACCATCTTAATAACTAGCGGTCTACCACTGTACAATCAACTAGAAGTTTTCTTCCCCGCAAAAGTTACTACAGCAGCGATTTTCCTGACCGATACGACTTAGGAATCTTCAATATAAGAACCCATTATTTTTTGAAAAACCGAAAACTCATCTGCAATTACTCTGGTGTTGCAATTATTCATGGGCGGTTCACTTAACATCATCAAAAAAAATTGGTGATAATATGAACGGAACCCTAAAATAGAACGAGACCCGACTTGTACTTAACCGGTTTTTTTTTTCTAGATAGTATGGCTCATTTTCTGCTAAGATGGTCGGGATTGTACCACCTTCTTATATATTTCTGTTGCAAAGCACCAGAGAATCCATTCATAATATTTTGTTATACTCTTTTCCATTTTATTCAGCTTGTGAGTTTTATTCGTAGTTAAATCAGGTTTTTCAATGTTAGATTAAATTGTGTATTGTTTAAAATTGAACGCAAACGGTTCGCAGTGTGGGCTTCATTTAGATATTTTAATTCACACCCAATTCGCAGTGGCGGCGCATTTTGCGGATATCGTATAAAGTGTTTGTCAAATAATTTAATATATATTTAAACAAAATTTATAGAGATATATAGAGTAGTATATTAAATCTGGGGGTCTTTGGGCGCTACTACGAATTCAACTGATCCATCTAATTTTCATGACAGTAATTTATTCTCGTAAACAACATCTTTACTAGTTAAACTGATGGTGTTACTTGACCCTATAGATAACTTATGTGGTCCAAGCTGTACGGAGTCGCCCCGAACTATATTGTTGTTTACATTATTTTCGCAAAATTAGAAAGAAAGAAAAACGTTTATTGAAAAGACGCCACATACATAATTAGGAACTTAAATTCAAATTAATTGTGTTTGGAGTTTTTTTTTAAATTTATTAAATTAAATACACAATGAACAAAAACGCTCAGCTAACTTTAGCTAACTTACCATTAAATCGTAATAAAAGCTGACCTAATTACATAGTTTTGTATTAAAAGAAGCAATCGGTGGCTCAATGTAAACGTTTCAATGTTCCTAACAAGCCAGTAAAATTGTAATGGAAGTAAACGTTGGTAATTTTAATTAAAATCGGTAGAATTCTTTTACAAAAACATTTTGTTGTTCAAGTATAATTTGAGGCTGAAATTATACCAAAGTTGTTAAGAGTTTCCAATAAACTTCAACGCAGGTCATACTTCTCAACTATTATAAATCAACATGCGAAAATCAGAATGTTGCTACATCATTTTACACGTTACTTGGCAATGCTGCTTTAATCTTTCAAATCTGACTTTTTTTATAGGATAGGGTGACAAACGAGCACACAGTCCACCTGGTGGTAAGTGGTTGCTGTGGCCCATAGACATCTACATTTATCTTCGTTTGCGAATCTAAATGCAGATGCGTTGTCACCCGTGAGGATTAAGATTGAATGCCTCTTTTCCAGTAAAAAGGGTCTCCGGTTCTCTACACTCACCATACGAAACACAGCAGTGTTAAGCTGCTATTTTACGCTGTTATTCTGTGAGAGCGTGGTCCTTCCCCGGTCGAGCCGACCCATTCGTGCTACAACTATACTACCTACTAATATAGCTGCAGCATGACTCAACCACGTATAAAACTGAATCTTAAAGGCACATACGCAGAAACTTTTAAATTTAGGGCATTATGTCCAATTCCTATGTAACTGTATATTTTTCACATATTCATTAACAATCGATATAAGAACTTAAAATAAAATTGTGTACATAACTAATAAGAAAAGAAAAAAAAAAGAAAGCTTCCGAATACTGATTAAAAAATGTCTGTACTGTTGATATAACATTACGGTACATCTATTGGAATTAACGATATTTGGGAAAACATATATATACAATATTAAACCACGAACGTTCTTGTAAATTCAACGCCGTTTCCTTAAAATAAATTAGTATTATAACCTAAAAAGCATACAGAAAGATTCCCCTTTACTGTTACGGTAGTAATAAACGTGTTTCTCACAGCCGGTTAATACTAATGTAAGATATTAGTCCCTTAATTTATTATATTGGGAAACTTCGAATTACTTCTCTTATTGCTTGGCTCTGGTATAATAGAAATAAGGAATCTACAGAAAAACTTATTACCTGCTGATTACATACAATGGTTTGTGTAACACATTTTTCTATGTAGTAGTAGTTATGTGTACTAGTATTTAAGCTAAAGTCAAATTATTTTGATCAAATAAGTAAAAAAAGGGAAAAAACCTTAGCAACTTAATTAGTAGGAAGAATATTCTAATGTACTTCATTCAGTTAATATATTTTATTATTAATATTTTTCAATTCGTAAAGGTATATAACTATCTGGCTTTACGACGATATGAAAGCTGACATATATTGCCACTTATAAGTTTCTTTCATTGTAATCTTTATATTAATATGTAAGGAAAAAAAATTTTACCCCTTTTTAAGCTTATTGCGGACATGGAAGAGTGTGAGATTAGGAATAGTTTAAGTTTATTAGAAGAAAAGCTAAAACTTATATTTTATAAAACACTAATTGGTTACGTTCATACTACTAATGTCACTCTTAATAATCTGTGGTCAGACAGTGCACAGAGTAGAGAATATCGTGAAAGAAAAGCAAAATGTTGCCAAAAAGTAATTACTACTTAATTAACTAGTATCCTTAAATATTCTATGAGGCATAATGAGGCTATATAGATACACAACACATCCTGCCCTGTAGTTGTTGTGTAACTCCCAAACTTCCTCGTTTAATGAATCTTCCCTTCCTTTTTACAAAATTGCATGCTGTCTATTAGTACTATTATTTATTCTGTGCTACTAGTAAGACGTTGACGCCTCGTCAGTCTTGTGGTGGTAAGTGCGACTGCTTATATTATGACCCTGGGTTCGAATCCAAGGTCAGGCAAAACGTAAAGCCGTTGGTCCTGCGCCTAATCTTTCTCCGGTCGTGTCTCCTTGCTGTTTATTATAAGAGTACGGTAATAGAGAGTGCACATGTGCTTGCACAAACACATGCGTAGATTATTATTCTGTCCTACGCAGATGCCTAGGCTACGTTAAGACTAGCCACCGTGATCGAAATTGGTACCAGATTTAAAAAAAATGATTGAGATGAAGGAAATCAGCGATCATAAATATTTTTATGACTTTATTTTATTTTGAGAGCTATTATATGGAGAACTTATTTTAATATATTGGCATAAAAGAGAACTTTTTACACTTTTTGCACACTGAACGGGCTAAATGATGGTTAGTAAAGTCAACATTGCTAATGCTATGAAGTAGCATGATTTTTCGGGATCTACCGAGTACGGAAGGTACTCTTCCAGATGTCGTAGAAGATTTTCTGTACAAGTTGTCAACGTGTGCGCTCGTCCCTTTCGGTTTCAATGATGGTAAGAGTAGGGCCACTTGAAGAAAATATGATGAAGTGAGGAAGTTGATGTCCTCGGGATCTTTGCTCAGGGCACACAGTGGCCTTGACATCAGGTACGCTTCCAGCTGTGACAACAATGATTATTGCTTCTCAAATGTAAGCTTTTGTGCTCCGATGACTCTTCGTAAGTTGAATTTTAGGATCTTTACCGCCGCTTCCCATAGACCTCCTGCACCAAGCTACGAGGGGACATTGAAGTGCCATTTCGATCCCCGTGTCTGATATTGCTGAGAAGAAATCATCGTCCAAGGTTTGTCGAAGACTGATGAATTTCTGCTGTAAGTGTTTGTTGGCGCCGACGAAGTTGGTCCCGTTGTCGCTGTACAGGTGATGCGGGGCTCCGCGTCGTGCTGCCGTTCGTCGGAGTGCTGCGAGGAACGCTGATGAGGAGAGGTCTCATACCAATTCAAAGTGTACGGCCTTAGTGACCATACACATAAAAACTGCGACGTATCCTTTCGTCGTTTATATGCCTCGTCATTTGTTTACTTTCACGTCGATGAAACTGGTGTAATCGGTACCAACGTGGTAAAATGGCCTGGTCAAGTTATATCTTGCCGACGGCAGGTCTCCCATGATATGAGTCTGATTGATTGGGTTGTGCCTGCTGCAGACAACACATTCACGGATGCATTTTTGACAGCCCTGTGGCCGCCAATAATCCAGTAATGCTGTCTCAGCTTTGATAAAGTCAGGCGGGGTTCACCGTGGAAGGTGACCTTGGGTGCCTGATCGATTATGGGATCAGTGAAGTGTCCGCTGTGTGATACGATGAGAGGATGCTTCATGTTTTCATCGATGCTTGCCTTTTTGGTCCTGCTACCAATTCTTAGAAGGCCGTTTTCACCCAAGAATGGATTAAGGGACAGTAGTTTGCTGTCACGATTTACTTTCCCCTGCTTCATGATGGTAAGTCTTTCTTCATAAAAATACTTTTCTTGTATGTGATTGATAATAATGTGTTTTCTTGTTTGATTTCAAGTGCAGTTAGATACGGCGTCCTCGGTTTGGAATTCGACACCTCCCGCAATACCCAGGTAAGTATACGAGTCACTCACGTCATACAGCTATGTTTGATAATCTACGCTTCGATTACGTCAGAGCTGTGACGTTGAATATTGACGTTTGTTTACATTGCTTTCTTAACTTCTTGATCCGTAGTGTATGTTTTTATGGCGATTTCTTTTTGATATGTTTTCAGCTATGATACGCCTTGCAACCACGAGGGATGATCTTTGAGGATTGCTGTTGATAACCCACGGCTGGCGCAGTCTGCTGGATTATCAGTCGACTTGACTTACTAAGTATGATTTCTTTCATTTATTTTACACGGTTGTCGACGAATGGCTTCCAGCCATTGATGTCGCCTTAGATCCAACCGAGCACAGCTGTTGAGTCTTACCAGCCGACGGTCTTGATGTTTTGCTCTGATAGACTGTGTTTGACTGTCTGCATGAGTCTTGATAATGAGTCATCGGCAAACAGTTCAATTTCAATTTCAAACAATTTCGGCAATGATATGATTTTGAAAATGGAACTAGTTTTGATTTGTTGCTATCAAAACTACTGCTGGTTCGCCTTCCTTCTTATTGTAGATGACACAAGCGTGCCTTCTGAGGAAACGCAGAATCCGTGTAGCTCAATGTCGTCGTTCTCATGACTTTGAAGCCATCTTGATACTTGAATTTGTTTGATGCCTTCGAGGTCATGTTTTATCTTAAACCACTCTTCGTTAATGCTTAGTGGAAGTTGGTCATCCCACTTCAAATGTTCTTTCCAGACTGATTGGAGTAGGAGTTTCAATCTTGTTGAAAACCTTTGAGATGTCTGAAAGTAGTGACCTTTTTGATGCTGGTTTTGTCTGTCGATGTGTTGATTTTTAGCTCAAAAGTGAAGACGTCCTTCAGGCTCAGCGTTTTTGTTGATTCTTTCTGCTTGAAATCAAACCCAGTTTGATAGATTGCTATCTGTGTAAATCTAAATAATGTAGAATCGCTCGAAACATTTTATCGATATCTGCAGTGAAAACGACCTTGTACTATCTTCAGCTTATGATCAATAATAGTAAGTCTGCTTGCAGATTGTGTCCGCTGTACATCAAGTCTTTTAGACTGTGGCCTAATGACTTCTTTAATGACATCATTAAAAACGACGCGTAATGCAGTTTTAAGTGATTCGGCACGCTGCACACTATGATGCGGCATGTAGCAACTTGGTCCCGGAATCAGGGCTAAAAAAGACGTTAGGGTTACTAACTGTTGCTTGATATCAAAGTAGCGAAGTTTAAACACATTTGGTTGTAAGGTGGAAAAGGCAATATATTTATTTTTATTTTTACTTGAATTGTCTTATAAAAAGGCACGTATATTAGATTCAAGTTACATCAAAATCTGGAAACCATAAAAAAACTATTACAACATCTACATGCAACATGCTACACCAAGCAACACTTACAAAATTGTACTTACAAGGCATGCCTTTTAAGTTTTGTCGTCTGACCAAAGAAATGCAACTAGAACCTTATAGTACTTTTTATTGTTTTGTAAAGTATTCATCACGTATTTGAATACACTTTTCAATTCGCTCGTTATTAAATCATTTATTTCCACTCCAAATTGAGGGTGTTCAGTATGGCTGTTTTGAAAGCGTCCACTGCTTCTTCACTGCACTAGAACCTTTGACCACGAAGAATTTTCTTAATTTTAGGAAATGTAAAGAAATCGTTAGGGCTTAGGTCAGGACTGTATAGAGGATGGTCAAGAATTTCTACGTTTTCCTGTTTCAAATACTTAATGGTTTGACTGGCGTTGTGTGAGCTTGCGTTGTCATAGTGTAGGATGATGCGTCGCTTTGGGTTAGATTTCCGAAGTTCGGCTATGACTTGTGATAAACAAACTTTGCTATACTACTCTGCATTATTTGTTCTACGATCTTCGAGTGCAATCGTCGCAACATGGCCGGATTTCGCAATAAACGTGGTCAACTTTTTGTTTGAAGTGATTCGAGAGCGAACAACTTTAGTCGACTTGGGCTCGCCTTGGAAGACTCAGATTGTAGATTGTTGTTTAGAATCGGGATCGTAGGCATAGATCAAAGATTCGGCACCACTGATAATATCGTATACGTGATTTGACTCTCCTCGGTTGAACCTTTGAAGAGTTTTCTTACACCATCTTACGCGGGTCACCTTATTATCGTCGAAAAGCAAATGCGGGATTCAACGGAAAATTAGCTTTCTCACACCAAGGGCTTCATGCAAAATGTTTTGAATGGTTGTCCCTGAGATGCCTAATAACGCTTCTATTTCTCGATATGTCACATGACGATCTTCGATAATTAGCTTTCTCACAGCAACGATGTTATCTTCAGTGAAGGCGGATTTTGGACGTCCTTCACGTGATTTGTCACTAAGATTGGTATGTATCTAAATATCAGTGTTCGACAGACATGAGGCTCCATCATGGAACACAGAAGTTAGCTCTTAAAAAACACTGAAGCCGTGTTAGACCTCTTCGAAAATTCAATTAGTTCAGTAAGATTCATTTTTATAGGTGACCTGATAGATTCAAAATGACTATGTGACTAAACAATAGCATTTATCCTCATACTTTCAATGGTTTTGAGCTTTTAAATTTAAACAAATATGAATATTGAGCAGTTCCAAATGGTAAAATGTAACTTGTGTCACTCTCCGGTACATAAAATATCTTTTTTTTTTATAGGATAAGGCTGACAAACGAGCACACAGTCCACCTGATGGAAAGTGGTTGCTGTGACCCATAGACATCTGCATTTATCCTCGATTACGAATCAAAATGGAGATGCGCTGTCACCCGTGAGGACTAAGATGGAATGCCTCTTTTCCAGTAAAAAGGGTCTCCGGTTCTCTACACTCACCATACGAAACACAGCAACATTAAACTGCTATTTTACGCTGGTATTCTGTGAGAGCGTGATCCTTCCCCGGTCGAGCCGACCCATTCGTGCTACAACTTTACCAGTAATATAGCTGCAGCATGGCTCTACCACGTAGAATATTTCTATGCCAACCAACAAATAAACACAAATACTTTTGAATATATATAATATTAAGTTATAAAAAATATGTAACTAAATAATATATCACGTTTATATTTTTTTACAAGCTAACATTATGAAGGAAAGGAATTGCGATACGAGGGGGGAAATGTTTTGATTTCCTAAGAACATTAGTATTTGAAAAGGCCTACAGAAAACTAAATTAGCTAATAAATATTATCTTCGCTAGGCTTCTTTTTGGAACGAAGTTCTATGTATGGAGTATGGATTTGGCGGATGGGGGCTAGGCGACAAAAAATGTAAGATTTTTCCATCACGACACCTTCTGACGTAGTTTAGGCCGCCTTGGCGGTTATAAAAAAGCTAGATGGAATGATATCCATCTTCCTCCCACTTTTTATTATATTGTCATAAAAGAAATATTGTTTTTTAAATGACGCTTCATTTTAATAGACGCTAGTAATTAATTAATTTATATTTGTTAATAAATACTTAATATAATACGTTTATCAATCTATACTTACTTAATATAATAAAGCGGAAGATTTTTTTTTGTTTCTTTAAACGCGCTAATCTCTGGAACTACCAGTCCGATTTGAAAAATTATTTTTGTATATTATAGCCAGATTCATGTGAAATAGAATAGGTTATCTACCATTAAGCTGTATTACTCAGCTAGCCTTAAGTATGGATATTTGTTAAGCAAGTCAGAAGAAAAAGCACTCCCGAAATGATTTATCCGCGTACGCTGGTGTTATCGTTAGGGATACGTAAATACAATATTCTAGAAAAATATAGATCCTTACTCCGTCTAAAAAGAAGTCCGCTATTTCATATGTCTATTTCTTATACATAAGCCATAATTTGGTATTTTGTGATAAAAAAACATTGAAAATTTAAAAGTGATTTATAAGCGTTATTATTAGGCATGGCCTATTTATCCTTATGAACGAAAGTTACTTCATCACCAAGAAAATTTTATGAAGATAAACGTTGTTCTTTATACCATGTTATTTGGACGCATAGTTTAAGAGATAATGTAAAATTAAAATAATTCAATACTTAGCTGGGCGCGCGAACGACGCTTAAACCCTAGCCGTTATAAAATGCTTGACTAGGTCATGTCGCGCACCTCGGACACATGATGACGCGGGTGAAACCGCGGGGCACAGCTTGTAATAATATACTACGAAAGGAACTTTTTACCAACCGAGTGTGCCGTGACACTCACGCATATTTTTTATGTTTTCAAAAGACCGGCAACGCATCTGCAATTTCCCTGGTGTTGCAATTGTTCATAACCGGCGGTAGTTACTTACCAACAGGTGAGCCGCATGCTCGTTTGCCCCCTCTCCTATAAAAGAATATTCAGTACTAACATTTTTGAAATTAATTTCAATATTTTGCGTTACAAATTAAAATATTTCTTAAAATGAAGAATATGTTATTAAATAATTCTGCTTTATAACCTCAAATATATAACGAGAACAAATTTAAATATGTAAATGCAGAGAGAAATTACGCCGAGGTGTATCAGAGAGATGGTTCACAAATTGAATTTCACGCCCGCGACAAGGAACGAACTTAAACGATGTGCTCCAGTATGATTCCGAAAAGGGATTACTTGCAAATAAGTTACAATATCATATCAACATGTGAATAACAAAAGTATATCCGCAATATACTTTCCTTTTCGTCATCCTTTTGCTGTATAAAAAAACTACAAATATCGCAAAATTGTTCTTTGTAAGTATTTCATCATAATTAAATCTTTACTTCATTATCATGAGGCCGTTAACAAACTAGTACTGGAAATTGGGCTCTCCAATATAAACTTCTTGTTTTTCCCATAGCCTCCTCTTACACGAGACAAATGGTCAAAAATGGAGTCCACACAATTCTGCTCAGACAGCGTTTAGATAAGTTACAATTTTCTTACAGTTGATCTAACGATTGATTCTGAAAAAACTATCATCAGCACCATCATCCTTATTATATAGCCCTAGCCCTGGTCACATGAAGCTGTTAGAGCCAAAATACTATCAGTACTAACATCACAGAAAATAGTACGTAGTGTAGTCTCCTCTTTTGAGCCTGCCATATCCGCACTAAGCACCTACGCTGCCAGCACTCAATCGTACTATTATTATTGTTGTCTACGGAATCAAATATTATAACACTCAATGTCTAATCTCTAAGGCTTATATTTCACCTTGCAACACGACTGATGGAGGAGTCTTTTTATTATTTGTAATGTGTTTTTTTAACAGAGTCCACCTCGTGAACTCGAATCCCGAGTCATTTTTCATAATTGCCGAGTAATGATAGTCGTTTAAGTCAGCTTTGTTTCTCTGAATAACGGTAGGAGCGAATATTATTAAAGCGCCCACGTTTTTGATTATCAAACAGTGATTTGCTTTTAAAAAATGTGCGGCCATTATTTGCCTTCTATTTTCCCCACCTGTTTACGTATTTTACGTAAAGAATTTTTGTTAATGTTTTGTGACATTTTTATACCTGCCTATGCTTTTACCTGTTGGATTATGGATTCTTTAAATATAGCTTTTTCCTTATTATTATACGCTAGGATGGCTGCGTTGAACTTAACGACTACATTTCCAATAAAATGTATTTGCTTCTCAAAATACTTATTATTAAGAGAAAAAAAATATAATCTTCCAACTAGATAAGGTTTTACGTGGTAGAGTCATACTGCAGCTATATTATGGTTGTAGCAAGTGTAGTGTTTTAGTTGTTCATGGGTGGCAGTAGTCACTACTTACAATCAGGTGAGGTCTATGTTCGTTTGCCCCCTCCTATAGATATAATGAAATATTGCACATTATTTACAATTTCATTATTTAATTTTGTTCTTAACGATTCTTTTAGTTTTATAAACCCAAATAAAATGATTGACCTCGAAGTTACAAAGTATTTTGTATGTACCCCTAAGTGGCTCTTGATTTTTTCTTGCAAACAAGAAAGTTTGGTAAAATAAATTTATTCAAATAAGCGTTATTAAAATTAAATTGCAATTTTTCTTTCAAAAAATCAAGAATGCATCGACTCTGCCAGTGATGAAGAAAATTCTTTTTTACTAGAAACTAAGCATTCCAATTTGGTCCTCAAAGTTGACAACGAATCTCTATAGTGATTCTTTGTCGAGGACAGACGTAGATGTCTTTGAGCCACAGCATCCACTTAACATCAAGTGAACTTTATGATCCAGGTGTGGGCGTTAGAGATTTTTAATGCTAATGGAAAGACAGCTGTTGAAAAAAAATTAAGATTTAGAGCTTCGGATTCCGTAGTTGGTAAAGTTACAATTGTTAGTCGAGCTTAGGTAACGATGTATAATAAATTTCAGTTATAAAATATTACACGCCTGGTTGTGAAAGAATAACCACCATCCCTTAACGTAGTGATGTAAATAAACGTGGTTCCCAAGCGTGAGAACTATTATCAAAGCACGGCAAGCATCCCCTTATCAAGGAACGACCCCGTATTCCTAGCTATGGTGGCGACTGTGGTGAGAGCAAGGGAGGGCTGCAAAGATTCCCCGATGAATCTACTTCGACGGCTCAACCTGGCAACATTTAATGTTCACACTCTGAGAACTGACAAGCATAACCTGGAGCTGGATGAGGAGAAATTCAAGTTGGGATATTATACAATATACTAGCAATGGAGGTGGGGGATATGGTAATCGACGAATCCAGCAACTTGTCCTTTCAACGGAGGGTCACCATTTGAACCAAAGAAGTGTCGAATTTACCGACCACAAGTTGCAGTAACACTCTTGATAACGACGTTATGAAGATTTTATGTCGTTTAGGGTAGCTTATACTCAGAATCACCAGTTAGTTAATTTGTAAAACTAGCTGTTCCCCGCGACTTCGGCCACGTGAATTTTTATTTGCGTGGAACCCTAAAATAAAAGTAGCCTAAGTTACTCCAGTTATCTTCCAGTGAAATTTCCATCCAAATCGGTTCACAGCTTTTTGCGTGATGCGTGTTCACGCCAAAAAAGCTCGCAGATGGCACATTTTTTTCAGACTGACTTAAGTACAACATTTATTGTTATAATATCTTTACGAATTGTTTATGTTTTATTCTGATGTAAGAGCTATGTTATTGTAATGTTTCATTAAAATCTATTCAGTCGTTTTTGCGTGAAAAAGTGACAAACATCCATAAATACTCACAAACTTTTACATTTATAATATTAAGTAGGATTAAGACAAATCGAATATATTCGTAAATATATTTTTTTATCCATTGAATATATAAATTAATTTAACAGTGGTAGAGCCACGCAGCAGCTTTTGCTGTCGCACGGATGGGCCGGCTCGAACCGGGGTGGTACCACGACCTCACAGAATATCAGCGTGAAGTAGAGGTTTACCTCTGCGTTTCGTTTGGTGAGTGCAGGTGGCCGGAGGTCCTTTTTACTGAAAATGAGGCATTCCATCTTAGTCCTCACGGTGACAACGCATCTGCATTTTTTTTCTTTTTTTTTTCTTTTTAAAAACGTTACCCCCACACTAGGATTTTATCCTGTGTCGTGGAGGCAGTTTACAAACATAAATTGCACAAGGACAAAAATCCAGACCCGGAACAATTATTTGTAGGCCATACAAATACTTGTTCCGTGCGGGATTCGAACCCGCGGCCCCCAGCGCAACAACTGATTGCTAAGCCACTGCGCCACGGAGCATTTTTTAATAGAGGTAGCTAAGCTTTGATTTGTAATAGAGGATAGATGTAGATGTCTATGGGCCGCAGCAACCACTTACCATCAGGTTGAGTGTGTGCTCGTTTGTCATTCTTATCCTATAAAAAAATATTACAATAATATTTTGTAGCAGAATATTTAAATTGAACCTACAAATCAACATCCAGTGTGAAATGACAATGTATTTATGAGAGTCCCAAAAATGTCGGCCTTTCAATCAAATGTTACAAATAAAAAAGCTTTTCAAATAAAGGTCTCAACCTTGTTACGGTGGGTTTAAATCTACCTTCTAAATTAGGTCATGCACAGCAATGAATAAGCCTTTAGAGTTGATATTCAGCTAAAATAATTAACAGTGATATAGAAGTACGGTAAGTATTGATTTTAATTTGAATTTGATAATGAAAATACATTAAAAATTACTGAGATCCGCGTGTAATACATATAGTTCACAAAACAAATAAAATAAAATGAAACATTTTACAAACACGTTTTTTTTTTCACATAGTGTAAGGTACGTTGGGGTAAGATCGGTGATGGGGCAAGACCGTAGGATTCAAATTCCCGGCGAATTATGCTATATTTTGAAAAGCTAACAATATGCTACACGACGCCATTTCATCCTGCTCCGACCCTCAGTTCGCGCCAGTCACTCCGGCAAGTGGGACCTGTGCTGCGTGGCATTTTATAAAACAATGTAATTTTTGTATTATTTTTGTCCATCCGATCTTTCCCTATCACTTTTATTTACGATTTTTAGCGAGAATATGGCGTCTTTTGTTATTATTTTGTGTGGATACTAATTTTTATGAAGTTATAGCTAAATAAAGCTGGTCCATGCAGGGCTAAGATCGCTGTAGGCCGAGATCCGATGTTTCCCCTCGTGAGTGAAGATCGGATGAATATTATCCGATCTTTGCCTGTTACAAATATGGCAGTGGTTGTTAAACTTTCATTGGTCGTGTATATTTTTTCGTTGATTACTCAAGTGACTATGGGACTCAGTCTCGTTAGCAAGTCTGTATATTTAAAAGTAATAAAACAATACGACGGTTTTATTACTTTTAAGTACACATTAGAATACATTTTTTTTATAGGATAAGGGTGACAAAGGAGCACACAGTCTACCTGATGTTAAGTGATTGCTGCGGCCCATAGACATCTATATCTATCCTCTATTACAAATCAAAATGTAATTTATAATAATTATTTAAAAAATAATTTAAATAATAAATGCCGCTTTGTTAAAATATTTATATTTTCCTTAACTCCTGCATTATCCCAGGGCATTTCGCCAGTCCTTACTGTTATTTTTTTTCCCATATAAAATCAAATGCATCCGATCTTTCTCTTATATTGAGTAATTCCATCTTATGTCATAACAAAGTTTGAGAAACATAAAATTACAATTTCTTTATATCAGGGATAAGATCGGATGGCAAGAAACAAAAAAAGAGAAAATCGTTTGGAATATTTATGTTTCTAGTAATTTATAGATCATATTGAAATATGTTTTTGAGCGTTAAAGATAGGACAAATCTCTTTTATTAACTTTTTTCTCTAAGCAGTAGAAGTGGTTTTAAATTTAAGTCCGGTCTTACCCCTTAATGGCCAATTTTTCATTATGCATATAAAAAAGTATGTCTAGTTTTCGCACACCTTTAAAGCAGAAACCGTTGAGTTTACACAAGCAAAAGATTCTCAGAGCTAAACTACGTTTAACGATTAACGGTTTGCTCCATGTTCCATAAATCTGACGTATACGAATGTCGAGAAATTAAAGTTTTTGGCAGACTCTTTCAACTATTCGAAAATCCGTCCGGTATTACCCCAACGTACCTTACCTGATGGTAAGAGGATGCTGTGGCTCTTAGACATCTACATTTATCCTAAATTAAGAATCAGAATGCAGATGATGTCAGTTGTTTCTTAAATCTACTTATATTTTTGTCATTACATTTACGTAAATGAATACTCTCTTTAATCTAATCTATCGACTAGGAACTACACACCACTTATTTCGCCCCTTAATTTTGCATCATCAGAATAAATAAGTTTTGTTATAGCTATGTGACTCATCGCAAAATTTGTGTTTTTACCAACACTGCACTTTTAGAGAATTTAACAATCCAATCAATATTATATATTCCATTATAATGATATAATTCAATTTCACTATCATCATTCTCATAAAAAAAGGAAATAAAAGCATCGTTATGTAGAATGTAAATTGTCGACTGATGAACTGCTGTATATTTGATATATACACATATACATAATATGTATATAAGTAACCAGTGACCGAAGAGTATCGGACAATTTATATCTTTGACTTTTTTACTCATTTGTCAATATCGCATGTATCTTTTATCTTGCCGATTTATTGCGTATCTAGCCAAGGTCTTGCTAATTTTGACATCGTTTTCAAATTTTGGTTTTGTTGCCTTCTCTATAAGGAAAAAAAATTAAAGTTACAGCCTACATACGTTCCACGTATGTAGGCTGTAACTTTCCACAGTTGGGCAAAGTCCTCCTCTTATTTCTGAGAGGGTTTCAGGTCAAGGAAATGTCCACCGCGCTACCCCAATGCGTCTTAACGAAGTTGACATGTCTTGAAATATTTTTTCTTCTTATTTCTCAGACATGCAGGTTTCCTCACAATTTTTTCCTTCATCGCAGAGCACGTGGTAAATTTCCTTCTATATCATCATCATCATCATTACAGCCTTTCATAAGTCCACTGCTGAACATAGGCCTCCCCCAAGGAATGACACAATGCACGGTCCTGAGCCACCTGCATCCATCGACTGCCAAATGTCTTACCAGGTCGTCACTCCATCTAGTGGGAGGATGCCTTACACTTCGCCTACCGGTACGAGGCTGCCACTCGATAACCTTTCTTCCCCATCGGTTGTCTGTTCTTCGAACTATATGGCCGGCCCACTGCCACTTCAGCTTACTAATCCGTTGGGCTATGTCGGTTGCTCTGGTTCTACTGCAGATATCCTCATTTCTAAGTTTATCACGCAGAGAAACCCTGAGCATATCCCTCTCCATAGCTTGCTGAGAAACCTTGAGCTTTCAGCAGTGAAGGATCACGTCTTAGATCAGTAAGTCATCAATGACAACGCTCACTGGTTGTACAATATCGTTTTCAGGTTTTGAGATATGTCTAACGAGAAGATGTGTCGTAGTTTCCCGAACGCTGCCCAGCCGAGTTGAATCCACCGATTGAGCTCTCAGTCGAAGTTGGAATTACCTAGTCGGACTATTTGTACCAGGTAAACATACTCGTCAACAACTTCGAGCTTAATGTTCCCAACAACTAGGTGTGACATGGACATTAAACATGATCTTTGTTTTGTCCTTGTTCATCTTAAGACCTATGCGTTGGGAAACACTATTAAGTTCATTGAGCATAGTGCTTAGGTCCTCCAGCGATTCTGCCATAAAGACTATATCGTCGGCAAATCAAAGGTGAGTGATGTACACGCCATTGATGTTATTACTGTATCCTTTCCAGTCCAGTAGCTTGAAAACGTCTTCTAATGCAGCGGTGAAGAGTTTCGGGGATATCTTACTCCTCTCTGCAGTTGGATAGGTTTCGTACTCTGAATCTGTACTCGGATAGTCATCATAGCCCTACTGTACACACACTTCAGCACTTCGATATACCGACAGTCAACTTGGCACCGCTGAAGGGACTGCAGCACCGCCCAAATTTCGACGGAATCAAAGGCTATCTAGTCCACATACGCAAGGCAAAGTGACAGTCGTCAAGTCTGCGTGCGAGACGATTCGTGATGACTCTCGAAACCAGCACGTAGACCCTGCTCAGAAGGGAAATCGGTTTGTAGTTCTTCAAAAGAGCGTTGTCGCCTTTATCGAAAAACAAGACCACCGCACTTCTGCTCCACGCCTCCGGAGTAGTGCCACTATGGAGGATGAAATTCTGAGAGCTTCTGAAGGACTTCGAGTACCAGTTTTCCACCCGCTATCAAAAGCTCCGCTGTAATTTCATTCTTAGCTGGGGCCCTGCCGTTTTTAAGGTGCTGGAGAGCCATTTCAATCTCGCTCAGACTGACGTTCAGGATATCTTCGGAATAGTGTCGGATAAGACTCGCTCTTGGATCGTTACTCACACTTGCGTTTGGCTCCAATGATGACGTGTACAGCTGCCCATAGAACCTCTCATTCTTACTCAAAATCTCATGTGTCCTGGAAAAGATGCTGCCACACTCGGTCTTCAGTTTTGACAGTTGGCTTTTCCTGGCAGACAGATCTCTGGCAAAGACTTTGGAGCCTTGGTTCCGCTCGATCGCTTCTTCAATGCAAGCTGTATTGAAGTTGCGTAAGTCCCGCCGCATGCATTTGGAGATCTGTCTGTTCAATTGCCTGTATGCTGTCAAATCTGTTAAAGACTGTAGCTTTATCTCTCATCTAATAGCCATGAGATTAATAGTGTGATCGGAGAGTTTTTGTGTTCTTCTGCGGCAGGTCTTGCAGAACTTAGCTCCAACCGCATGGACAGTTTCCACAAGCTTGTCATTCATATCGTCCACTTCATTGCAGTCTTCTTGGCACTTAAAACGGATTTGTAATTCGAGCTGAAAGGTTTTGGGATCTTGTAATAGAGCACGAGGGGGACGGAACGTTGACTTTACAAGACGAGACCTCTCCAACTTAACGTTTAGGTTCAGTGTGCCTCTAACCATTCGGTGATCGCTACCAGTTTTCACCCTCGCGATCACGGAGACATCACTGAACAGTTGTCGTCTGGTTGTCAAAATGAAGTCAATCTCATTTTCTGTCTAACCGTCGGGTCTCGACCAGGTCCACTTCCTGTGGGGCCGCTTCTAGAAAAAAGAGTTCATCATAAAGAGTCACTCTTTCTCCATGAAGTCGGCCAGTCTTCTATATATAATTAACAAATCTTAATAGCGACACAAAACAGACCACACTTAACACGGTATTAATATAATTAACATAATCAGGTGGAAGTCCATCAATTAAAGTTGGCAAAAAATTACCGCTCGATAAATTAAAAAATATTAATTCGATAAAATAAATAAAATATTTTATTGAGCGGATGTACGCGAAGTAATTTTTGCCAATATATAAATAAAAAAAGCTGCCGCGTGGCTCTACAGTGGTAGAGCCACGCGGCAGCTTTTGCTGTCGCACGGATGGGCCGGCTCGAACCGGCGTAGTACCACGACCTCACAGAAAACCAGCGTGAAGTAGAGGTTTACCTCTGCGTTTCGCTTGGTGAGTGCAGGTGGCCGGCGGCCCTTTTTACTGGAAATTAGGCATTCCATCTTAGTCCTCACGGGTAACAACGCATCTACATTTTGATTTGTAACAGAGGATAGATGTAGATGTCTATGGGCCACAGCAACCACTTACCATCAGGTGGACTGTGTGCTCGTTTGTCACCCTCATCCTATAAAAAAAATAAGTAAGCTACATTTTAAATATTAATACGGTACTAATATTTTAAATGTAGCTTACTTATACATATAACTACTACACCTATTTTTGCATTCAGTTTTAGGAGTAATCGTATCGCGGTGTTGGAAATTTGTGCCCACTCGGCGTAAGCTAAGGATTGTCCACAGCGCTGATTTTCAGAACAATGCAATTCAAATGAGAATAAACGTCAATGACCTCGAATGATGCGATCTGTTAATTACTTTCACTTGAAAAGGACAGCTTGCAAAGAAACAAAAACATATAAATATATATTTTTGTCATCGTCTTTTTTTAATTATTTCGCAATTTATCGGAGAATGTAGCAAATAGATTATAATCACTGCGGAACAAACTAAAATACTATTTATTATTAATATTCTAACAAGACACATCACAACGTCATTTTAAAATTAACCAAAAAATAAATATACATACGGGCTTTTTTCCTTCATATGAGTATCTCCAGATAAGAATGGCGGTTGGTACAAAAATATTTTTTATCTTTATCGTAGTAGATATTAATATTATTGAATTTGTAATGGTTGGTTCTATCAGCTCTGTATTAAATCTTACCGGCCGTATCAGGAATTCGCCGCACTCAATTACGAATTTCAGGAAGAACGCGGATGGGAAAGGAATAGAATAATTTAATTTATCTCGGCCTTTGACCCCCGGGATGGGGCTCAGTGTCCGGCTTTCTGTCCGATGATTTATTAACGTGTATTTATATACACCGTTTCTATACACAAAGTCAGGAAAAAGGCACACTGCTACCGTAACTAACCTTTTATTTACATTTAACATGCTCGCTGCCTGAATCAGACACCTTCGCCTACACATATCGAATGACGTATAGTTCCTCGGTCATTTAAAAGGACTTAAATAGGCCTCTAGAAAGCTTGACTTAAGAAGCTAGACTGAGGCACTCTAGTGCCAGCTACTTCCACTTGACAGCAAACAGCGATGAGTGGCTCGAATCGTCAACATGCTGCGAAAAATACTGACACCTATCATCAAATAAGACGTATGTTCGTTTACCCCTCTTCTATAAAAAAATACAAATTATATAAGACTTCTTTTGTCTCTAGTACTTCGTCTGCATATATACCACGCTCTTTTCATCCGCCAAACATCAGTACGTGTACTGCTAAGTTTTGGTTTGAAGGATATATAGAGTGCTAAAGTTACAGGCTGTGAGGCATTCCATCTTAGTCCTCAGGGGTAATAATGCACTATATCCTCTTTTATTATTTGAATTTGGTCGCATGATAACACAATGTATCTCACAAGTAATACATATTATATTAAGGCTTTAACTAGCCTGAATGACCTTGACGAAACGGCGATCGCAGAGATTTTAGCCGATTTCAACACCGTCTAGCAACTACGTTCTGTATTACTTAAAGAAGTGCAAAGATTAATAGACTGCAGAGATGACAATTATATAAGTGACATACTGCCTGTTATGCTTGCGCATCACTGAGAATTATATCGCGGTTACGCATCTTCAATTACATTGTGCTGTAGCTTTGTCCGGTAGGCGTCACGAGCTATCAAGTGTTCAAGATTCAAGTACATAAGAGTTTTTTAACATATATAGTTAAATCGTATTTATTTGTATCGTATAAATAGATCTGGGTCAAAGCGTTCGCTGTAAATTTTCCCGGGTCTGATCCCCGACAGCACGAATGAAATTTGTAATTGCAGTTTTCGTCAACACGCATTGGGGAAGCACGGCGGGCATTTTCTTGCCCTAAAACCCTCTCAGAAATAAAAAAAGAGTCCTGTGCCCAGTAGAGGGACTTGTATACCCTATTACTTTACTTTGTAGCAATATTTATATTCGTTTCAGATATAGAAGGGTACCTTATGTTGACAAAAATATCATGTGGAGGCGACAAAAGCGTAAAACATCTTTGTACCTATTATCTATAACGTTCGAAAGATTGTCAGTCATGTCATACGCCACATTTTCTATAGAGCGTAGAACATTGCAGATAGGGCAAAATAAAAAATAATCCAAAATATTATGGGAACTATTTATTAATAATATATACATTTATAGGTATTTATAATAAAAATAATGAACAAGCTAAAGGTTCAACTAATAATGTTTTTTGTAAACACAATCGTAAAATTCCTGTTTTAATTTTTACCAATGGTTAATTGATGAAACGTAGTCAAGATCACTTCATATAAAATATATTTAATTAAAATTGATACGTGACCTATTTGGCCTTCTACTTACAACTCGGCGGAAATTTGAAAAGAAGATTTTGTGTTTTCACACAAGTATTGTTTACAACTGGCGTGGTTTCGAAAAGCGTGATTAAGTGTCAGCGGTATATAATCAATTAAATACTGAACTTTTTTGAAATTTATTTTTTTGTTTATTTTTGCTATATCTTCTTAAAAACTGACGCCATCTCAGTATTTTATTATTTGTTTTTTTTTTAGCATAAGGATAAGTTAGACTAAGTTAGATTAACTTGGATAAGTTTATAATTTTTGTAACTTTATCACAAAATTTCCGCAATAAATTATTACCTTTTCTACAGTGATTCTCTCCTCTTAGTTTCGGCGTGACTGTAGAATGTTATAGTGAGTCACCGTCAGTTACTAAGCGGCCATAAATCATTATATGTATGTATAAACATACATATATACATTTTTTGATTTTAATATTTATGTTTTTTTGAATTTTGATTGATTTTTTGAAACCTGGTGAAATTATTTTTTCCCATACCAATTGATGGGCCTGAGTATAGTGCCAGTTATGCTCTTTGGCTGAAGTTATTTTTTATTTTATGCTCAATTGCAGACAAAACAATATTGATTGCGCATTTCTAAAACAAAATTTTACCTCTTCTCCATCTAATAATATCTCCTGCACCTAACACGGCGGAATAGTTATTATTATCTATAAGACCATTTGCGGGAACAGTTTTTGTTAACAGTTATGAGTGTAACATTTTATCAGCTGCTTTGTTTATAGTGCCTTGAGCAACACTTTGCCGATTTCTGTACAGAAAATGATGCTGGCTTTGCAAATATGGATGGCCGCTACCATTGAATATAATGCCCGCTATAATACACTTATTTACACAGAAACTTTAATTATCATTTGCATAAAATTCTAAATAGCACTTTTAACACAAGAAAGTAAACTTTTAGATCTTGTTTTTCAGTAATTAAGTAAAAAGTAAAACGAACCAATAGGGCCGTGATTTAAAATTTCCTGCAACTTTTTATAGAAAAGCATGACCTTATCATAATATAAAAGTCAATCTTTTAGCCATGTGATAAAACTTTTAAGTGTGCCAGTCAAACATTAATGATGATGATTCGGGTCGGAAATAGTCTTTTAAATATTATGTAGTACAATTGATAAACTTCAGTATGATTGACCGTGTATATGACTTTTATAAGTCTATGTTATTTTTGATGAAAATTATTATTGCAGATAAAAGCCCTTTCACATTTATTTTAGTCTCGAATTAAATTAATCAAAATGAAAATAATAACTTTTGCTCTTTATAACTGATCTTTAAATGTAAAACACTGACTTGAAATTATATCATTATTGGCATTTTTTTATTCATTGAACTTTTTTAAGATT
This sequence comes from Parnassius mnemosyne, assembly GCA_963668995.1. Lineage (NCBI taxonomy): Eukaryota > Metazoa > Arthropoda > Insecta > Lepidoptera > Papilionidae > Parnassius > Parnassius mnemosyne. The sequence goes on from CAVLGL010000091.1 coordinate 15,314,405, forward strand.
TTGTTGAAACTCTAGTGGTAAAAAAAAAAACAAATATATATCTTATAGTTCTTGATGAAAATAATGTATGCGCGTTACATCGCATCCCATCAAGAATTTTTAATGTAATTCTTGGTGTAAAGCTAAGACGTGATAATAACTGTAAACAATAGAATATCAAAATAATGAAAACATTACATACAACATTTACAAAAATACTTGCTTTATAACCTAATAAATATTATTTGACCGTAATATTATAAAACAAGGTAGTCTTCCGCATGAAATTAAAAATAAATATTTTCGATTATTTTTGCAATATCTAACAGCCGGATCAGCGCGCGATTTTGATCCATCTAAAGATGCTAAATTTCAGCAAGCACTGTTAAATTCAATAGGAGTGACAGAAAAACGGTTCTTGATATAGAAAGGTAAATAAATTATTTAACCTATAAAGTAAAATCACTTTATTACAAATCAAAATAGCCCAATAGCTTTATTAACATGAGACATAATTGTACGAGTGCTTACAATACTTAACATTATTTTACTGAATACTCAGAAAGTTTTTTTTAATAGAATAAGGGTGACAAACGAGCACACAGTCCACCTGATGGTAAGTGGTTACTACGGCCCATACACATCTACATCTATTCTCGATTACGTATCAAAATGTAGATGCGTTGTCACCCGTGAGGACTAAGATGTAATGCCTCGTTTCCAGTAAAAAGGTTCTCCGGTTCTCTACACTCACCATACGAAACACAGCAGGGTTAAACTGCTATTATACATGTTATTCCGTGAGAGCATGGCCCTTCCCCAGTCGAGCCGACCTATTCGTGCTACAACTATACCTACTACTAATATAGCTGCAGCATGGCTCTACCACGTAAGAAAAAATTGACGTTGAAAATCTAAGTATTTTTAGAAGCAACTGCAATTATTTTCTATTGAGTTAATTTTTGTGGAATCGTGTTTTGCAAACTGCCACCTGAAATACGTACAATTTTTTTTCGATAATGACGTGAAATTACAAAACGATCCCCATGCATTTCAATGTGGCTCTATTCAGCCTCTTAATATTATCAGGATTCAGAGATTTTAAAAGTTTTCATGCGTAGATAATGGAAGATATAATATTATATTATTACTGTCCCGTGTGAGGCAAACTTTATACTTATATACATATTCTCATCATATATTTATGTTTGGTTAGAAAAATTATATCTAAATGCAAACTTTCACAGGGTAATTTTTTTTTACTATTTTTACCCAGCAAGTTGTAAAGCAACTACAATCCCATCGGTAAGTGGTTATGTAGTCTAAGATGGTGAATTGCACTGACTTAACAAAAACCTATTCACTCTTGCCTAATATTACATTTTTTAGACGATAGTTTGTCTACCATAAAAAAACCATAAACCCAAGAATGTCTTTATATAATTATTTATACTTAGGTAAGCACCATTCTTTTATTTATTTAAATTGTTTCATTTAATTTGATAACAGTGTACCTAAATGTAAGTGTCTGCATCTTTGTTTCCCTCCCCAATAATATTTTATAAAGTTATACTCATAAAAACAGCGTTTTATTGTAATACATAATTATAAAATTCAGTATCAACTAATTAATAAAAATATGCAACAATAAAATTACATAGGTATTAAAAACTATCGAAACCTAAGTAACAAGAGCATGTTCGTCGTTCCACATCTAAATTATATAAAAATGCATTTTTCAATTTCACTAATCAACGTCGCCGCCAAAATTTCTTCTTCTTTGGGCACTTTAAAAATTCATTTATTTAGAAAATAATATTTACAGTTACCAGTGTACAGATATTAGCTAAATTAAATATTTCTAGTCATAAAAATATTTATAATTGAGTATAAACTTTGAAAAAACTAATATATATTTGAACGAAGTCGCTCCAAAACCGACGTGCGGTCCACCTTCGACGATGTCCGAAAACGGACTGTGACAGAGCTTACATGGCGACGGAGCATGCGCGCTCGCGTAAATATATTCAATTTCAGGGAAAAATGATATATTTTCTTATAATACGGGTAATAAAACAAAACTCTCAATTAAAAATATTAATATTTTTAAGACCTTTTTTTGAGTGTAAGAACTATTTAAAAAGCTTGTGCCGGTTTGGAGAAATTTTGCAAAATATGACGAAGATAGGTACTCTTTGGGGATTTTTTTTCTAATAATTGGTTGACAAAAATACAATTTTATTAAATTAAAAACATTTACCAAATCTTCTTCTGTTACCCTGTATTTTTTCTTTGTGGATTAAATGAACAGTTATTGAGATTTTTTTACTTAAATATCCTAGATTTAGGCATTTCAACCACTGTTAAGGCCTTAAATTAGATTTTTAGTGCGATTGCCAAGTCAATCTATTTATTTAAAACATATAAGATTTTTAATATTGATATGGTCACTATAAGATGTTGTTAGGTTAGCTAATTGCGTAATAACTTGAGACAGAAGGACCCTTAAGTAGGGACTGAATACTTGGTACTTAATACGACTTGGATTGGATGGAGTAGTGAGATCAATGTATCATGATCTCACTACTTTTTACGGTAGAAGAACTGAGTTGCGAGACTTGGTTTTTTTTACAAGTTATGTTTTTGATGGCATCTCATTTGTTTTTATAGATAATCCTACTTTTTTTCCTTTCCGGCACCATCTACTTCTTAAATACCAACTACGGACATTACATGTCCCATTCTTGCTTTTTCATTTAATTAGTTACCTTTGAACATAATTATATCTTGGTACCTATCTACATCTATTATTCCATTATATTATACAAATACAGGTACACTGATTTATTCACTGCAAATGTAACTTTGCAGTGAATAAATCAGTTACAAAGTTATTTATGCAATTGGTGAGTGAAAAATTGGACCGAAATTACAAAATATTTTAATTTTTACCTACTTGATTTATACACTAAACACTAATTGTATTCTAAATTTGAAACTTCTACGTCTGTTAGAAGTGCCTTAGAGTTTTGATGATCGGGCAGTCGGTGAGTGAAAAAATTAAGGAACTTTGACTAGTTATAATTCTTAAACTACTGATTTAAATGGAATAAAATTTGAAATATACCGTGTTTATACAATGCATGCTTGATAACCGAAAATTCAGGCTTCTATTTTTAGCAACAAAGAAAATGGCCTGAACTGCTTCGAGAAAAGGATAGCACGACCGTGCTGCGTTTTTTCTCGACTTGGCGGGGGCACTGCCGAGCCCCCAGATTTTTAATACAGTTAAATCTACTTTACCAAATAATAACATAAGAAATAAAACTCCCTTACATTATTCATCTCGATATACTTATAACATATATAACAATTCATTTATTCATTTATTACAACTTTACAAAAACCCACTACTGAACAGTCAGTAATTGTTATTAGGAAGATGCTACCTACCTCCTGATTCATTTCCCTTTGTTGCTCCTTACACGGGATGATATAGAGTAGTGAATTCTCTTACATCGCCACTACATGGCGTCATTGCTTAGCGGAAATAAACTTTATCCTAACTGAACTTAGAAGTAAATAATATTGATTTATTTATTTTCACTTTATTGTACACCTTAATAAAATGATTACAAAGGGCGGATTTAATGCCTTTTGGCATTCTCTCCCAGTCAAATCAGTTTCCATATTTTGATTTGTACTGGTGACTCAAAATTTTTGTGACTTTAATAGCGTTATGAATTTAAATTATAATGGTATAAAGAAAATTCAAAATAATACAATAATTAAAATTTAAAATTTTGTACAACCGATTTCAATATAAATGATTAAAAATAACTGAAAAGCTATTAGTCACACCTTGATTAAGATGAACATGGACAAAACAAAGATCATGTTTAATGTCCATGTCACACCTATGCCGGTAGTTGTTGGGAACACTAAGCTCGAAGTTGTTGACGAGTATGTTTACCTGGGACAAATAGTCCGACTAGGTAAGTCCAACTTCGACCGAGAGGTCAATCGACGGATTCAACTCGGTTGGGCAGCGTTCGGGAAATTACGGCACATCTTCTCGTCAGGTATACCTCAAAACTTGAAAACGAGACTGTACACCCAGTGCGTGTTGCCAGTGATGACATACGGAACTGAGACGTGGTCCTTCACTGCTGGCCGGATGAGGAAGCTCAAGGTCGCTCAGCGAGCTATGGAGAGGGCTATGCTCGGAGTTTCTCTGCGTGATAAACTCAGAAATGAGGATATCCGCAGTAGAACTAGAGTGACCGACATAGCCCAACGGATTAGTAAGCTGAAGTGGCAATGGGCCGGCCATATAGCTCGAAGAACCGACAACCGATGGGGAAGAAAGGTTCTCGAGTGGCAGCCTCGTACCGGCAGGCGAAGTGTAGGGCGTCCCCCCACTAGATGGAGTGACGACCTGGTAAGATATGCAGGAAGTCGATGGATGCAGGTGGCTCAGGACCGTGCTTTGTGGCATTCTTTGGGGGAGGCCTATGTTCAGCAGTGGACTTGTGAAGGGCTGTAATGATGATGATGATGATGATCAAATTTATAAGGAGTCACATGTGAAGCATCAGCTTTCAAATAAAAAAAGAATCATCGAAATCATCGGTGCATCCAGTAAAAAGTTATGAGGTAACACACATAAAACGTCTCCTTTTTGAAGTCGGTAGAAAAGTCTGTTCTGTTCGAGGGTTTTCGTATGTACCATACCATACGCTTTTTTTATAGGATAGGGTGACCAACGAGCACACAGCTCTCCTGATGGTAAATGGTTGCTGTGACCCATAGACATCTACATTTATCCTCAATAAGGAATGAAAATGCAGATGCGTCGTCACCCGTGAGGATTAAAGATGGAATGCCTCTTTTCCAGTAAAATGAGTCTACGGTTCTCTACACTCATCATACGAAACACAACATTGTGAAACTGCCATTTTATGCTGGTATTCTGTGAGACCGTGGTCCTTTCCCAGTCGAGCCGACCCATTCGTGCTACAACTATACTACTAATATAGCTGCGGCGTGGCTCTACCACGTAGAACCACGCTTTATGTAATCATTGTACGAAAATATGTCGCGTTATATTCAAGTCGTAAATAATACAATAATTGTGAATAGCACATTTATTATTCCTACTTTAATATTTTATAATTATATTTAAAAAAAAACAGTGTAATTCAGATTTGATAAATAATAATATAGTATTATCACTCCATAAAAAGTCGACTGAAGAAGGCCTCCCTTTTATTATACCTTGACTATAGCAAACATCCCTCGTTTAAGTACAAATTATTGAATACAATATTGATTAAATTAGCAGCCATATCCGCAGTAGAACAAGGAAAATATATAAAGCGCATAAAGACAATAATCTGAGGTGGGGAAAAGCAAAAAAAATAGCGGCAAAAAGAATTGACGAATGGTTGGAAAGAAAGCTTAGCAAGTGACAGCCTGGTGGTGATAAGGACAGCATTGGGCGACACTCCACCAAATGGAATAGATCATAATTTGCCATAGTTGCAACGCTTAGTAAATAAAAGGACGCCTTGTCTTTTTATTTACTAGTTCTTATCAGGAAGACGCTACTACCCATCGCCAGCTTGTTTCCCTCTGTCGCCTCTCGCGGCACCCATAAGATCATGTGCAGTAGAGAATATTCTAACACTGCAAATACACGGTATTCAGAGCATTATTTCGAATTTATAATTGCTAAATAATCAGACACAGGTATCTGAATAAGTGTGCACCTAACGCTTTTGTCGCTAAAACTTATTTTATAACATAAAAGGCATTTTTCTTTCAACAAGCATCCTCGTTCTATCTAAAGCGGAGAGCACTTTAACACACTCGACTCACTCTTTTGTTCTCTACGTTGTACCACAGATGCTTTACAATGAAGCTACAGTGATGTGAGTTTTATATTTAAACTGTAATCTTAGTTTATTAAGATTATAAAAGTAACGTTGAGAGCCATTTTAAGTTTTAGTATTTTATATCATCACAATTTTATACGCGTGGCCTTAAGTTCATTATTAAAGTAATTCTCTTTTTTTTTAAATTATTTATTCAAGAACAAGAGGTTTCTTGTTCTTGTAGAAGGTTCTTCTAAAACTACTTAAACTGCCAAGTTATACCGGCGTTATTAAATATCCAATAAACTGAAAAATATAAAAGAAAAACATTAAGACGTAGCCACAACTATTGTTCTAAAAATCTGAGTTCTATTTTTAAATTAGCGAACCTACCCAAGATTTCGTATGAGTAGGTACCGCCCTCTTAAGGAATTATAGTGAAGTTGAATATAAAGAGCTAACAGTTGAATTTAAAGAGTGCCAATATAATTACAGGCTATAAGATATTCCATATTTTTTTTAAAATATTATAACCACTAACGGGTTGTTAGATTTTGATGAAATTTCTGTGGGCTGCAGTATCACTAAAAATCAGAATATGCACTTTAAGCTCGTTTATAATTATAATATTATATTTCTTTTATAACTTTAAAGTGACAGGTATCGCAGATATTATAATCGAATCTCTTATTATGTATTAGTTGCTTGTTTCGAAATATTCCCGAATTTTATTGTTGGCTTCGCACACGTGATTTCTTGACCTCGACAACAGTGCCACCTACCGGGCCCCAATGTTAATCTAAACTATCTAGGGACCCATTCAAACACAGATAAAAAATTTCATCAATTTGGTAAAGCCGTTTTTGAGCTTTAGTGAGACTAACCGCAGCAATTGATTTTTATATATAAAGATATTACTATTGTTTTTGTTTTGTTTAGTTTTTTTTAAAAAACGTTACCCCCACACTAGGATTTTCTCCTGTGTCGTGGAGGCAGTTTACAAACATAAATTGCACAAGGACAAACATCCAGACCCGAGACAATTATTTGTAGGCCATACAAATACTTGTTCCGTGCGGGATTCGAACCCGCGGCCCCCAACAACTGATTGCTAAGCCACTGCGCCACGGAGCCGTCGAAACTATATAATTTAAAAAAAAATTGTACAGCCGACTTCAATATAAGCTATTAATAATAACTCAAAAACTATTGTTCTGACCTTGATCAACTTGATCAATTTATATGGAACCACACGAGAAATACCAGCTTTCAAATAAAAAAAATCGTCCAAATCGGTTCATCCAGTGAAAAGTTATGAGGTAACACATAAAAATAAACATACAGTCGAATTGCGTACCGTATCCTATTTTGAAGTTGGCAGAAAATGCAAACAACCTATTTAGATCTTTTAAATGACAGTAGTCTGACAATGGAGGGGATGACTACAAACTCTGAATGACACAAGCATTTTAAGCTCACGTGGAATGGGTAACGGGAGTGTTAATAATGTTAATAGCGTTATCTATAGTTAGCTAAGGGGTTAAGCGATCGCTCTTAATTTTATATCGCTATAAATTATGCAGTAATAAAACTTTTCCACCACGTGGAGAAATTTAAATATGTTTCGAATATATATGCAATTAGTTAAATGTGTATATTACGTAGTTAATTATCATTTTATTTGGATTTTAATTTTATATTGCTACACCTACGTTAAATTCTCACCACTCCATGGGTTGACTGGTAAATAATGTTTCAAGGCATTAAGTCCGCCCTTTGTATTTTTTCTTTTAAGGAATACAATATATAATTAATAAAATAAATAATCCGCAAGCACACATTAGGGCACGCGGTTTACTCTTCTTTGCCCTTAAACTATACCAAAAATGAGAAAAGAAGAGGCCAACAATAGGACTTTTGTATGTCACAGTCAAAACTTCCTTAGAAAAATAAATAGTCGCAATTATAAGAAATAAGAAGTATTAAATAAATATAAATAATCAAATATAAACATACCACACCTCTTCACAATCACAAACACATGAGCATTTATTATTTACGCGTATATTTTATGCTTTTAAAATAATATGTGTAAATAACGTAGTTTTTCTGGTGAGGCCGTATATAGCTCTTAACACACTATCAAAGGTCAGCTGGTAGAGAATGCCTTTTCAACATTAAGAACGCCTTTTGTACCATTTTTTTGCGTGCAGTAAAGAATGTTCTATCTATCTATCAATATTTACAAAAAACTACAAGTAGATTTATAGAATAGAATATTTTTGTTCATCATCATTACAGCCCTTCACAAGTCCACTGCTGAACATAGGCCTCCCCCAAGGAATGCCACAAAGCACGGTCCTGAGCCACCTGCATCTATCGACTTTCTGCATATCTTACCAGGTCGTCACTCCATCTAGTGGGGGGACGCCCTACACTTCGTCCGCCGGTACTAGGGCGCCACTCGAGAATCTTTGTTTCCCCATCGGCTGTCGGTTCTTCGAGCTATATGGCCTGCCCATTTCCACTTCAGCCTACTAATATGGTGGGCTATGTCGTTCACTCTGGTTCTACTACGGATATCCTCATTTCTAAGTTTATCACGCAGAGAAACTCCGAGCATAGCCCTCTCCATACCTCGCTGAGCGACCTTTAGCTTCCTCATCTGGACAGCAATGAAGGACCACGTCTCAGTACCAAAGGTCATCACTGGCAACACGCAGTGGTTGTACAGTCTTGTTTTCAAGTTTTGAGGTATACCTGATGAGAAGATGTGCCGTAATTTCCCGAACGATGCCCAACCGAGTTGAATCCGTCGATTGACCTCTCGGTCGAAGTTGGACTTACCTAGTCGGACTATTTATCCCAGGTAAACATACTCGTCAGCAATTGCGATCTTAGTACTCCCAACAACTACCGGCATAGGTGTGACATGGACATTAAACATGATCTTTGTTTTGTCCATGTTCATCTTAAGACCTATCCGTTGGGAAACACAATTGAGGTCATTGAGCATAGTGATTAGGTCCTCCAGAGATTTTGCCATAAGGACTATATTGTCGGCAAGTCGAAGGTGAGTAATTTGCTCGCCATTTATGGTAATACCGTATCTTTTCCAGTCCAGTAGCTTGAAAACATCTTCCAATGCAGCGGTGCGGAGTTTCGGGGATATAACGTCACCCTGTCTTACACCTCTCTGCAGTTGGATAGGATTCGTACTCTGGTTCTGTACTCGGATAGCCATCGTAGCGCTACTGTACAAATACTTCAGCACTTCAATATACCGACAGTCAACTTGGCACCGCTGAAGGGACTGCAACACCGCCCAGATTTTGACGGAATCAAAGGTTTTCTCATAGTCCACATACGCAAGGCAAAGTGGCAGATTATACTCCTCTGTCTTCTTTACAATCTGCCACAGGATATGTGGTCTATGGTACTAAAGCCTTTTCGGAAACCGGTTTTTTCGGGAGGCTGGAAGTCGTCGAGTCTGCGTGTGAGACGATTCGTTATGACTCTCTAAAACAGCACGTAGACGCGGCTCAGAACGGAAATCGATCTGTAGTTCTTCAAGACAGCAATGTCGCCTTTCTTGAAGAACAAGTCCATCGCACTTCTGCTCCGCGCCTGCGGAGTAGTGCCACCATGGAGGACGGAATTAAAGAGCTTCTGAAGGACTTCAAGTAACGGTTTTCCACCCGCTTTCAAAAGCTCCGCTGTAATTCCATCCTCGTCCGGGGACTTGCCGTTTTAAAGGTGCTGGAGAGCCATTCTAATCTCGCTCAGACTGACGTCCAGGATATCTTCGGAATAGTGTCGGATAACACTCGTTCTTGGATCGTTACTCACACTTGCGTTTGGCTCCAACGATGACGTGTACAGCTGCCCATAGAACCTTTCAATCTCACTCAAAATCTCAGGTGTCCCGGAAACGATGCTGCCACACTCGGTCTTCAGTTTTGACAGTTCTCTCTTTCTGGCAGACAGATCTCTGGCAAAGACTTTGGAGCCTTGGATCCGCTCGATTGCTTCTTCAATACAAGCTGTATTGAAGTTGCATAAGTCCCGCCGCATGTATTTGGAGATCTATCTGTTCAGTTGCCTGTATGCTGTCAAATCTGATGAAGAGTAAAGCTTCATCTCCCGTCTTACAGCCATGAGATTAAGAGTGTGATCGGAGAGTATTTGTGTTCTTCTGCGGCGGGTCTTGCAGAACTTAGCTCCAACCGCATGGACAGTTTTCGCGAGCTTGTGATTCATATCGTCCACTTCATTACAGTCTTCTAGGCACTGAAAACTGTTTTGTAACTTTGTAACTCGAGCTGAAAGGTTTCGGGACTTTGGATTAGAGCACGAGGGGGACGTAGCGTTGACTTCATTAAACGTGACCTCTCTAATTTAACGTTTAGGTTCAGTGTGCCTCTCACCATTCGGTGATCGCTGCTGGTTTTCACCCCCGCGATCACTGAGACATCACTGAACAGTTGTCGTCTGGTCGTCATAATGAAATCAATATCATTTTTTGTCGAACCGTCGGGGCTCGACCAGGTCCACTTCCTGTGGGCCGCTTCTGGAAGAAAGAGTTCATCACAACGAGTCCCTCTTTCTCCATGAAGTCGGCCAGCTGCTTGACCCTTGGGTTCCAACGCCCTATTCCGAAATACCCTACTTTCATCTCACCTTTCTCTCTTGTGCCTAGTTTTGCGTTGAAGTCTCCCATTAACACCGCATAGTGGGTTTTGGAGGAATGCATGGCTCCAGATATATCCTCATACATTTCCTCTACCTCCTCATCGGGGTGTGCCGAGGTTGGTGCGTAAACCTGTATGACCTTCAGCGAATACCGTTTGATGATTCTGAGTATAAGGTACGCAACCCTCCAACCACACTCCCAATCTTTACAACGTTGTTAATAAGAGACTTGTGGACGATAAATCCGACACCTCCTTGGGACAGATGGTCGCCTTGCCGGTGATAAAACAAATTGCCGGATTCGAGGACCGTGTCCTCCCCCTCTCTTCGGACTTCGGATAATCCTATGACATTCCAGCGCAACTTGTCTATCTCTTCTTCCAGCTCTAGGATCTTCTCGTCAGTCCTCAGGGTGCGTGCGTTATAAGTTGCCAGGTCGTGTCTTCGTAGGTGGCAACCGAACCTCCACCGGAGATTCTTATCACCCCTTGCCCCGCCGTTACCATGTTTGCCACCGTAGCCAGGAATAGCGGGGCCGCCGGGGACTGGGGGCCATCTCTTCGTTACTTTCATGGGGGGTATATTGCCATAGTTGCCACGCTTGGCGAGCGGGATGGCAACCGCAGTTTTTTTATTTGTTCTTTTGCTGTTATCAGAAAGATGCTGCTGCCCATCCTCTGCCTCAGTTTCCCTCTATCGCCTTTTACGACACCCACGGGAAGACACGTGATAGTGAGAATTCTTACCCGCTACTACACGGGATTTTTATTCAGAATAGATTATTACATAATACTTGTTGAAATTATTATTTTTTATTTACCACTGCTTTGGAAAATACCTCTGTCCTAGGAAAACCCAGCAAAAAAAACCAGCGAGACTTTTTTTAAAAACATATTTCACTTTACAAACTTTTTTTTGTTTGTTCAGATTTTAAATGAGTTTCAATAGAATCAGCATGACGGCGATCGCCTTATTCCCAGGGGTGTTTTTCACTTATGTATTATTTGATATTATAATAACACTTTTTTTACAATTCTTTCTTTAATAAAACATTTAAACTTGACAAATTTTGTACATTTTCTAGGATTAGGTTGTAAAAGCGTATACATTACTCCACAAATGAATTAGTAATTCTGTGGAGTCTAGTAACTGGTATTACGAGCGTATTTTCGTTTCTAGTGTTCAAAGTATGAACATCTTCATTCTTATCAAAGATATTTATGTTTTTATGTACATACATTACACTTTCATAAATATATTGCGATGCCAAAGTTAATATGTTTATTTCTTTAAATTTTTTGTGAGGGATTCATTACAAATAAAGTTATCAAACGCCTGTACAGCTCTCTTTTGCAAAACAAATACAGCTTCGATATCAGTCGTATTACCCCTTAGCAAAATTCCATAAGACATCACGCTATGAAAGTAACTAAAATAAACTAATCTAGCTGTCTCAACATTGGTGAAACTTTTAATCTTTCTTACAGCATATGCTGCAGAACAAAGTCTGCTTGCTAATTTAGATATATGGGAGCCACATTGAAGCTTCGCGTCAATAATAATACCAATAAAAACAGTGGTATCCACAAAACTCAACTCCTCCCCATTTAACAGCACATTGGTATATGAAAGTTTAACATTAGGTATTGTAAATTTAACACCTTTTTTTTAATGATTTCTTATATGTACTAGAAACGTCGGGAATATAAAAATAAGTTAAAAATAAATTAATATACGCGATAAAATCCGTAAAATTAGTTTTATTTTAAAACCTTTTTTCTTATTGCCATTTAAGAGCAAATTTTTGGCGTTAAACTAATGTACTTATTTCAATAGAGCATTACTTACATTGTCAAAATTATTCGACTGTCGTTTAAATTTGAAAATTATAGAGTACATCAGCAAATAATTGTTTCCTACAAGATAAAGTAAGACATTAAATATAGACTAAGAACAGGAATGGGCCAAGAATCGAGCCCTGAGGAACGCCCATTGATACCACTGATCCGTAGGAACCGTTACCATTGGTAACGACTTTTTGAATTCAGTGATAATAAATATTTAAATATTTTTATTTCATTTCCAATTACACAACATGTCTACATACAGGAACAAATATGATTACAATTAAATAATGTAACAATATATCTAACAAAATAACATCATATGACGAAATTAAAACTATGTGTAGCGTAATAATAAAGAAACTACAAAAGAAAAATAGAAAAGTCAAGTTTATAATATTAGCTATCTGCCTAAACTAGGTTGAGTACCTGTATATAAATATGAAATAATAAGTCTAAATGCGATATTTTTGACACCGTAATGTTGTAGTTTCCTGATTAATACATATAACTCATAATAAACACAATCGAAAGCCTTTAAAAGATCACAAGAATACGTAAGGCATCTTGTGAACTCTCCCAGGCATTAAAAATATTTTTTTTATAGAATAAGGGTGACAAACGAGCACACAGACCACCTGATGGTAAGTGGTTGCTGTGGCCCATAGACATCTACATCTATCTTCGATTAAGAATCAAAATGCAGATGCGTTGTCACCCGTGAGGACTAAGATGGAATGCCTCGTTTCCAGTAAAAAGGGTCTCCGGTTCTCTACACTCACCATACGAAACACAGCAGCGTTAAACTGCTATTTTACGCTGGTATTCTGTGAGAGCGTGGTCCTTCCCCGGTCGAGCCGACCCATTCGTGCTACAACTATAATATAGCTGCAGCATGGCTCAACCACGTATAAAAAATATATTTCATAAGTTCGATACCTGCGTCACTCGTCAAGGGACCCCTTGTGAAACCAAATTGATTTTTATAGAGTAATTTATTTTTATAAAAAAAATTAACAATTGTTCTAAAATTACCTTTTCAAAATTTTACTGAGAGTTGGTAGTACAGAAATAAGTCTTAAATAAGCGGGGTTCAAATGTCTTACCAGATTTAAATAAACTTATAACATTACTATGTTTCATTAAATCAGGAAACAAACCAGATTCGATACAAGTATTAAAAATAATATAATATGCTATGACATCAATAACTGCAACGGAAATCCCCCATAAATCTGCGGTTTTGAAATATTTTACAATATCTTGGGGTAATACCTTTTCAAATCTAAATTCTTATAAACAGGTATTAACATTAAAACAATAAATATATAAAGTTAGAACCTGTAATTTTCAGTAGAAAATGTAAATATTTACTAAGCTTTATAAAGTTAATTACGGATGTCGCCGTAATAAAAATAACCAAAATTACTTTTATCAACTTTAATTTAAAAGATATTACAATTAAAATAACTAATACTAATTAAGTCTACGCTCCGCCCGATGTTAGAAACGAAGTTCCGTATATATAATGCTGTCGGATGACGCTGCGGGCGTCACTGTGAATCCACGGCAGCTACATTTCCCATCAAGTTAGCAGAATTGCCTCGCTGAATTAGGTTTCTGGTAAGGTTGTGTCGGTTGACACAGTGTGCGTCGCTGTGGGTCCACGGCGACCGAGTTTCCCATCAAGTCAGCAAAACTGTCTCGTGGAAACAATGTTGAAATGTTATGTGGGAATACGAGGTTGCCGCGTAGTTGGCGGTTTTGTAAGGGGGCATCCATATAACAACTTACAAAATGCTGCCAGTACTGTAGATAATAAAAAAAAATTAAAACCAAAAATTGTGTTCAATTTAGATTGTTTAAAGCTCTTATTTACGTCAAAATCTACACTGATTCGGAAAACAAGACCCTGAGAAAAACCGGCGAAAACTTTTTAATGCCATTTTTCATATACCATATTCCATAGTATATCTGATGGTAAGTAGATGCTGTGCTTATAGACATCTATATCTGGTCTCGATTAAGAATGAAAATGCAGATACGTTTCCATCTTTGAGGGCTAAGATGGAATGCCACGTTTCCAGTAAAAAAGGTCTCCAACTATCTACATTCATCATACGAAACACAGCAAAATTAAACCGGAGACCGGTTCTCTACACTTACAATACGAAACACACATTTAGTTGCTATTTTACACTGGCTTTCTGTGGTAGCGTGTTCCTTCCCCGTTCGAGCCGATCCATTCGTGCTAAAACAATACTAATGCCAAATTCAATTGCAAACGGCAAATATATATTTAAAACGTCAATTTCATAATATAACAGTAGCCATGGGACTAGCAGATACAGCTTAAGAATTATTTTCACATATTATTTTTCTTAATATAACTGTCACTTTACAATATGCGGTATTAATATCCAAAATGCAAGCAATGAATGAAATAAAAAGCAGAATGTTGCAGATACCTGTGCGCATTTTCCGTATAATGCAAACTCAGTGCCACTTCAAACTCGTATTATTAAGGATGCTCGTAGGAAAAGTGTATATCGAACTGAGCTAAAAAGAAAAGCGACTTAAATAGAAGAAGAAAAATAACAATAAATTTACTTAAATAACCCTTATATAAATACAACGAAAATTGTTAAGAAAGATCGTTCAATCAGCATTAACCATTATAGCCTATCAAAGACCAATGCAAGACAAAGGCCTCCAAGTAAAGCTACGATCCACTTAAAAAATAAAATGAAAATTATGTGTCTTAGTGTGTTTGAAGATAAACTCCCGCACTCCCTCTATTGCGTGTACTATCACCGTCACCACTAATACCAACATCACTACCCTTACACCACTTCACTAGGCAATACACACCCTCAATAGTACGACACGTGTTTCGCATCTAAACGAGGCAATTGACTCTGCGATGGCAGACTAATAAATGATCATTTAGCAAACCTAGCTGCATATGGGGTAATAGATTTTCTTTGACCGCCACAACGTTGCAAATTAAATGGCGTGATAGTATTATTTTAATGAATAATATCTTTTAGAAACGAAATATGCAATACGATTTTGTGAAAGTTTAAAAAAATTAATGAATAATAAATTAAGACTTGTTTTTATAAGTACTTTATTGCGTGGATTAGAACAGCTGAGATGATTTATTGTATGATAAAGACTGAATGCGCAAAAGAATTTATCCGCCATTGTTAATATCTTTAATCTGCTTTTTCTACTGAAATAAATTTATTTAAGACTAAAGATATAAATTTATTTTATTCTTAAGTTTTGTTTAGAATTTTATTTTTTCATTTATTATTCAACACGGATTTCAATATCCATATAATTATATACATATTTTTTATTCATTATTCATACATATTATTTCAACACATTCGTATAAATTATTATTACATTAAATTTTTATTGACACAACAGGGAGATGATTATATCCAGTAAATTGTTTTGGAAATATAATATAATCTATTATTTAAAACTTTTAACTAGCTGTGTAAAAGAAAGTCGCCGCAACTTTAAGACAGTGACCGTGTAATAAATTAAAAGTCCCGACGAAGCATTGTAGCTACAGATTCATTACATTGCATAGGTACCTAGCAATAGGATGAATGTACAGGACTTCAAAACGAAGCGGTAATGAGAATGAGTGACTGCTCGTGGCATGTCTAAGATGCATTTTTATTTATAAAAGATAAGTTGAAAGAGCGCGCGATTCACTAATGCTGATGGTAAGTGATTACTGCCATGTATGAACTTTCAGAAATGGACCTTTTGCTACGAAGTTCTTTGTCTGGAAACACTCAAAACTTTAAGAATAATTAAAAGTAAATTTGTGAAACGGTAGCGTTTCGTGAATAACTCATGGAAAGGCCCAGTTCTGCGAGGCTGTGATAATATAAACTGTCATCATCATCATCATCATTACAGCCCTTCACAAGTCCACTGCTGAACATAGGCCTCCCCCAAAGAATGCCACAAAGCACGGTCCTGAGCCACCTGCATCCATCGACTTCCTGCATATCTTACCAGGTCGTCACTCCATCTAGTGGGGGGACGCCCTACACTTCGCCTGCCGGTACGAGGCTGCCACTCCAGAACCTTTCTTCCCCATCGGTTGTCGGTTCTTCGAGCTATAGGGCATCGTTTATTATAATATTTTAATGCCGAGCAAAATCATCGATATATAAACTGTACTATTTTAAAATTACTAAATATAATTCAATATGAAATAATGAGCTGGATCAATTTGGTACTAATAGGTAAATATATATACCCCGACATTTTATTTGATAACTTGATGCCATCTTGTAGGTAGTGTAGAAATTTTGGGATTTTTTATCAAAAAAATGCAACAAGTAGTTTTAACAGTCCTCTCTTGTTATTAATCTAATACTACCCAAAGAGTTTTGAAGAGACCAAACAGGTGCAAATCTGAGGGTGCAAGATCAGGACTATATGTTGGATGCATTAACACTTCCCAAACAAGCTCTCTTAATTTTTGCTGAGTGGCCAAAAATGTGTGTGATCTGGCGTTATTATTATGAAATACCACTCCTTTTCTGTTGATCAATTCTGGCTGTTTTTTTTTCTCAATTTCTTGCTTGAGTCTCATTAGTTGTTGGGAGTAGAGATCTGAATCGATGATCTTGCTCGGAATTAAAATATTATAATAAACGATGCCCTTCCAATCCTACCATACACACAGCATCATCTTATTGCTTGTTAATCTGGGTTTCGCTACAGTCTGTGGAGCTTGGCTACCATTTGACCATGATTTTTATGCGCATGAGGGCGACCAGAGCGAGCTGCATTTTTGACATCAAAATTTCCGGACTGGAAATGCTTGAACCACTACTCTTACTGACAGCATTAGGTCCATAAACGTCACAAATTTTTTTTCGCGGCTTGAGTCGCAGTTTCCCTTTTTTGTAACAAAACTTTAGAATGTATCGAATTTCTTCGTCAGGTTCACCCATTTTGGCGGACAGAAAAACAATTGAAAATGGCGGGAAAGTGTTTTTACGTTTTATTTTTCTTTTTCTTAATGTACTGTATGTATTTATATTAAAACCAGACATATACAAACAGTACAACCAAAGAGTTATTTTTTCAATTTTATATAAACAAAATAGGAAGAAACTTTTTCCCCGACCTATTATTATTTTATAGAACGTGGGTATCCCTTGTTACCCACGTACTATACGTTCTGCACACAGTCTACCTGACGATAAGTGGATGCTATGGTCTTTAGCCACCTACAATTCTATCTTCGCTTAAGAAACAAAATTTAAATGCATTGTTTCCACTGAGGACTTAGATAGAATGCGCCGTAACCAGGAAAATGGGTATCCGGTTCTCTACACTCATCATACAAAACAGCAGCGTTAAACTGTTATTTTATGCAATGCATGCATTCACTCTGAAAAGACTTAGTGCATAGAACGATTGGAGACCCAACTTCAGAATGTAAAATTATTACAAACTATTTAGTTCTTTGGTCCTGATAATGAGAAGATATAGGGTATAGAAGAATTAGAGCCCTAAAAAGATACAGAATGTGAAATTTTGCGGCATGAACATCTCCAGCCAACCTTTGGCAGGACCAAGCCTGAACCAAGCAATTCTAAATACGCCTGAACCAACTTGTACAGCATTTATACAAAGGCTACCTATTTGTTAATTCTTTTAGCCATATAGTGGCGGTGTAGAAGTATCCACTACCCCATATCATCCCGTAGGTGTCGTAAGAGGCAATAGAAGAAAAATAAAACAGAAGATGTGCAGCAGCATTTTCCTAATAACAATTCAAAATGATTAAAAAAATTGCAATTGTCAACCCATTTGCCAAGCGTGGCAACTATCAATGACCACCCCCTTTGAGACTATATTCAACAGTATACTCTTAATAGGTTGTAATTGCGGTGGGTGGAAGGAAAAGGGGAGATCTCCCGCCGGCCAAGGTGTTCTGCCCGGGGAGCGGCCAATGCTCCAAGTTGTAGTTCGAAACTATTCTATATATATACTGCTTTAACTTCGGAACTTAGTTAGCGCGATTTAGCCTTCGATGTGTTTCGCTTGTGGTGCGACGACAGCGCTGCCACATCACCCCCCTGCTCAGACCGAAGGTCGATAGTGCAGTCCGATTTCCGGTGTGTCCTTGATGCCGGTGGGGAATGCATGCTGTGTGCGTAAGGGCAAGTGACGCCGGTGGGAACACTTAATGAATGGATGAAAAAAAAAAATAAAGGTTTACTTTATGGAATCACCGCCACGAATGAAATTTTTAACTCCAATTTTAAGTTCAGTGCACTAACGTTCTCGCCGGTGGAAGAGCCTGTTGTAAAAAAAACCCGTATTTCTGAGAAATTATAAAAATAATTTTAAGAAGATGTGTGATGCAATGCTTGAAAGTGTGCATCACGCAATGAGGCAGTGCAGCGAACTCTTCCCAACTACTAAATCATCTCAGAATGAAAGGAGGCATGTATAGTAGGACATAAGTAGACTTATAATTTCTTTTTATTGCAAATAGCTGCATTTAATCTTGACAAAAAAAATTTTGAGCAAGTTATTTATAATAGTTTTAAATATCTAAATAAAGTGGATTTATACCCAATTAAGCTTCTTAAAAAGGAAAATAAAACACTGAGCTATAAAAAATTCCTGTATATTTTAATGGGTGGGAGAGGAAAAGTTTTAATTTTAGATTTTCGGAACAAACGACAGTTTTTGTATCCTTGTTGAAGCAAACTGTCGATTGGAAACACGGACTGGTAAATTGTTTCTAAGTTTTAAATGTTGAATAAATACCAATTATAAAATGTATTAATTCATAAAAAAAATTCTAATTGTAGCCTCGTACTTTTGGCATACTTATCAGTAAGCGACGTGTAAGAGGGGCTCACCACTAGATGGAGTTTATTTTTTTTAATAGAATAAGAGTAGCAAACGAGCATGCAGTCTACATGATGGTAAGTGACATTTATATCTATTCTCAATAAAAAATCAATATGTAGATGCGTTCTCACACAAGAGGGTTAAGAAGGATTATTTTCAAAGGCGTATTTTCTACCGACTTCAAAAAGGAGCCGGTACTCAATTCGACTGTGTATTTTTTATGTATGTTACATCATAACTTTTTACTGGGTGAACTGATTTCGATGATTCTTTTTTTTATTTGAAAGCTGGTGCTTCACACGTGGTCCCATATAAATTGATCAAGGTCTGACTAATATTTTTTTAAATATTCTTAATAATTTATATTGAAGTCTGTTGCACAATTTTTTTTAATTTTAAATTATCCAGAATAAAAGATCTCCGTTTCTCTACACTCACCACAAACACAACACAACAGCATTGAGCTGCTATTTTACACAGGTGTTCTGGAGTTCTTGAAAAGCGCTGACCTATTTGTTCTACAACCATAATTTAAATGCAGCATGGCTCTAGGCATGATGAGAAAAAAGACCCGGTAGAAGCCATGCAGAAACTTGATGGATGCAGGTGGCTCACGACATTGTTTTGTGGCATTCTTTTAGAAAGATGAAGATGATGATAATAAAACTCTGCTTATTTTATAAAAGCGAAATGCAGAAGCTTTATTCAGCCGTATCCGTGACGTCACTGGGTACATACATCTGTTTAGAATATAATTTTCTAAATTCTGGGTCAAAATTAAAAAAAAATTAATTCTGTTCAAAAAACTCCTATATCAATATTTGATTTGCTTCCGTTGGATATAAGAAAATAAATAATATAAAAATCCGTTTTAGCTTGTAAATTTCACTATACCCTTACAACATGGATTTGATCCCTACTGGCACCAACAACCGCGGTACCATATGTACTATTATCATACCATTGCTTGGCGGTGAATACAGAATTCCTAGTCGGTGGTAATTTGATAATGGTGATAACAAAGTATAAAGTATATTTAGTACAAAATATACTTTTTGTACATTTAATATAAAATACTTGGACACTTCGATTAAAAGTGACTGCGGTGCTGGAGAACAAAAGGGAGCATCGAGTATATTGAAGTATCCTTCACTTTATGTAAAAGGACTACAGACGTCCACAAAAGAGAATTTTCACCCTGTTCAACGAAAACAACTAAAAGAGTCCGTTAAAAGTCCTAACAACATTTTGTTTATTTCGCCTTTTTTAATAATTCACGACAGAAATAAGTAGTTATTAGTAGTTATAGTATATAAAAAATTTCGCGACGAAGTAGCGATGAAAGAGTATCCACTAGGCCATATCACCCCGTGGATATCGTAAGAGCTGCATCTGCTTGCCAAATGTGGCAGCCGTGGCAAAATCCCCCTTATGAGGCAATCTATAAGGGAGGTCTATTATCAGCTGAGGACTTTTATAGGCTGTGTACAACAAGGAATAAATTGATGGTGAAAAAATCTAAGGAGGTTAAATTTGTAGTAAAAATTTAAATGAAGGTATTTTTTATAGGATACGGTGACAAACGAGCACACAGTCCACCTGACAGTAAGTGGTTGCTGTGGCCCATAGACACATATTTATCCTCGTTTGCGAATCAAAATGTATATGCGTTGTCACCCGTGAGGACTAAGATGAAATTCCTCTTTTCCAGTAAAAAGGGTCTTCGGTTCTCTACTCTCGATACGAAACACAGCAGTGTTAAGCTGCTGTTTTACGCTGGTATTCTGTGAGAGCGTGGTCCTTCCCCGGTCGAGCCGACCCATTCGTGCTACAACTATAATACTAATTTAGCACCATGGCTCTTCCACGTATAAAAATTGTATATTTATGGATACTACCTATAATTATTATTATTAATTATTATTAAATATCATTAATTTTGAACGAACTGTAGGAATGGCTTGTGTCGAGCTCGAGCACCTCATTGTTGTAAGTGTTTACAGACCCCCATGTGCTACTTAT
Source organism: Parnassius mnemosyne (assembly GCA_963668995.1). Lineage (NCBI taxonomy): Eukaryota > Metazoa > Arthropoda > Insecta > Lepidoptera > Papilionidae > Parnassius > Parnassius mnemosyne. Next base: position 15,335,733 of record CAVLGL010000091.1, read on the forward strand.
GACCATTTTGAAAGGATTGTGGAAGAAGTTCTACTCAAACTTAGTAAACAGAACAAGTCTGTTGTAATGTGTGGAGACTTTAATATCAATCTCCTTGAAACTTCTTCCATTAGTATTAAGTTTAGCTCATTGTTTAAATCGCATAATCTTGTAAATTTATTCTTAGAACCAACACGTATTGCTGGGCCTAGTGCGACCTGTATAGATAACATTTTTACAGATGTTAAGCCCTTGCATAAATCAATTATTCAAAATTTAAGTTCAGATCACTGTGGACAGTTAGTATCACTACCTTACATACACAAAAAACAGAAAAATAAGAAAGTTGTGTTTGTTCCAATAAATGAACATCGCTTGGAGAGGTTTAGAAGTAATATAATAAAAAGACTTCCATCACTTTCGTTTAAAAATAGTGCTAATTATTTGTATGCTACATTATTTGAAATTATACGTTGCGAATTTATTCTTAAAAATAAAGAATATTTACTTCTAAAACTTTCTCTTTTAACAGTCGCAAATCATTTAATGAATGGGCGACAGTAGGAATTTATAAAAGTAGGCGAAGGTTATACGAGCTTTATGATGAAAGATCATATAATAGTAGTGTTATTTATAGAGATTATGTAAAAACATATTCTACAATATTTAAAAAAGTGTGCTCCACTGCTAAGGCTTTACATTTAAGCAACAAAATTAAAACTGCATCCGACAAAATTAAAATGACCTGGAGAATAATAAATAGTGAAACGGGCAAGGTCAAACCGCGCAACTCGGATTTTCAATTGAATATTAACAATAATTTAACGCAATCTGATCAAGAAGTTGCTATGGCTTTTGAGAAACATTTTACTGATGTTTCTTTTTTGACAACAAAATCATTAAATTCTTCTCCTACTGTCGCCGCATCATTGCTCAAACAAAATGTAAAGGCTTGTTCAAATACTTTTAAATTCCATAGGGTACTGCCAAAAGATATCGTTAAATATTTTAAAACTATTGATGTTAAGAAAACGGCAGACTTATGGGGGATTTCCGTTAAAGTTATTTTATCTATAATAGATACATTAGCACCTTACCTAGCCACTATATTTAATATAAGCGTCGAATCTGGTGTGTTTCCTGATTTAATGAAACATAGTAAAGTCATACCTATATTTAAATCTGGTAGTACATTAGACCCCGCCAATTTTAGACCAATTTCTGTACTACCAACATTAAAAAAATTTTTGGAAAAATTATTTTAGATCAGATGTTAAGTTTCTTTAATATTAATAAATTGCTACATAATAATCAATTCGGTTTTACAAGGGGTCGCTCGACAACTGACGCTGGAGTTGAGCTTATTAAACATATTTTTCGTGCATGGGAGAATTCAGAGGATGCTTTGGGTATATTTTGTGACCTTTCCAAGGCCTTCGACTGTGTTCACCATGAGACATTAATCAGGAAGCTACAGTACTATGGTGTCAAGAACACAGCGCTTAAACTTATTATTTCATATTTAAGTAATAGAAAACAGAAGGTTATTATCAATGGTAAAAGTTCTTCCGGGTCACCTGTACTAATGGGTGTTCCTCAGGGCTCGATTCTCGGCCCATTCCTGTTTCTGGTGTATATTAATGACTTACCTCACCTTGTAGGGGATAGTCATAATATAGTATTATTTGCTGATGATACTTCCTTGATTTTTAAACTTAAACGTCAATCATTTAAATGTGACGAAGTGAATAATGCTATATCAAAAATAGTGCATTGGTTTAACGTTAATAATCTGCATTTAAACGGAAATAAAACTAATTGTGTTAAATTTACAGCAACGAATGTTAAAAATCTGAATACCAATGTGTTTTTAAATGGGGAGGAATTGAGCCCTGTTGTATCCACTGTTTTTCTTGGCATCACTCTTGACGCAAAGCTCCAGTGGGGCCCCCATATATCCAAATTAGCAAGCAGGCTAAGTTCTGCAGCCTATGCTCTAAAAAAGATTAGAGGTCTCACTAGTGTCGAGACAGCTAGATTAGTTTATTTTAGTTATTTTCATAGCATAATGTCTTATGGGATTTTGCTATGGGGAAATGCGGCTGATTCAGAAACTATTTTTGTTTTACAGAAGAGGGCCATTAGAGCTATTTACAATCTAAATCCGAGAGAGTCTCTTAGAGATAAATTTAAAGAAATTAATATATTAACTTTGGCCTCTCAGTATATTTACGAAAATTTAATGTATGTTCACAAAAACAAAGATAGTTTTAGTAAAAGAAGTGATATACATTCTGTAAACACTAGGAACAAACACAAGCTAGTGATACCAGTTTTTCGACTCCACAGAGTCAGTAATTCATTCTTGGGGCAATATATACGCTATTACAACAAGGTCCCGGAAAGTGTACAGGTTCTCTCTATTACCAAGTTTAAATGTTTTATTAAGCTGAAACTGTATAAAAAGGGTTATTATAGTATAAATGAATACATGGTTGATAATAACCCCTGGGAATGAGGTGATCGCTTCCAAGCAGTTTCTAAAATAAATTCTGTAAATAGTTCGTAATCATTTATATTGTAAAATTTATTTTAAAAAAAAGTCCCGCTGGGTTTCTTGCTGGTTCTTCCCAGGACAGAGGGTTTTTTTCGAACCAGTGGTAAAGTAAAAAATGACTTTCAATAAGAATTACACATGTAATGTATATTGAATAAAAATATTCTATTCTATTCTATTCTATTCTAATCGTTTGTTAAAAAATAACTTAAATTAAAAAAATAATTTGAATGAAAAGAAAGACAAAAAATTGCAGGTTTGCAATAACCAATTACTATCAGGTGAAATACAAATTGCCATTTGTCATTATTATAAAAAACATTTGTAACAAAACATTATTTAAATTAACATCTCACGTACTTTTTACGATCTTGTCGGAATTCTACATTAATAAATCGGTAAAATAGGGAGCAATCCATAAAACAGATAAGTCACTATTCTTATTAATTACTATCAAATTTTCATTCAATAACGACTATTTCTTTGTGCCGATATTTCATCGACGATGATACAACGAAAAGTTCGTTACATACAATAATCAATGTGAGTAATGGATTAACTTATTACATTAAAGCATCAATGGAATGCATTTATTTTTATAATAATAAATTACGTAATCAAAATGCTGTTTGTTAATAAAATTTTCATCTAATGGATAGTAGTTTAATAATGGTAAAGTATGTTATTATTATTTCAATGCTTTTAAAGAAATAACCCCGTTGTTTTAATTTGTTTGTCTTCTGACCATCCGTCTATGTTCAAAATTTATGTCGGTGTCAATGACTGCAGTATCAAGTGGACTATTACCTCGTTTTCACTACAATAATAGAAAAAACTTTATATTATGATATGAATACATTGTTTTTTAAGACGCATATGATTTTTGAATATACATATAATAGTGATACCACTTATCAGCTACTTTAATTTGATAAGTGCAATTAATAATTAATTTAATATATTATTTATTCGAAACTTAGTACATACATAATGTGACGAGGACATGAACAAAGTTTATATTTAGCGATGTACTACTATATCTAAGAAAAATATTTTTTTCAAATCGGTCTGGAAATATGCAAGTAATTTTACTGTGGATAAAAGTTCCTTCCAGGACAGACATTTGTTTCCAAATCAAAGGTAAAAAGTAAAAAAAAACAATTTCAATAAGAATAATAATAATCTATATATGGAAAAATAAAATGTAAATATATAAATGTAGTAAAGATTGTGAGTCAACGAGGGTTGCATACCTTATACACAGAATCACCAAACGGTATTCGGTTAAGGTCGTAAAGGTTTTTGCGCCAACTTCGGCATATCCCAATGAGGAGATGGATTAAATGTATGAGGATATCTCTAAAGCTATACATTCCTCCAAAACCCAATATACGTTGGTAATGGGAGATTTCTTCGCAAAACTAGGCGCAAGAAAGGACAATGAGGTGAAGATAGAGAAATTTGGAATAGGGTAACGAAACCCAAGGCGCTAGCAGCTGATCAAATTCATGGAGAAAGAGGAACTCTTTATGATGAACTCTTTCTTCCAGAAGCATCACCAAAGAAAGAAGACCTGGTCGAGCACTGACTGTTCGACAAAAAATGTTATTGACTTCATTATAACTACTAGACGGCAACTGTTCAGTGATGTCTAAATGATCGCGAGGGTGAAAACCGAGAGGTCTCGTCTAATGAAGTCAACGCTCCGTACCCCTCGTGCTCTAATCCAAAGTCCTGAAACCTTTCAGCTCGAATCATACAACAGTTTTCAGTGCCTAAAAGATTGCAATTCAGTGCACGATATGAATAACAAGCTCGTGGAAACTGTCCATGAGGTCAGAGTTAAGTTCTGCCAGACCCGCCGCAGAATAAAACAAAAACTCTCCGATCACACTCTAAATCTTGTGGCTGTTAGGCGGGAAATAAAGCTGCAGTATTCAGCAGGTTTGACAGCGTCCAGGTAACTGAACAGACAGATTTCCAAGTGTATGCGGCGGGACTTACTCGATTTTAATACTTCTTATATTTAAGAAGCGATCGAGCAGAACCAGGGCTTCAAAGTCTTTGATAGAGATCTGTCTGCCAGAAAGTGCCAACTGTCGATGCTGAAGACCGAGTGTAGGACCATCGTTTCCGGGACACCTGAGATTTTGAGTGAGATTTAGAAGTTCTATGGGCAACTGTACACGTCATCGTTGGAGCCACACGCAAGTATGAGTAACAATCCAAGAGCAAGTTTTATCCGACACTATTCAGATAATATCTCGGATGTCAGTCTAAGCGAGATTAGAATGGCAAGTTTCCGGACGAGAAAGTGAATTACGGCGGAGTTTCTAAAACCGGATGGATAACCAGTACTTGAAGTCTTTCAGAAGCTCTTCAATTCCGTCCTCCATGGTGGCATTACTCCGGAGAAGTGGAACAGAAGTGCGGTGGTCTTGTTCTTCAAGAAAAGCGACACTGCTCTCTTGAAGAAATACAGACAGATTTCCCTTCTGAGCCGCGTCTACTTGCTGTTTTAGAGACTCATTACGAATCGTCTCGCATGAAGACTCGATGACTTCCAGCCACCCGAACAAGTTTGTTTCCGAAAGGACTCTCATACCATGGGCCACATACATACCATTTGGCAAATTGTACAGAAGACAGAAGAGTACAATCTGCCACTTTGTCTTGCGTATGTGGACTTTGAGAAGGCCTTTGATACTGTCCAAATTTGGGTGGTGCTGCAGTCCCTTGAGCGGTGCCAAGTTGATATATCGAAGTGCTGAAGTGTCTGTACAGTAGAGCTATGATGGCTATCTGAGTACAGAATCAGCGTACCAATCATATCCAACTGCAGAGAAGTGTAAGATAGGGTGACGTTATATCCCCGAAACACTTCATAGCTGCAGCGGAAGACGTTTTCAAGCTTCTGGACTGAAAACGATACTATATTGACATCAATGGTGAGTATATCACTCACCATCAATTTACCTACGATATAGTCCTTATGGTAGAATCGCTGGAGGACCTAAGCACTATGCTCAATGACCTCAATAGTGCTTCCCAACGGATAGGTTTTAAAATGAACATGGACAAAACAAAGATAATGTATAACGTCTGTACACGCCCCTAGCTGCCCCAACCAAGGCTGACGGGATTAGGGCCCATGAGTAATCCCATCGACGAGCAGCAGAGGGACGGGGCCAGAATATGACCACGTGGAAATTCCTAATTACACTAAACAATATGGGAGGACGCTAGAAAGACATAGTACTTACCATTATCCGAAGCTAACTTCGCACCAAGGCTTGGGCAGGCCGTGAGTGTGTGTAATAGTGGATAGAGAGTAGTGTAAAGTGAGGTGTGAATGTGTGGGGCCTTGTCAAGCATAGGCGACCAGCCGCTGCCGAGTTCCAGGCTGCTCCAAAATGCTGCACCGCTTCAGACTGCTTCGGCGCCGGACCACAGTCACTTTCCTCGTTCGTCACGATGACAGTCAATTAACTCTATCGTACGATTTACTAACTTACAAAAGCCACTAACTATCGCTGAGTATAAGGTTACCGCACAAAACGCACACGGAGTTTCTGGGTCAAAGGTAACTACCGTTTCGCGTTGCAACAGTTAGTTCTAGAATATCAGAGGCCGCACTAGCTTATATTGCCGAATGCACTTATGCAGATTCTGAGTCAAATACAATGAGTCCCTGGGAAGCTCTCCGGCAGGAATGGGCGTCACAATGGTAGACCGTATATTTACTGGCCGCGCCGAATTATTCCGAGTTCCCGACAAAATGACAGCGTGCCAATCGTTAGCACTGCCTAAAGGCGACTGACTGCCCTTGGGCGTTTTTCGCACAACCGAAAGTCAAACCGGTATGAATGCACCGCGCCAAACGCCCTCTCGCGTTAATCCTTGAAACTAGCGCTTGGCGCGAACAACGTCCATGTCACAACTATGCGGTAGTTGGCGGGAGCACTAAGCGCGAGGTTGTTGAAGAGTATGTTTACTTGGGACAAATAGTCCCACTAGGTATCTAGGTGAGTCCAACTTCGACCGAGAGGTCAATCGACGGATTCAAATCAGTTGGGCAGCGTTTGCGAAATTACGGCACATCTTCTCGTCAGGTATACCTCAAAACTGGAAAACAAGACTGTACAACCAGTGCGTGTTGCCAGTAATGATCTGGATAAAACAAAAATCATGTTTAACGTCCAAGTTACACCTATACCGGTAGTTATTGGGAGCACTAAGCTCGAAGTTGTTGACTAATATGTTAACCCGGGACGAATAGTCCAACTAGGGTAAGTCCAACTTTTACCGAAATTCAACTCGGCTGTGCAGCGTTCGAGAGAATTCGACATCTTTTCGTCAGTCATACCCCAAAACCTCATAACTAGATTGTTCAACCAGTGTCTCTTGCCGCATGAGAAAGTTCAAGTTCGCTCAGCGCGCTGTAGAGAGGGCTATGCTCGGGGATTCTCTGCATGATAGAATTAAAAACGAGGATATCCGCACTAGAACCAGAGTAACCGACATAGCCCAACGAATTAGTAAGCTAAAGTGGCAATGGGCCGGTCATATAGCACGAAGATCCCACAACCGATGGGGAAGAAAGGTTCTCGAGTGGCAGTCTCGTACTGGCAGGCGAAGAGTAGGGCATCCTCACACTAGATGGACTGATGACCTGGTAAGACATGCAGGACGTCAATGGATGAAAGTGGACCGTGCCTTGTTGCATTCCTTGGAGGAGAACTATGGTCAGCAGTTGACTTATGATGGGCTGTAATGATGAAATGGAATAAAAAAATATTCTATTCGATTCTATTCTAGAGAGATCAGCGCGTTCAATCATGCAAACTCTTTAGGTTTAAAATAATATAGATATTTACTTCGAATATTTAGATTTTTACGTTTATTATTCCTTGAATCCTAGCCTTAATTTACTACTAGGTATATACCTCACATGCAAGGAATTATAATATTATTTGTGAGAATAAGGCGCAAAAATAACTAAAATATTCGCGTGTGCAAATTATCAATCTAGGTCGTGTGATTCACAATAGCCTTTGAAGTCGATCTATCGTCTGTGATAAGTAACAAGTAATAATATGGGAAAAAATATTCAAGATATTTCTCCCAGCTTGTTACGCGTAACGTAATAGGCTACAAGCTCGTTAAAAATTTGTTTTTTCCATGATAACTGTTGTTGTGAGTAGTTCTATTTTCAGATTATATTTATTTTTGTATTTGTATAACAAAATATTTGAAAATGTGAAATATTTTTCTAAGTAATATAAGCCAGTGCTTGACTACTTTCCCTCCTGATGGTAAGTGGTGAAGCAACCAAAAACGGTAAAGCACACTGACTTGGTTTAACAATAACCTATTCACTTTTGCTTTAAAGATACCTCCATTGAAATTGAATGAAAAAAGACAGATGCTGGCAAATTATTTCACTCCTTTACTATACTGTTCGAATTCGTGGTATGTCGAACGCAAGGGTGGAGACCAACTGAGCGTTTGGTGGTTCAATAATGAAATTGTAAGGAATAAATTAGATCATGCAATTCCCGCGCTCATTCTCCAAAATGTATCCTGTAAAACGCCTAACAACTAACCTCCCTAAATTAACGATCGATAAAATATTAAAATAATATCACACATAAAATATTTTTTTCTTTTGTAAAATGTCAATGTTTGTCCCCGTTGGATGCAATTCTGTTGAGCAGAATTCTGAAAGTAATGACATAATATTGAAAATTGAAAATTTATTTATTTTCTCACCACAAAACCACAAAAATATATTAACACTAATAATTGTGTGTGTGTATATATATGTGTGTGTGTGTGTGTGTGTGTGTGTGTGTGTGTGTGTGCGTGCGTGCGCGCGTGTGTGTGCGTGTGTGCGCGTGTGTGCGCGTGTGTGCGCGTGTGCGCGCGTGTGCGCACGTGTGTGCGCGTGTGCGCGCGTGCGTGCGCTCGTGCGCGCATGCGATTTATTTAAAAACCATTCCTTCATAGAGTGAATTTAAATTTAAAGTGATCAAATGAGTGTAGGAATAAATTCTGATTCAATTTATTATAAAAGTTAGGGCCAAGGAATAAAAACAAATCTATAGCCTAAATAGGTATTAAGAGGAACCGATTTGGCGACAAGATGATGTGAAGGTAAATTTTTCTAATGCCGCTAGAATATAGTGACTATATAATGATTACATTAAGTAATGGAGAGGCTTTGCTCGCAGTTTCTTTAATAAAACATTATGGAGTCTGTAATGAAAATATCCGCAGTGGAACCAGAGTAACTGACAATATAAATCATCTAGATGAGTAAACTGAAGTGACAATGGACCGGCCATGTAGCTTAAAGAAATGAAAAACGATGGGGAATAAAAAATTTCGAATAGCAACCTCGTACTAATAAGCGGAATATAGTACAGACTCCTACTAAATGGAGTAGGATGTATGCAGTTAGCTCAGGACTGTATTTAGTAGTAATATGACGAACAATGTGCGCTTGGGCTCTATAGACTCTGGACGTGTCGGTCAAGTTCACCCCCGTCACTCCACTCTTAGCTCATGCGCAGGATTAACAATTGTTATACACCGCCTTGCTTTCTTACTTGGTGCTCTGTGTTTGGTTGCTGCCTTGGTGTCCTCACTGTGGTGCGTGAAGCACGCTATTTCGGGAGACAGCAGTCTCACTGTGTTGTTGTAAAGTGTATCGGACGCTTGTTGTGGTCCAAAGTGTGTTTGTGCGTAACTTTCCTTCCTGGCTTCCTGGTAACGGTAACCGTAAGTTGAGTGAAACACACCCGCCTCAGAGGAAGCAATCGTTTTTTAATTTTTGTGTTGCTTGTTGCATTAGGCAACAGCTAGGTTCACACCCTAGCGTAACAACGCGATCGGTGTATAAATGTTCGTTTTAGGCACACACCTTGCAACACGTCTATGATTGTGTTAGCATAGGCGACAAAATGGCGTCGATTACGATCAACGAATTTGCGGACATTTAGTCGTACCTGTCCTGACATTTGGGCTGTGTTTCTCGCACAGCACAACGCGCGTCACGCATTCAAGCCCACATCCGCGCTCGAACCCGTGCCTCTAGCCGGCCTCTCTACCCAACATGTCTGCCCCCTGCCGACCGTTCGATTGTGCGGATTGACAATCTTATGTCGCCAAGCACCCGACCTACGACCCCCGAGTCCATCGACACTCTCTACGATGCCAAGCCTTTCGCGATGTCCACTCGCCACCCGTCTCCGGTCTTCTCGGAATCCAAATTAGTCTCCGACATGGAAACTGACACATGCGTCCCGCTTAAGCCCGAAGGCAAATGCCAACGCGCAGCCCCTAAAATGGCAGCCGAGCCTAACTCGGTCCCCTCGTCCCCCACTGCCACTCTAGTAAAACACTCAACCCCCTAAACCGCGACTAAGCCTGCAGCAAAAGTGTCCCGTACTAAAGGTACGGAAAAACCACCACCACCCATCATTGTTCAAGACAAAACCAAATGGAATAACTTTTCCAATTGGTTGAACTCTAAGAAAATATACTACCCAAAGGTGCAAAACGCCGGTCAGAGCATCAGAATTTTCGTAGATACGACTAAGGATTTTCGCAATATGACAAACCACCTGCACGCCCAACAAGTCAGCTTTCATACGTATGTCCTCTCTGAAGAACGTAAGCTACGCGTGGTCATCCTAGGCCTCCCCAAAGGGCTCGAGACCGTCCACATTTTAGACGACGTAAAGGCCAAAAATCTCTCGGTTCAGGAGGTGCATAGAATGCACCACTAGATCAACAAGAAACGATTTTTAGATCTGTGCCTTGTAACTTTGGACCTATCTCCGGAAGGCAATGAGATTTTTAATGTCCGGCGCACCTGCAACCTAACGGGTATTGCTGTTGAAGCCCCTCAAAATAGGGGCAGCGTTGGCCAATGCCACTGATGCTAACTTTACGGCCATACTGCTAGGAACTGTTATTCCAGGCCTAGGTGCGTCAAGTACCTAGGTGATCACGGCAGCACTTACTGCCCCCGCACGCCCGAGACGGTTGAACCCCCGAACTGCGTCCATTGACGCGAAGGGGGATACCCAGCGAATTATCACGGGTGTTCCAAACTGCCGCGAAGGAAGGAGCGTAGAGTTAAAATCCGTCCCGGGTGCGCGTGTCATGCTAGTGTGTCATGCTCTCAACTGCTTGCCCCCAAACCCGCAGTGTCTTCGGTGCCCATTTTCGAGCCTAAAATCGCCACCAAACCTGCCCCAGTCACCGAGGCGGTCGAAAAAGTTGCTAGCCCTTCTGCGCCCTCCGCGAAAAAAACCCAATGCTTGGGTGAAACCACCGGCATTTGTCGCCTCACGGCCAGCGCCGCCTCCATTCAGAGCGTTTAATGCCAGATTCTTCAGAGTCAGTGTGTGCTGATAATATTATACCACCACCAAAACTCTATGACAGTGCCACAGCAGAGGATAGTAAAATAATAAATAAATCAAATATTACTAAAAATAATATAATTGTTTATAGCGATGACATGGGAAAAAATCTAGGCATAACTTTAAATACCTCTTTAAAGGGACAAAAAGTTACAAATTGCTGCATGCCTGGAGCATCTTTTAGTGACATCCTAAATAAAATTACTGTTACTAAATTTTGCCCAAATAGTACAATAATAATTTTTGTTGGTAGAAGAGGCAGTGTAAACAACAAACAGTTATTAAGATATATTGAACATTTTAATAACTTAAATGTACACAAAATTGTCTTGTTCACACTGCCTTATATACAGGGATTGCCACAGGAAAATAATTTAAGACATTATTTAAATATACAAAGGGATAATTTAATATGTATTAATAATTTAAATTTTACATATAATTGTAATGATAATAATCATAAATTTCATGTAATTGACATAATAATTTAATAAAAAAGTTTTGGACAAAAGATAGGTATTACCTATCCAAATATAATTTATGATTACTGACTTACTTATCTTCACGCACAATCCCTGACGGGGTAGCCAGAGAGAACAGATCGCCAAGTGTCACGATCCTTACAAACCTCTTTCGCTTCTTTCAGATTCATTATCTTCTTCATGCATGCACGTCTAGGTATCCGAGTACTCTTGACCCTACCCTCTTCGAGCAATTTGCTCACATGGTCTTCGAAAGTTAGTCTCGGTCTACCTCGACACCTTTTAATATTAACTTTCGCGGTATATATATTTTCTTCACCATTCGGTCTTCACTCATTCGCTCAACGTGCCCAAACCACCGAAGCACGCCCTTATAAATTTTTGTGATAAGGTCATCTTTCAAACCTGCCATATAGCGGTTTCATTATAATTTAAGATTGATAGCAAATTTGCTATCTTATTATTTACTTTTTAACTCAGCCAAGTTTTTGGCTAACAAGACTGCTTTTATTGAGCATAATCATTTGACATTTAATTTGGAATCAGTTTCAACTAATTTAAATTAGTGAATGTGAAAATAGAGGCAATCTCTAGCCATAATAAGAGTTTAATTAATTTTGAATACAGCCCACAAATAAGTAATAAAAATAGTTTACACCTTGTGCATCAAAATATACAAGGCATGTTGGGCAAAGAATTGGAAGTTGAATTGTTTTTAAATAGTAACAATATACACATGCTTTTTATTACTGAACATTGGCTTAATGATTATAATTTCATGTTTAATTTCAGAAATCACCAGGTGGTCAGTTCCTTCAATAGAGAAAAAAGTTTACGTGGTGGCTCTTAATATTAGCAGATAAGTCATTATTATATAAAGAACGTAAGGATATTGTGGGCATCTCTGTTGAACGAACTGTAGAAATGGCTTGTGTCGAGCTCGAGCACCTCATTGTTGTAAGTGTTTACAGACCCCCATGTGCTACGTATGACCATTTTGAAAGGATTGTGGAAGAAGTTTTACTCAAACTTAGTAAACAGAACAAGTCTGTTGTAATATGTGGAGACTTTAACATCAATCTCCTTGAAACTTCTTCTATTAGTATTAAGTTTAGCTCATTGTTTAAATCGCATAATCTTGTAAATTTATTCTTAGAACCAACACGTATTGCTGGGCCTAATGCGACCTGTATAGGTAACATTTTTACAGATGTTAAGCCCTTGCATAAATCAATTATTCAAAATTTAAGTTCAGATCACTGTGGACAGTTGGTATCACTACCATACATACACAAAAAACAGAAAAATAAGAAAGTTGTGTTTGTTCCAATAAATGAACATCGCTTGGAGAGGTTTAGAAGTAATATAATAAAAAGACTTCCATCACTTTCGTTTAAAAATAGTGCTAATTATTTGTATGCTACATTATTTAAACTTATAAGTTGTGAATTTAGTAGAATATTTACTTCTAAAACTTTCTCTTTTAACAGTCGCAAATCATTTAACGAATGGGCGACAGTAGTAATTTATAAAAGTAGGCGAACGTTATACGAGCTTTATGATGAAAGATCATATAATAGTAATGTTATATTAGGAGATTATGTAAAAACATATTCAAAAATATTTAAAAAAGTGTACTCCTTTGCTAAGGCTTTACATTTAAGCAACAAAATTAAAACTGCATCCGACAAAATTAAAATGACCTGGAGAATAATAAATAGTGAAACGGGCAAAGTCAAACCGCGCAACTCGAATTTTCAATTGAATATTAACAATAATTTAACGCGATATGATCAAGAAGTTGCTATGGCTTTTGAGAAACATTTTACTGATGTTCCTTTTTTGACAACAAAATCATTAAATTCTTCTGCTACTGTCACCGAATCATTGCTCAAACAAAATGTAAAGGCTTGTTCAAGTACTTTTAAATTCAATAGAGTATTGCCAAAAGATATCGATAAATATTTTAAAACTATTGATGTTAAGGAAACGGCAGACTTATAGGGGATTTCCGTTTAAGTTATTTTATCTATAATAGATATATATCACCTTATGTAGCCACTATATTTAATATAAGTGTCGAATCTGGTGTGTTTCCTGATTTAATGAAACAGAGTTAAGTCATACCTGTATTTAAATCTGGTAGTACATTAGACCCCGACAATTTTAGACCAATTTCCGTACTACCAACATAAAGTAAAATTTTTGAAAAAATAATTTTAGATCAGATTTTAAGTTTCTTTAATATTAATAAATTGCTACATAAAAATCAATTCGGTTTTACAAGGGTTCGCTCGACAACTGACGCTGGAGTTGAGCTTATTAAACATATTTTTATGTATGGGAGAATTCAGAGGATGCTTTGGGTATATTTTGTGACCTTTCCAAGGCCTTCGACTGTGTTCAACATTAGACAATAATCAGGAAGCTACAGTGCTATGGTGTCCAGAACACAGCATTTAAACTTATTATTTCATATTTAAGTAATAGAAAGCAGAAGGTTATTATCAATGGTAAAAGTTCTTCCAGGTCACCTGTACTAATGGGTGTTCCTCAGGGCTCGATTCTCGGCCAATTCCTGTTTCTGGTGTATATTAATGACTTACCTCACCTTGTAGGGGATAGTCATGATATAGTATTATTTGCTGATGATACTTTCTTGATTTTTAAACTTAAACGTCAATCATTTAAATGTGACGAAGTGAATAATGCTATATCAAAATTAGTGCATTGGTTTAACGTTAATAATCTGCATTTAAACGGAAATAAAACTAATTGTGTTAAATTTACAGCAACGAATGTTAAAAATCTGAATACCAATGTGTTTTTAAATGGGGAGGAATTGAGCCCTGTTGTATCCACTGTTTTTCTTGGCATCACTCTTGACGCAAAGCTCCAGTGGGGCCCCCATATATCCAAATTAGCAAGCAGGCTAAGTTCTGCAGCCTATGCTGTAAAAAATATTAGAAGTCTCACTAGTGTCAAGACAGCTAGATTAGTTTATTTTAGTTATTTCCATAGCATAATGTCTTATGGGATTTTGCTATGGGGAAATGAGGCTGATTCAGAAACCATTTTTGTTTTACAGAAGAGGGTCATTAGAGCTATTTACAATCTAAAACCGAGAGAGTCTCTTAGAGTTAAATTTATAAAATTAAATATATTAACTTTGTCCTCTCAGTATATTTACGAAAATTTAATGTATGTTCACAAAAACAAAGATAGTTTTAGTAAAAAAGTGATATACATTCTGTAAACACTAGGAACAAACACAAGCTAGTGATGCCAGTTTCCCGACTCCACAGAGTCAGTAATTCATTCTTGGGGCAATGTATACGCTATTACAACAAGGTCCCGGAAAGTGTACAGGTTCTCTCAATTACCAAGTTTAAATGTTTTATTAAACTGAAACTGTATAAAAAGGGTTATTATAGTTTAAATAAATACATGTTTGATAATAACCCTTGGGAATGACGTGGTCGCTTCCAAGCAGTTTCTAAAATAAATTTTGTAAATAGTTCGTAATCATTTATATTGTTAAATTTATTTAAAAAAAAAGTCCCGCTGGGTTTCTTGCTGGTTCTTCCCAGGACAGAAGGTTTTTTTTCGAACCAGTGGTAAAGTTGAAAAAGGACTTTCAATAAGAATTACACATGTAATGTATATTGAATAAAAAATTATTCTATTTTATTCTATTCTATTCCCCAGGCCCCAAAATCCCGAACGCCGAGAAAGGAGCCAGGTAGAATAATAGAGTAATAGGAATCCCGAAATCAGGGAAACCGCGAAACTTAGCCTCTAATTACAAACCAATCAGTCTCCACATCACACTGGGGAAAGTTTAGGAGCGACTCATATTGAATCGCCTTCCTAAATACATCTTCGCTAATAAAATTCTTGCAGACGAGCAGCTCAGCTTCAGATCCAAACACTCGAGTACCGACCAGCTACATCCCCTTACAGAATACGTTCTGAAAGGGTTCGTACTTCCAAAAAGAAATCTTAGAATCACTTCAACTGGTGCCCTCTTCTTCGATGTCGCAAAAGCGTTTGACAAAGTGTGGCATGACGGTTTGCTTTACAAGCTGTATAAACTCAACGTGCGTGATAGACTAATCCAAATCATCAGAGCCTTTCTTGCCAATCGCCACTTTCACTGTCGAATAGAGGGCACTCGCTCCACAAAACATCCCCTCAAGGCTGGAGTCCATCAGGGCTCCGTCCTCTCCCCAATTATTTTCACACTCTTAAGGAATGACGTTATGATTCCCTGATGACACGGCATTTTAAGTCGCCTATCATAATAAAATAATCCTCGCCGAGATGATCCAAACAGCAGTCAACCGAATAGGCGATTGGTTCCGTTTATGAAGAATCGAAGTAAATCCTGAAAAAAGTGTAGCAATACACTTTCAAAACATGCCCACTCTCAATCGACAATGCAAAAATCCCAAGAAATCATTAGGTACGATCACCCTGTACAGCTTCCAGATCCCCTGGCAATCAACGGCCAAATACCTAGGGTTCACATTTGACCACGGTATGACGTTCGCAAAACACATTCAGAATGTCCGCAATCGTTCAAAAATCGTCACTAGTCACATCCACCCGCTAGTGAACAGAAAGAGCAAACTGTCCTTAAGACACAAGCTCCATCTTTACAAAGCATGCGTAAGAAAAATCATGTCTTTGCGCACGTGGCCCATACACTTGTATGACCTCTGAGTAGTCCAAAACAGACTCATTCGCATCACCACCGGAGCTCGGTGGTACCAGCAACTAGAGTTAGTCATCAGAGTCGGGGTCTGCTACACCCTGCTCTGACGGCCGTTAGATAACTTATCCACGTGCACTGTAAACTGAACTGAATAATAAAAATTCACCTCTTTTTTAACTCTGCGTCCGATGAAGCTGTATATGATAAAGCCATAAGGTTAAGAGTACAAACATCATGAGATATCAGTAAGGGCCTTGTTCTGTAAATTTTACAAATATAATATAGTACATCTATTGATGTAGTATCATATAAACACAATATCATTGTTTGATCATCGTGTTTTCCTTCGAGCGAGATCAAGCACTCTCATAGCTCTCACGTTACTGACATATTCCGGAAATAGTTTCGACATTATTTTTTATTTTCTAAATTATGTGAGTTGAAGCTATCATATCCTTTCATGGAATTAATCATAGTAATTTAAAATTATGCTTTGAGAACTACTTGCGCTAATATATAAAATGCAAATTTAATGTAAAATTGTTTTGGAAAATATAACAACTTATTTTATAATCGTCAATTTTCTGTAACTTGCTAATTAAGAAACGGCACTTTAGAGACCAATAAATGGTACTTTATTAGTCTCTGACTATTCTGTTTTCGAATTATTTATTAGTGACCAAATGCAAACCGCATTTGGCAATGCTCTACGTTCAATAACCACTTGATTACGTGGTGAGATTGGGCATATCTTTTAAGTTATTGTTAAGGATTTGTACGTCAGTTGTCGGAATCTGCGAAAGGAAACATTTTGATATTGGTTTTTAGAAGTTGTTAATTAATAAGAAAAGTAATGTTAAATTTCATGTTAAAGGACTATAATACGACTATGTATTTCATGTACTTATTGGTTTCTTTTTATTTCTCATTTAATTGTCCACGATTGATCCCGATTATCTTAAACTGGAGGAATATTATCCATATTTGCCACGCTTGGCAGGTGGGCTACGTTAATAATTTATATTTTAATAAATATATATGTGACTTCAAGATTTCATAACTATAATGTAGTCAAAATAGCTAGATTAAAATCTTCATCCCCTAAATGTACTTCCTTGTTTTTTTTCCTTAAATTTATGTGTGACTATCCCTGAAGTATATGTCCCCGAACCTTTTATTATTACAGCAAATCTACCTACTATTACAAAAATAATTATTCAAATTGATTTATACGTTACCAAAAATTCGGTGAATATACATACATTAAAATAAACATACGCTTCAAATATTGACCCTTTTCGTTTTCTTGTTTTTTTTTTTTGAACTTGGTTAAAAAGACATGTACTCGTATAATATGATGTGATTTTTGAACTTTAATTTGGGGCAGACTCAAAGTTTTTTTTTTTTACCAAAAGTTAGCCTTTGTTCTGGTTTATCATCTATGTTATTGCCAACTTTCATTACAATCCATTCAGTTTTTTCACTTTAACTTTAATTTGTAGTTTTCTATTTTACTTCGCTTACTTTTTATTGGGAAAAGTGACGAACTGGTTAAAGATACAGGAATTCGATGGAAGCAGGTAGCTCAGGACCGTGCTTAATTATTCGGATATTCCTTTTGGAGTGCTTGTATTTAGCAGTGGACTTGTGAAGAACTGTCAAGATGGTAATCAAGTCGATAATGAAGGACTGATATAGCCCTGCACAGGGTGACAAACGTGCACAAAGTCTACCTGAGGGTAAGTGGATGCTGTAGCCCATTGATATCTACATCTGTCCCTACGAATAAATAAAAATGCATTGTCACACCTAAGGACTAAGATGTAATGTTTCCTTTTCAGTAAAAAGTGTCTAAGGTTTTCGACACTCACCATATCACAACACAATTTAGTTACTATTATACGCTAGTATACCGCGAGAGCGTAGTCTGTGGTTCTCGGTCAAGCTGACACATTCTTGCTTAACCATAATATAGATGCAGCGGTGAGCTTACCCATAAATACGTAATTTTATTTTGTGATATAGTTTTTATTTTAATTTTTAATACCCTGCTCATATTGCGATATTATTTACTTTATAAGACAGGCGGTTTCTTTTATTTGTCTTTCTTTAAATTCAAAGTATGAATTACGGAGGAGAGGGAGGGCGCCCCACATTTTACCTACTGGTTTGAGGATATCACCCGAGAACTTTTCTTCCCCTTCGATTGTCGATTCTTCGAGCTATATGGCTGGCCCTATACTTCAGCTTACTAACCCGTTGGACTATGTCGGTTACTCTATTTCTAGTGCGGATATCCTCTTTTCCTAGTTCATCACGCAAAAACTCCGAGCATAGCCCTGTTTATAGCTCGCTAAACCATTTTGAGCTTCCTTATACGGCCAGAATATTAACATCCAAATTTTATTTATAAATAAACAATCCTACGAGTAGTAGGTAGAAGTTAGTTAGAATTTAAATTATTTATATAAGAATTAAATAGATACGAGCCTGTTATACAAACTTCTGTTTCCTAAACTCAGCCGCATCTGTTGCACCATAAAATATGAGGTGCAATTAACAATATTTTAGTGTCTGCGAAACAAGTAGTAAATTTGTACGAAACAAAGAGTAAGAAGAAGGAAAGAAAGTAATAGTCATATTATTTGAAAATCACACAACATTTAAAAAAAAATTGAAAATGGTACTTATTAAAAGTAAAATAGCTATTAGTTGTGTTAGATGTCGAAAAGTAATCAAAACTTCAGTGATAATCTACGACTAGGGGATATAACAGCACGGTTTTCAGTAATAGCTTAACTAACTCCACAAATAACTAGGTATATGTGCCATAAGCACACTTAAAGACCAAATAATGATAATAAAAATAGTTCTTTTAAGTAGGTATACTAAAAATACTAAAGTTGTTTACTAAAGCAAATTATTAACATAATATAGTACGCGAATGCAATAAAACTTGAATAGTGTATATTTTTTTCTTGACGTTCTAAGAACGAATTTAAAAATATATAATGCAAATTATAATACAATTTTTTTTCTTTTAAAACTTACGTTTTCTAAACTTTTCTATAACATAATCCAGTCGTGACGTTAACGTATGATACGGTTATTACAGATTTGATATTATTTTATTTAAAAAAAAAGTTTCATAATATCTCTACGACATACAAAAGGTTTCTCTTAAATAAAAGAAACATAATAAAAAAGGTCAAATGGACCCCTTCATAATAAAACATCAGAACTAATGTACCGTTACAATGTGCCGCTTAAAAAGTCATTGAATCAGAAAAAGGTCCGCAACGGACACATTGCAGTCCGTCTGAATTCTCAAGGAATTTCCATTCGTGTGGAAATTTGTCACTGACTTGAGTAAGCGCACGTGTTAATATTATTCATGGACATTAAGCTCAAAGCTACCTCATAATTTAAGCTCCATTATGCAATTCATGAATTGAGATTGTAATTTCTACTTATTTTCATGCTGAGATAAATCGAAATAATCTTCATCTATTTTATTCATCATGAGATAGTATTTTTAAAATATTTTTTAGTGACAAACGAGTCAAAATTTACTTCCTTAGGTGATAACTACAGTACTTACACTCAATTCAAAAAGGAAAGGTTACAGCTGCGTCTTCAGCCTCGAGAACTGTGATAGAATTTATTTATTTACTTATTATTTATTGAAACAAGAACAAAAGGCGGACTTAATGCTAAAATTATTTTCTGCCAGTCAACCTCAGGATAGCGTTAGAGCTTTGAAGAGTATTATTACAAGTATTATTTTTTTAATAAGTAAGTACGAGTAAGTACTTACTTGCTACATGGCACCTGTATTTTTACCGCGATTGGATGGTAATATTTCGTCACGAATATCTACGCCGCCAACGCATACTCAACAAACTTATCCTGTGACATATCTCAAGTGCGTATTTTGTCAAAATCTATATAATTAAAATGATAGAGGTTTGCATTTGTGCGCGCATCGCGGAAAAACTACTAGATAGATTTCAATTAGGTTTTCTAAGTTTTATTTCTTAAACACTTGTTCCTTATCTAAAAGAAGTTATTGCGATATCTTCATTGAATATAAAGTTATTAAAGTTTTAAGATAAAACGATTATAAGCACTACGTGTTCAGTGATGTGTGTTTTCTTGCCGCGGAGAAGTGGGGGCAAGCGGTGTAGTGCGCATGCGTTGGAGAGGGGAAGTCTCTTCTACCTCTGATTCATGGTAAAGTTAGGGTGTGATACTGTTCAGATGTACTTTGATCAATTGCCCTCCGTAGTTTCCCATAGTTTTCTTGGCAAATAACGCGGACGAAGTCGCGGGTTTCAGCTAGTCCAAAATATTACGATTTCTGAATAATCAGGTTTCTGAATTTCATAATATAAATTTCTGAATATTAGGAATATAGATTTAATTCAAATTTGTCGTACTTATCTTCGAAATTATACCTTGCTTGCTTGCCTAACAATGGAAGTACCTTATTGCCTCTTTTACTGGACATGGGATTATTACACCTATAAATTCTTCTGCTGTTGACCATCTCACTAATCTCGATATTAACGTTATTTTCTAATCCACCAGGAACTTCTTTAATGACAGCAATCTTGTCTACCGCTAAAGTGTTGGTAGCGGGCTGCGGAGGAAAACAGGATAGTGCAATATCTCACTGACACTGATTAAACGTGATTGAACGTATTATGATCACACGCTGATGTAGCAAAGGACATTTCATGAAACCTCTAGATTTTATTAAATTCAGAATGTATAAAACTACGGTGGTAGGGAAAATTTAGAACACTGAATTCAGCACTATATTAGACGAAAACATGTTGTTTTTTATTTATCTATTTCAATAGTTCACTTCATTAGTGATTATCTGGATATTTCACAAAAATGTTTCATCTTCCATTAACAAATTAACTGTTTCAGTTTAGGATTATAATACTTAATTAACTAACAAACTTATCATAAACACAGTATCCCAACAAAATCGAGTTTTATTGCAACATTTACATCATGTATAAGAAAACTTGCTGAGAAATTAAATAGCAGACATAAGTCCTAGTAGTGGGACACATAGTGGTCTTTGACATTTTTTTTTTCATAATATTATGTAACTCTACAAATTTAGTATTATATAATTAATAACATTGCTAGTAAAAAAAAAATTAAACTTGTCAAATGTGTGATTAAGCACACGCGTTTCAGATAGATCGTTAACTGGATTTTCACGTATTGCACCATTTCGGACATTTTATCTCTTTTAACCAATCGAACCCATCAATTTCTGTTTTTATGTCAGAGTTACGCATTCTAAATTACTTGAAGTAAAACGCTGTTAATATAAATTAAAATTTGGTA
Organism: Parnassius mnemosyne; assembly: GCA_963668995.1. Classification (NCBI taxonomy): domain Eukaryota; kingdom Metazoa; phylum Arthropoda; class Insecta; order Lepidoptera; family Papilionidae; genus Parnassius; species Parnassius mnemosyne. Next base: position 15,357,273 of record CAVLGL010000091.1, read on the forward strand.
ATGGAAAAAATTTGCGAAAGATTGTAATTTTTTTACTGATATTTGCTATTGATGTTTCTTTCTTACTTTCGTCTTTGTTTTTATTTATTATATATATACAGGTACGCTTTACCATCAAGTGACCTCGGCATATTATTTGATGATGAAAGCTTGGGCATCGCCGTAGGAATCCGAATAGGAGCGGCAATTTGTCAAACCCATCTGTGACCCTGTAGTAGTAGCGTTGACAAGTTTAGGCTCCACGGACTTTCATGTAAGAAAAGTGGTGGTAGATTTTCACGTCACGATTCTTTGAACGATATCATCCGAAGAGCTCTTGTCTCTATAAATGTTCCCTTGGTTTTAGAGCCTTGTGGAAAATTTTGAGACGATGGCAAGAGGCCCGACAGTATGACATTGGTCCTTTGGGAGAGGAGTTTTTTTTAATATATTTTTATAGGTAGGCTCAACTGATGGTAAGTAACTATCGCCGCCCATGAACAACTGCAACACCAGGGGAACCAGGGAAATGGCAGATGCGTGGCCAGCCTTTTAAAAAGGAGTAGGTTCTTTTCTTGAAGGTCCCTAAGTCGTATCAAGTCCGAAAAATCGCTGATGGTAATCGATTCCACAAGGAAGTTGTGCGAGGAAAAAAACATCTTCTAAATCATACAGTGGTGGACCGCCAATCATCCAGATGGTGTGGATGGTATCAGAAGTTCTGCCGCGATGTGCGTTCCTGAAATTTGGCGGCTGGTATTAATCCGAACAATTCCTCAGAGCACTCCCCGTGGAAAATGCGAAAGAAAATGCAAAGGGATGCAACATCTCTTCGCAGTGCCAATGAATCGAGCCGATCGGAAAGGACTTGGTCGTCGACGATCCGAGCCACTCTGCGTTGGATGCGGTCAAGTGAAAGGAGCTAGCACTGGGGAGCCCCGGCCCAGAGATGGGAACAGTATTCCATGTGAGGCCAAACCTGCGCCTTGTAAAGTTGAAGGCGGTGTGCCGGCATGAAATACTGTCCCGCTCTGCTGAGCAAGCCAAGCTTTTTAGAGGCCAATTTGGCCTTCTCTTCCAAGTGACCACGAAACTGCACGTCACTTGATAAGTCGACTCCAAAGATTCCGATACTGGCTGAGGCAAAGAGCCTTGAAACTGAGGAGATACGACAAAGCGGTTCTTTTTAGCGGTAAAACCCTAGTGTGGGATGCTACTTCCGAAGACACTCTGGCGGCCTCTCATCTCAGGGGAACCTCGTTTAGAGCCGGGGTGGCATCAGAAGCAGCTGAACTGAGTAAGTGGCGTAAATATGAGTCTCTGAGAGATGACTACATATTTGTGCCATTTGCTGTAGAGCTATCGGTCCGTGGGGTCCACGTGCGGTGAAGTTCTTTACGGAACTCCATCCGCGGCTGATCGTTACTGCTGGTGATAAGAGGGCTGGTTCTTTTCTCGCTCAGAGGCCAAGTATAGCCATTAAGCGAGGAAATGCAGCCAGCGTTCTTGGCATGATACCGCGGGCAGTAGGACTGTATGATAATTAAGTTACTCGTACTAGTTTTAGTTTTTTTTTGTTTAGTTTTTAATATTGTATATAAAAAATATATTATAATTATTCTTTTCGTAAAGATTCCTCTTGATTGTTTTTGCGAGGACGACAACTTCTTAATAAGTTGCGACAATTAATTTGGTACAAAACACTACTGTGTTCCGGTTTGAAGGGTAAAAGAGCCAGAATAATTACAAACTACGAGGCATTTCATCTTAGTCACCGGGCCAACTCGTCTGAAGCCTTTTTGTTTGAAGTTGGTTCAAGTTTCCATGGAATGCAGGAGTCACTTACTATCAGGCGGTCTGTAGGTTCGTTTGTAACTAAAGTTTTGTAAAAAAATATCGGATATATCATCGGCAAAGGCGTCATTATGATTGAATTACGTAATACAAGCCAGTGCTTGGTTACAATCATCCTTGGTGGAATGTGGTGATAAATCCCTAGACTGCACTGCTTTATGGTACTGTAAGTCTGAGGATAGGCGTATACATTATAACAAGTCGAAAAGACAGAGGCCGGCTGATTATACAAATAATAAGCAAACAAAATCATAAGCAAATCTATAAGTTCGAATGCGTCGTACAAGGGGTTTGAGACTTCTAGACGAATGTCTAAGTTGTTCGAGGATGGAAAAAGGAAAGAAGTTATTAAATAATGTACATTAAGTTAACTACCTGCGCAATCAAATTATGTACATGAAAACACTTGTCGTAACATTTAGAGTAATTTCAATTATACGATAAAATTACATGTAGGTTTCCATGTCGTTTGAGAGGCAATGGGACAATCACAGCACTTCCTGGTCGTAAAACGGCAATTTGCGTTTTGCAAATATTATATTTACTAACCATTTATTTTATTTTGCCTATTTAACCCGTGTTTTATAACAAACCCATCTGGTGATAAGTTCATACGTGGTAGAGCCATGCTGCAGCTATATTAGTAGTATAGTTGTGGCACGAATGGGTCGGCTAAACCGGGGAAGGACCACGCTCTCACAGAATACCAGCGTAAAATAGCAGCTAACACTGCTGTGTTTCGATGGTGAGTGTAGAGAACCGGAGACTCTTTCTACTGGAAACGAGGCATTCCATCTTAGTCCGCACAGGTGACAACGCATCTGCATTTTGATTCCTAATTGAAGATAGATGTAGATGTCTATGGGCCACAGTAACCACTTACCATCAGGTGGGCTATGTGCTCGTTTGTCACCCACATCCTATAAAAAAAACCATCTGGTGATAAGTTGTGATGTAGCTCTAGATGGTGAATTGCACTATATAAGCATAATAAAATCCTCTTTCCTTGTTAACATGTTTTGACGTGTGAGAACTAATAAATGAGAAACATGTGCTTCATTTAGTTACATTTTTACTATAAAACTAGGACACTTACGTGAGTTTTTATCATTATAGGATTACCTCCCATAAACAAACACATACAAACAAATTACTTCTTTTTTATTTATTTTCTTTGTTTGGATTTTATAGTGAGCTTAAAAAAGTCTTAAATTTTACTTGAAATTTCTTTACTTAGCTCCCACCATAAAAAAAAAAACTAATAGATAAAAATATATAAATACATTTTTGAGTTATTATACAAAATAAAAAACAATACGGAACGTGGGCGTAAAATGGAGGTTGCTTCCTTTGTGGTTATTCGAAAAACGTGGCCTGCCAAAGCCGATTGATGCTACGAATCGATAAGAATTAGCATTTAAAACGAACGCTAATGAATTTCTGAATGAAAAATAATTCACGCGAAACGAAAAAAAAGCCCAGTGGCCTATAAAATGTATTTATATGAAATGAATAAGAGCATTTGCTGGCTTTCCCAACATCATATAGATTATTATAACATTTTTTTAACTTTATTATGAACGTAAAATGAAAAATTAATATATTATAATACTAAGTATTTTATTTTTGATATTTATTGTGATTTTTACAATAGAAAGACGAAATTATTTTATCAATGCTATCGGGGAAGAATCTCTTACATAATTGTCATCATCATCATAATCTCTAATGATACAGCCTATCAAAAGTCTCCAGGTGAGCACAGGCCTCCCTCTTAGATTACTTTAAAGAAATTACTTTACTTTATATGATAATTTGGCATAGTTGCAACGCTTCCTCACACCCACGGAATAATATTGGGTAGTGTGTTCTCTTGCGTCACTGCGACACGTTGTTATACTGGTATTCTCACAGAATTCAAGCGAAAAACAGCTGGTAAATAGACGTTCCCATCAAGCCCTTTCCGATCGGTTCGATTCACTGGCGCTGCGAAGAATGTGCTCTGAGGAATTGTTCGGATTAATTCCAGCCGCCAAATTTCACGAACGCACATTGCGGCAAAATTCACGATACCATCCACACCATCTGGATGCCTGGCGGTCCACCTCTGTACGTTTTACTAGGAGTTTTCTTCCTCGTAAGACCTCTCTGTAGAATAGTTTAAAAAAAGGATTTTTCCGGACCGATACGACTTAGAGACCTTCAAGAAAAGAGCTTACTCCTTTCTAAAAGACCGGCAACGCACCTGCATTGCAGTTGCAGTTGTTCATGGGCTGCGGTAGTCACTTACCATCACGTGAGCCGTATACTCGTTTGCCCTCTCTCCTATAAAAAAGTCCTCATAGGTTGCAAGGCTTTTGATTATTAATCGAGAATAAATGTATTTATCAATGGACCATAGTATCGTACTTAAATAAAAAATATATTTCAGAAAAGAAAATCATACATTAACAAAGCTAAACAAGCTAAATAAATTATATTTCTGTAAAATTGAACTACGTCAAGATAGTTTTCACACAAAGTAATTTAATTACTTTACACTTGAATGCATGAACAAATTTACTCTGTGAGTATTACATTCGAATAGCACTTTCGATTATAAATTCATAGACGCCTTTTACAGTAACGGACGAAAATAAGCAGACTGTACATTTCTGTTTTATATTACAGTCTTAAATATTTTCTTATTTATATTTTAATGGAAATGAAAATATAAAAATCTTCAGCTTGGATTTTAGCTTTAAACCCGCGACCCCATCGTTTGCTATTTTGTCATGAACCCCTTAATTCGTTATTTATTTTTTATTGTTGAAAATAATAAAAAAAATTGGTAAATCCATGCCTTAAGCGCATTAAAAAATACGTATAAAATGATTATACGGTATTTCTAAAGTAGTTCAAATACATTTCGACAGCACTATCGGCTTCACTACCCTCGAAAACCATGAAAATGACACCCATGATGAAAAAATTTGTACTTACTTCAGCCGCCATCTTGGATTTACATTTCGACAGCACTATCGGCTTCAGCGCTCTCGAAAACCATGAAAATGACACCCATGATGAAAAAATTTATACCTATTGCAGCCGCTACCTTGGATTTACATTTCGACAGCACTTTCGGCTTCAGCACCCTCGAAAACCGTGAAAATGACACCGATGATGAAAAATCGATACCTATTGCAGCCGCCATCTTGGATTTACATTTCGACAGCACTATCGGCTTCAACACCCTCGAAAACCATGAAAATTACACCCAAGATAAAAAAAATCATATCTATTGCAGCCGCCATCTTGGATTTACATTTCGACAGCACTATCGGCTTCAAAACCCTCGAAAACCATGAAAATGACACCCATGATGAAAAAATTGGTACCTAATTCAGCCGCCATCTTGGATTTACATTTCGACAGTACTATCGGCTTCAACACCCTCGAAATCCATGAAAATTACACCCATGATGAAAAAATTTATACCTATTGCAGCCCGCTACCTTGAATTCACATTTCGACAGCACTATTAGCTTCAGCACCCTCGAAAACCATGAAAATTACACCCATGATGAAAAAATTGATACCTATTGCGGTCCCCAACTTGGATATACATTTCGACAACCCTATCGGCTTAAACACCCTCGAAACCCATGAAAATGACACCCATGATGAAAAAATTGATACTACTTACTTTTAGTACGTACTACTATTATTTATTCTGTTTTAAAATATTGTAATAAAAAAATCTTTCATTATTATTATAATCAAGTTTGGTTATTTTTATCAAACTTTGGTTATTCGAATATTGTGTATTTGTACAGCGATCTTCTTAAGCCGCTGCAAGAAACCGAAACAATGTTCGCTCACGACGGCGACTGCCGCTGAACTGAGTGAGTGAGTAAAGTACTCTGTGGCTGTAGCTCACATTAAATACCATAATTACCTACGCCTACTACCAAGCCTAATGTAAGTTGATCCCCGCCAGATTGATTGAGGATCAGAGAGGCATGCTAGAAGTTGGGGAACGTCGGTAGCTTTTTTTTTATTCATATATAAAGGGCTTTGTTTTACTTTTGTTGCTGTTGCTTGTTACTTAATCTCTTATTAACTAACAAATACAGTTTTTTGGCACATTCTATCAAAATGTGATAAACATAATCGATAATATTACAAATTGAACAATTTGGTGAGGTAATTTTACGCATCAAGTATAAAAATTTATTGCATGGAATGTGTCCAGATCTGAGTCTTAATGCTGTTACAGTGTCGCGTCTACATAATACTCTGTTATCTATCCAGGTTGATTGCATTGGGTGTGGCTGGATCGCACGGTACCATATACCCTTTTCTTTTGATTTTTCGTCAAAATATTCTTTCCAGAGACCATAACAATATTTTTTCAATAAAGGTATGTAATTTTGAAATGTAGGGGTAATATCAATGTCAATGCCATCAGAGATAGCTTGCTTGGCTAAGATATCAGCTTTCTCATTACCCTCTAAGCGAATGTGCGAAGGTATCCACTGTAAATATAGTATTCTGGAATCAGCCTGTAACTTAACTAGAAGCTGTAAAATCGCATATGCTACTGGTAAGCCTCGGAAAACCGAAGTACACCGAGCAAGGTGTTGAAACGCACTCTGATACCGTGCAATATATCGTAAAATGAAGCCCCGATTCCGAAATTATCTTTCGAACCATCTGTAAATATCTTCAAATAAGTCGGGTACTGTACGTTTAGGTAATTAATACATATGTTTTTCAAGGTCAATTCATGATATTGATGTTTAGGGTTTAGGACTCCATCTATATTTGGTCTTATAAAATCTGAAAGGTTTAAACCAGTGATCCACTGATTCAGCGAAAACATACCTAACTCTGAATTTGAATATATAACAAGTGATTTGAACTTATTATGGATTATTGTTAACAGTGGTTTTTTCTTTTTATTCCAATACCTGTTTTGAATGATATCGGATAGGCTAGAGATAAGATTAATGGAAGAGTTATTTAATACGGATTTATTTTTTAACCAGAATTTGCCTCCAAGATAATATCTTCTTAAATTTAATGGGCATAAACTGAGATCGCTTTCCATAACGTGAATAGGGGTGCTTTTTATGTAACCTCCTATAGTTCTCATTGACTGGTTTTGAATTTTATCTATCTTAAATAAATTGGTTTTACTACTGTTATCATATAAAAAGCTCGCATAATCTAACCGACTTCTTATAATACTAATATAGAGTTTCTGTAAATGTTTAGGGTGGACACTCCAGCCCGAACCTGATAAAACTTTAAATACATTTAAAAACTTTAATACTTTTTCAGATGTTTCGTTTATATGTTTACTCCACCGTAGCGTTCGATCCAACCACATTCCAAGGTATTTTACGTTATCTACCACTTCCAGAGCAACATCTTTAATTTTTAGACTAATGTTGTGTCGTCGACGCCCTCTTGAAAATGCGCATATTTTACTTTTTAATGGTGAAATTTCTAAATTTATTTTAAGAAGTAAATCATTTAAAATGTCTTATCCTAATTGAAGTTGATTTTGCGCCTCTTTCCATTTATTAGAAGTTATAAATATGACGTAATCATCAGCATACTGAGCGATATTAAGATGTGATTTGGAAGTTATAGACTTACATATATCTATTGTTGCTATGTTAAACAATAGCGGAGAAAGTGGATCACCTTGTGCTAGACCGCGACCTGTGCTTCTAATTATTTTATAATCTATCCCTTCAATCATTAAATATCTTTGACTTAAGAAAGCCAAAAGATAGTTACAAAATTTTGCGCCAACATTAAGACGATCGAGGGTTGATAAAAGATAACTTATATCTACATTATTATATGCATTTTCTAGATCTAGAAAACATCCTATTTTAAAAGAAATTTTTAGTAATTCCTATTTGAATGTTTGTGAATAAATCGGTTAAATTGTCGAGACAGGAATGTGATTTTCTGAATCCTTTAGTTTCTTCAGAAAATAGTTTTTTTTGTTTTCAACGTACCTATACGGTTATTGATAATGGCATGAAATACTTTACATAAGCACGAAATAAGAGAAATAGGCCTAAGAGATGAAATACAATTAGTGTTCCTGCCTTACTTAGGTATAGGTATAATGCGAATCTGACGCCATTGATAGGGAACAAAGCTTAGTGTAAAAACCATATTGTAAAGTTTGAGCAAAACGTTTTTGCCTGCTACAGGTAGATTAAATAACATTGAATAAGAAATATCATCTACGCCCGGGCACGTGTCTTTCGATTTTAAACATTTAAAAAGCTCTGACCTAGACATTTCAGTTTCCAATTTGGGATTATGAGATGTGTACCCCGGGTAGGATTGACTTACATAGTCAGGGGTTAAGCTGCACAATAATGACTCAGCGATACTTTTATCAATTTGTCGTTTAGCTGATCTATAACCTTTTAACCATTGCGTTCTTCTCCACATTTCAGAGGCTGAAGATATTTCATTCAAGGACGAACGAAATTCCCACTATCCTTTTCTTTAAGCATTTCTAATTAGTTTTTTGCGACTAGCGAGTTTTTTCCTGCAGTTTATTTAAATTAGCGGGTGTGGGATTCTGTCTAAAAATTTTAAGTGCTTATCGTCTCTCAGCAACAGCCTGAGATAGATGAGGAGTACAATATGGTTTAGGAATAAAATTGGCCTTAGGTTTTAGGCATATTTTAACAAATGGAATACTTGCGTCTGCAGCTTTAAACAACAAATTGATAAAATTATCATAGGCTTCTTGTGGGTTACTCGAAATGTCAAACTGAGCGCACTTCTCTTCTATTACGCGACGATACTTCACCCAATCAGCTTTTTTAAAGTTGCGTCTTTTATGTGTAATTGGAGAATGATTCAAAGACGTTGAAATCTTAATCATTAGGTGGTCACTACCTAAACACTCGTTGGTAACATTCCAACTGAACTTAAAAGCGATATCAGATAATAATAATGTTATGTCAGGAGCTGACTGTTGTAAAGTACCGCCAACCAATTTTAATCGCGTAGGACTGCCATCATTCATAATAACAAAATTATAGTCCTCTGAGTCCAGAATTTGCATGCCTCTAGAGTCAGTTTTATTCGACCAATTGGGGTGATGTCCGTTAAAATCTCCAAGTATTAGGGTATTTTTATCAGAAAACGAAAATATTGAATCCCAATCACCACATGAAGTTCAAGCACTAGAAGAAGAATATAAAGATATTATATTCTCAACAATTTCACAATTAGAGATTTTAACGAATATCATTTCAATAGCCGCATTGGCACTCTGCAGTGGAAGCATCTGAGCTGAAAGAGATCTGTGTATTATTAAAGCCACTCCGCCATAAGAGTCTGCCCTATCAAGTCTAAATACGCTGTATTCTTTTAAGTTAAGTGTTATATCAGGGTTCAACCATGTTTCCGAGAGCACGACGATATGAATTTTCTCCTGACACATAATTTGTTCATTGTAATAGAGGATAGATGTAGATGTCTATGGGCCACAGCAACCACTTACCATCAGGTGGACTGTGTGCTCGTTTGTCACCCTTATCCTATAAAAAAAATGTTCCGTGTCTGGATGTTTGTCCTTGTGCAATTTGTGTTTGTAAACTGCCTCCACGTTACAGGAGAAAATCCTAGTTGGGGGTAACGGTAATGAGACCACCAGCGTAATTTTTCAAGTTGTGTAGAGATTTACGACGCCGCCATATCCATAAATCAGTACAAAACGAAGATCCATGTCGTGTTTGGAACTTTTTAAGGTCCATAGGAGTTGGGAAAACACGTTCATGCCCTATACCAAATAACATCGATTTAAATTTGCTTAATCAGCATTTTTCTTCTGTTTCTTGCTTGGATAATATGACAAAATCAACAACACTTACTCAACTTTCATCGTTTCCCACTCCTGACTTTTCCCCATTTGTATTTCGGCAATTTGCAGTTTGTGATGTTAGGAAACACATTCTCTCTATCCATTCTGACGCTGTCGGAAGTGATGACGTCAGTCGTAAAATGATCATTCCCTTGTTAGATTTTTAACGCCTATTATAACCTTTATCTTAAACTTTTCCATATCCTCATCTTCTTTCCCTAACCAATGGAAGGATGCCCAAATCATACCTATACCCAAAAAAGCAAATCCTTCAAATTTTTCTGAATATCGTCCTATTTCGATTCTTCCTTTCCTTTCCAAAGTCTTAGAACGACTAGTGCAACAACAAATTAATTCCTTTTGTTTAAGAAATAGCATCCTCAACCCTTTCCAATCTGGCTTTAGATCTGGTCATAGTACGACTACGGCGTTATTGAAAATCACGGACGACATTCGCCACGGTATGGAAAATCATCAAGTCACATTATTGGTGTTGCTGGATTTCAGCAATGCCTTTAATACCGTTGATCATGACATCCTGTTAGGGATTCTGCGTTCTCTTAACATATCTCCAACTGCAATTACCTGGTTTCATAGTTATTTGTATGGGCGCCGACAACGTATTCGTGTCCAAGATAGACTATCTTCGTGGCTTGATACAGTAGCTGGCGTTCCACAGGGTGGCGTCTTATCTCCTCTTTTATTCGCAATCTTTATTAATACGATTACATCCCAAATATCTTCTCTCTACCACTTGTATGCAGATGATCTCCAAATATACTTACAAACAACCATTGAAGATCTTCCCAAAGCAGTGGAATGTGTCAATAAGGATATGACATGTATTCTCGACTGGAGTCGTTCTTATGGGTTAACAGTGAACCCTTTAAAATCTCAAGCCATAATCATTGGGAGTTCAAGAATGATTTGCAAAATAAAAAAACGTCAACTACAACCCGTTGTATATAATGGAGTTCCCATCCCTTATAATGACGTTGTCAAAAATTTAGATATCCTCTTGGATTCAAGTCTTTCTTGGGCACCCCAAATTAATGCAGTGAGCCGTAAAATGTTTGCAGCTTATGCTTCACTCCGGAGGCTTAATTACTTTTTACCCATTGCCACCAAAATTACGCTTGCACAATCTTTACTACTCCCTATCCTCGACTATGCTGACATTTGTTACCTTGATATCACCGAGGAGCAACTTAGCAAGCTTGAGCGCCTCCAAAATCTCTGTATTCGGTTCATATTTGGACTTCGCAAATATGACCATGTCTCAGAATACCGCACTAAACTCAAGTGGCTCCCAATCCGTCTTCGTCGGAATACTCATATACTTTCTGCTCTCTACTGCGTCTTATTTAATATACCTAGTCCTTCCTATCTAAAAGAACGTTTTAGATTTCTCAGCTCCTGTCATAATTTTTCCTTACGATCCAAAGAAAATCTTTCCCTCCAATGTCCTGTGCACTCCTCGACTTATTATGACAAATCATTCTCTGTTCTTGGAGTAAGACTTTGGAACTCCTTACCCCAGTCAATCAGAAGTGCTCAATTCTTAAATGTGTTCCAGAAACAGATTAAAGAATACTATTTGTCTCTCTAACCCCTCTCACTTCCTCCGCTTAATTATGGTCATTGATCTGCCTGAAGAATGTTGTCTTTTTAATGCATAAGTTTGTATCTGTATTTTATTTTTATTTTTCTTTATTATTTTTTATTTTAGTGCACCCTACCCATTGTTCTTTTTATTATTTTGTATTTATTTCTTCTTCTGGGTTGTCTGGAAGAGATTGCTATGTAGCAATAAGACCGCCCTTTGTATTTCCCCCAATAGTTGTTATTTTTTTTGATGTTGTTATCTTTTCTTGGTGTACAATAAAGAGTATTGTATTGTATTGTATTAACGTTAAAAATATATTAATAAGAAAACTGACAAACTACAAATAATAGGAATTTGTTAGTGTGTTACATTATGTAAATACATCTCTATAAACGGTATAAACGGTCTATAAATGTCTATAAACGGTGCTATATTCTAAGTCGTTGTTTCACGTACAACAGGAACGAACTTGTCCGACGCCTTTGATGTGAAAATTGCCAGTTCCATGTTGTAATATCCGCAAACGATGCTCTTTGAAGTCTGAAACACAAAATAAGTATAGAATAACGGGATTCACAATCAATTTATTTTCGCTTATTTAACCCTTTTGTTAAAAGTGAATATTTTTGCTAACGTTTACGTCAACGTAAAATAAAGATTTTTTTGTAACTACACTACTAAGTTAAGTATCGTACCCAATATTATGTAATTTTTTCTGTATAAAAAACATTTAACTACAGTTAAACTAGATGACAACATTTTTTCTGGTCATAAAATGCTTCGTAGACCATGTTGTTAATTATTATCATATTTATAGATACGGCAATTTCCTTACTGTCTAGGAGTCCATTACGTTAGGTACCATCACCTTACTTTTTTCTCTCATAAAACAGCAGTGCATTTATTGCGGTGTTCTAGCTTAAAAGATATATATACATATATATATATATATATATATATATATATATATATATATAGATATAGATATAGATATAGAAAGGGCCTAAATAATTTATTTTACGAGATACGCAATTCGTTGTTATAATATATATTTTTCACACGTGCTAGAGCCATGCTGCAGCTAAATCAGTAGTATAGTTGTAGCACGAATGGGTGGCTCGACCGCAGAAGGACCACACTCTCGCGGAATACCAGCGTAAAATAGCAGCTTAAACTGCTGTGTTTCGTATGGTGAGTGTAGAGAACTGGAGACCATTTTTACTGGAAAGAGGCATTCCATCTTAGTCTTCACGGGTGACAACACATCTGCATTTTGATTCGCAAATGAGGAAGCTACTTACCTTCAGGTGGACTGTGTGCTCGTTTGTCACGCTTATCCTATAAAAAAATTGTTCAGGCATAACTTCTTGGTTATAAACTGATTTTAATAATTATTATTTTATCGTTAGCTTGAAAAGTTATTGAAAGTTTTCTTTTATATATAGATTTTGATGTTATAAAATAACTTTTCTGATAAAATAGTTCGGTTTACTAATAAATAATACTAAATCGACTTGTGAAGATAAATTAAAACGCGTTATGAAATTCTAAGCTATTGTTTATGCAAACAACGGACCTTAATTTAAATATTTTCTAACAGTTATACTTAATTTTATAAAAAAAAAGAATATTTATAAACTGAAATTTATTTAGTAAATCAATTTATATAAACAATTCAGAAAGGGACTGCTTTAAGTAGAATAGATTGACTATTGGATTATATCCCTCATGATTCGTCTCGAGGGCTTTTATTTATTTACGAAACTATGTCAAGACTTGTACTACTTTGCATTAGAATATTCGAGGTTATTTTTAATTCATGAACTAAAATTTTATCTATTTATCTTTTTATCTAACGTGGTAGAGCTACGCTGAATGATGGTATTGTAGCACGAGTGAGTCGACTCAACCGGGGTAGGACCTTTCACAGAATACCAGCATAATATAGCTGTTTAATGTTGCTGTGTTTCGTATAGTAAAGGTAAAGATCTGGAGACGCTTTTTTCTGGAAATGAGGCATTCCATCTAATCCTTAGGGTTGATAACGCACCTGCATTTTGACTCTTATTTGAGGATAAATGTTAATTTCTATGAGCCACAGCATCCACTGACAATCGTGTAGACTGTATGCTGATTTGGCAACTTTATTCCATAAAAGAAATCTTACTGTTGTCCTTACCTTTTCTATTTGTGTAAAACACTACCGTTAGCATTTAACACACATAAATTTTATCATGAGTTAGGCACGTCGGAAACCTAATTATGACAAAAATGAATATGCTTTATTATGTATATTTTGAAATAATGACCATTCAATATTTGAAACACAAATAAATAGTGACACATTTTATTGTTGCTTTTTCTCCTGAATTAGTTGTTACCAAGACATTTATTTATTTAAATAAATTTGAGAGTTTTATTGTAAAAATATTTTTTAGTATATTTTATCAAATATAACAAATATATACAAAAGAATTTTAGTGAACAAGTTTCACTGCTTAACAAGAACAAAATGTTGTAACATTATGCGTTCTAACACCTTCAAGTATAAGGATGCTGAAAGAGCTTTCTGAAGTTGCTCTGTTGTAAAGTTCACTCTTTGGCAAGTAACATTAAAGTTCAAATTCAGGTTTTAAAATATACAAAAAGCGTTATAGTTTGGGTATAGACCTGAACTATCCACTGAAACTGCAATCTTACGACTCAAGCATACCGTCCAGTATTATGTTACGAGAAAAACGCCTGTCTACGCCTGTTTTTTGGACTTGTCGAAGGCATTTGACCTGGTCTCGTACAACCTATTATGGAATAAGCTTCGGAGGGAAACGAGCACGCATAGGGAGATAGTCGATATATTAAGGTATTGGTACCACAATCAATCAAATAATGTAAGTTGGGCATGCTGATACTCGAGTGAATATAGGTTGGAGTGCGGAGTGAGACAAGGAGGGTTAACTTCACCGAGGCTCTTTAACCTGTATATAAATGGATTGATCGATGAGCTTAGCAGAACTGGGATCGGATGCTCAATAGATGGTAACTTCGTGAACAGCATCAGTTACACAGACGACATGGTGTTGCTGAGCCCTTCGATCAGAGCACTCGAGGTATTAATACATTTATGTGAGAGATATGCAGAAACTCATGGCTTCAGATATAACTCCAAAAAGAGTGAACTACTTGTTTTCAAGACAGGGAACAAAGAACCCAAGGCTATCCCACTGTTCAGGCTTGAAGGAGTACCTTTAAATAGAATCACCAAATTTAAATACCTGAGGCACTGGGTTACAGATGATCTCTCTAATGACATGGATATTGAACGAGAACGTAGAGCATTGGCAGTGAGGTGCAACATGCTGGCTCGCAGGTTTGCAAGGTGTACAAGAGCTGTCAAGATAACCCTTTTTAAGGCGTACTGCCAAACGTCTTACACGTGCATCCTGTGGGTCAAGTATACTCGCCGATCAGTAGATGCTCTACGTGTTCAGTACAATAATGGTTTTAGGATGCTGATGGGGCTCTCTCGATATTGCAGCGCATCAGGTATGTTTGTTGAGGCTAACACGGACAGCTTTGATACAATAGTGCGGAAAAGAGTGGCCTCACTGATGCGACGCGTACGAGACAGTGCCAACGGACTCCTATGTACTGTATTAGGAAGGCTTGATTGTCCGGTTGTGCGGCACTGGAACACTGTGCATATGGGGTCCAGTGCTGTTATGTTTAATATAAAATAAGTATTGTTGTTTTTTTTTTTAGTTGTATATTTACTAACATTAATTTTAAATTTATGTTATTTATTACTAACAAAGTATGGAGCTTGTATCTGAAAAAATTATTTTATGGGGGTTATCTATAAAGTTTTCTCATCTGGTTGGGCTGTTTAAATATATAATTGTAAACGAAATATATAAACATACATGAATTTTAATAAAATAGAATAAATACATAAAAAATACATAAATATATAAAAAAACCCAACCAGATGGAAGCCCTCGGCAGGGGAGACCAAACGGCCAAGGATTAGGGGGAAAGAAAAAGAACCCGGCGGACGATGCGGGCGGTATCGAGGAGCACCGCCTTCTGCATTTGAGCTTGGAGCGGTCCGTCACGGAGTCCCAGTCGCCTCAGATGACCCGAGAGGCTAACTGGGATCAAACCATTCGCAGAAACGACCACAGGAATAATTTCGGCCGGCAGACCACCCCACATGTCGGTCACCTCGTGAGCCAGGTCCAGATATTTTGTCAGCTTATCTGTTTCGGCTTTCACGAGGTTCTCGTCATACGGAATGGTAATGTCGACCAAAAATATCCTTGACTGTGCCCGGTCCATCAGCACAATATCAGGCTTATTCGCAAGAATAGTCCTGTCTGTGATGATGGCCCGGTCCCAGTAGAGCCTGGCGCGGTCATTTTCGAGCACGGCTTCCGGCAAGTACTTATAATATGGCAGTTTTCGATCCACGAGACCGTATTTCAGAGCGAGCTCCTGGTGTAGAATCCTGGCTACTAGGTTGTGTCTGTGCAAATACACAGAGTTAGAAAGCGCCGAACAATCGGAGATGACATGCCTAAGTGACTCACCGGGATGGCGACAAGCTCGACAGATGTCGACGGTGCCATCCTTTAGGATGTATTATTTATTATTTATTGTATGTATTATTTTTATTGTTATTATTACTATACTTGCGATTTTTTGTCTGTTGGTAGAATTATTTAACGGTGAGTTGTAACATTCTTTATGTAATAGTTTAAAATAAAATGCATTAAATAGCGATACTTGTCGAAATATAAAACTAAACGTAATAAATATTTATTTACTTATAGATAGCCGCTGTGTTGAGGCGGCTTACGAGAATCCACTCCCCCATTCCAGAGTGAAGCCACGGAGACGAATGAAACAGGAGATGGGCAGTAGCCTTTGTATGACAACAACTAAAAATAGTATAAACACTGCGGTTGCAAACCCGAAATAAACTAAGCCGAACATCTTCCTAATGAAGCAGTTTATGTGGGAGGCCTTTTTGTTGAAGCTATATGATTATTTATCACAATAAAAATATGTCGTCATTATATGATAAATTTCCGCGCGTTACGATGACTATAATCATTACCACCTCTCTTTTTACGTGGTGGCGCCTTGCTGCAGCTGTCTGGTGGCTTCAGTCTCAAATGAACATGGTTCTCACAAATTATTAGTGGAATTTTTTTTTAACAAACGAACAATTCAGTTTAATAAAAAAAAATACGTTTTGAATTTCGTGTTACCCGTTTTCTTCAATATTGTATAAAACGAAATTAAAGAAAAAGCTGAACGTAAAACAAAACGTATTCCTTCTGAAACATCCAACAATAAACGGGACTTTCTAAAATAAATAGCCTTATTCAGTGAAAAGGATTTATTCATGAACTGACATATTTTGAACGCGAGCAAGTCATGAATGTCTCCAAATGAGAACAGTTGAAAAACAAATATAAATCATCTTAGGGTTTGTTGTCGTTTGTTGAAACTATATCACTATGTATTTTAATACTAAAATAAAAGATTTTAAGAAATACAGGTCAATGTGTAAATATTATAGTGACAGTGCAATAATTAAAATAATTCATTTTGATTGCTATTCACCTTTATTCTAGGGTAGTTAGTACTTCGAGTGTAGGTAGTTAAAGAATTATTAATTCAAAAGCTTACAGCCTATATACGTCCCACTGCTGTGCACAGGCCTCCTCTCATTTCTGAGGGGGTTTTAGGGTAAGGAAATATCCGCAACGCTGCCCCAATGCGTGTTGGCGAACTTCACGTCTCTTAAAAAAATTTTTTTCTTATTTGTCTGACATGCTGGTTTCCTCACGATGTTTTCCTTCACCGCCGAGAAGATGGTAAATCAGCATTTATCGGGATCGAGCCCGTGCTGTTCACGTACTGTGAAATTTACAGAATTTTTTTGCTACTGAGCTTTTTTTCCATTTTATAGGATAGGGTGACAAACGAGCACACAGTCCACGTGGTGGTAATTGGTTGCTGTGACCCATAGACATCTACATCTATCTTCGTATTCAAATTAAAATGCACATGCGTTGTCAGCCGTGACGAATAAGATGGAACGCCTCTTTTTCAGTAAAAAGGATCTCCGGTTTTCTACACTCACCATATGAAACACAGCAGTGCTAAGCTGCTATTTTAAGCTGGTATTCTGTGATAGCGTAGTCCTTCCTCGGTCGAACCGAACCATTCGTGCTAGTTTAGAGCTACCAATGCTCACATAATAATTCAAAAGGTATTAACTATCATAACTAATTAATGTAAATAATATGTAAGAAATTAACTAATGTTATTTGCTTAGGTAAGTATAACGTTAAAAAAAGGAAAAAAATAGGGAGGGCTGAGATATTTCTAATTATTTAATTTTAAATGTGGTAGAGCCATACTGCAGCTATTTTATGATTGTAACACCACCGGTTTCTTGTATGCATTAATGACTTACCTTACATAGTAGGGGATAACCATGATATAGTATTATTTGCAAATGACACTTCTTTAATTTTCAAATTAAGTCGACAATTAATAAAATACGACGAAGTAAATAATGCTATATCTAAATTAGTTAATTGTTTCAATGTTAATAATTTGCATTTAAATGGCACTAAAACGTATACTAATGTATTTTTTCTTGGAATCTCACTAGACGCGAAGCTTCAATGGAGCCCCCATATATCAAAACTAGCAAGCAGAATAAGTTCTGCAGCATATGCATACTTTTGCTATTTCCATAGCATAATGTCGTATGGTATTTTGCTATAGGGACACGCAGCTGATACTGAAATTATATTTGTGCCTAAAGTGTTGTTGGAACAAAAATTTAAGGAAATTAATATTTTAATTTTGGCCTCTCAATACATTTATGAAAATGTAATGTACGTACACAAAAATAAAAGTAGTTTTACAAAAATAAGTGATATTCATTCTGTATATACTAGGAACAGATACAAGCTTGTAGTACCAGTTACTCGACTCTTTCGAGTCAGTAATTCATTCTTGGGGCGATGTATACGCTTTTACAACAAAATTCCAGAAAATATACAAAATTTGACCTGCTCACAATTCAAAAATTTTATTAAACTAAGTTTGTATAAAAAGGGCTATTATAATATTAAAGAATTTATGAATGAAAATAACCTTGGCGATCGCTACCAAGCTTGCGTTTTTAATTTGTGTAACATACATGATTGTAAGCTGTTATTTAAAAAAAAGTCCCGCTGGGTTTCTTGCTGGTTCTTCCCAGGACAGAGGTTTTGATTTTCGAACCAGTGGTAATTGAACAAAACAGTGACTTTCAATAAATATTATTTATAATCTATATTGAATAAATAAGTTTCTGTTTCTGTTTCTTTTTCTGTTACTTGTCTCTATAAATGTTCTAAGATGTAAGTTTTATGTTGTAAGTTTTAGAGCCTTGTGGAATATTTAGAGAGATGGCAAGAGACCCGACGACATGATATTAGAAAATTAGATTAAGTCCCTTGGGAGTGGGAGTGGGAGTAAAGCCCTAGTGTGGGATTGCTACTTGCGTAGATACTTTGACGACCCCCCATCTCAGGGGTACCTCGTTCAGAGCCGGGGCGGCATCAGAGGCAGCTGAACTGAGTAAGTGGCGCAAATATGAGTCTCTGAGAGATAACTTGTGCCATTTGCTGTAGAGACTATTGGTCCGTGGGCTCCACGTGCGGTGAAGTTCCTCAAAGAACTCCATCCGCGGCTGGTCGTTGCTGCTGGTGATAAGAGAGCTGGTTCTTTTCTCGCTCAAAGGCTAAGTATAGCCATTCAACGGGGAAACGCAGCCGGCGTTCTTGGAACGATAGCGCGGGGAGTAGGGCTATTTGATAATTAAATTACTAGTTTTAGTTTTTTTTTATTATAATTTTTAATATTGTATATAATAGATTTTTGTATATAATCTGAATATTTAAAAAATCTATTTTTAAAACCATTCAAATTTGTCGTAATTATCTTCGAAATCATACCTTACTCCTTTTTAAATGCTTGTGTAACTATAGAAGTACCTTATTGCCTCTTTTCCTAGACATGGGATATCAAATTCTTCTGCTGTTGACCATCTTACAAATTGATTCGCCAACACCTGGTAACTTTCATGAAGTGTGCTTAGATATTAACGTTATTTTCTAGTCCACTAGGAACTTCTTTAATGACCGCAAAATTGTAGGTAGCGGGTTGCGGAGGAAAAACGGGATATTGCGATATCTCATTGACCGTGTCGCAAAAGACGTTATGTTTTTTTTTTAAGGAGAGGGGGCAAACGAGCATTCCGCACACATGATGGTAAGTGACTACCACCGCCCACGAACAACTGCAACACCAGGGAGGGAATTGGAGATGCGTTGCTGGCCTTTTAAAAAGGAATAGGCTCTGTTCATGAAGGTCCCTAAGTCGTATCGGTCCGGAAAAATCGCTGATGGTAATCGATTCCACAAGGAAGTTGTGCGAGGAAGAAAACATTTTCTAAATCGCACAGTGGTGGACCGCCAATCATCCAGATGGTGTGGATGGTATCGGGAGTTCTGCCGCGATGTGCGTTCGTGAAATTTGGCGGCTGGGATTAATCCGAACAATTCCTCAGAGCACACCCCATGGTAGATGCGATAGAAAATGCAAAGGGATGCAACATTTCTTCGCAGTGCCAATGAATCGAGCCGATCGGAAAGGACTCGGTCGTCGACGATTCGAGCTGCTCTGCGCTGGATGCGGTCAAGTGGAAGGAGCTCGCACTAGGGATCTCCAGCCCAGAGATGGGAACAGTATTCCATGTGAGGCCGAATCTGCGCCTTGTAAAGTTGCAGGCGGTGTGCCGGCATGAAATACTGTCCCGCTTTGCTGAGCACGCCAAGCTTTTTAGAGGCCAATATGACCTTCTCTTCCAAGTGACCACGAAACTGCACGTCACTCGATTTGTCGACTCCAAGGATTCCGATACTTGCTGTGGCAAGAATGGGAGTGTCTTGAAACTGAGGAGAAACGACGGGGTTCTTTTTAGCGGTAAACGCGCAAACTTATATCTTCTGAGGATTAAACTTAACTAGATTTAGTCGCCCCCAATCCGAGACTTTGTTCAGCAAAGACTCGACTTCAGACACAAGTTTGTTCCGGTTCTCGGCGACGTATTCCCGAGAAATTTTGGCACGGCCGGTGTATAGAGCATCACCAGTGCTGTAATCCGCATAGCAATGAATGTTACCAGTTAGCAAAATATCATTGATATGCAAAAGAAACAGCGTTGGTGATAGCACACAGCCTTGTGGAACACCAGCGTTAATAGGCTTGTAGTCGGAGCATACACCGTCTACAACGAACTTGATGCTTCGATCAGCAAGGAAGCTGGTGATCCAATGGCACAATTTCTCGGGAAGCCCATAGGAAGGGAGCTTCAAAAGAAGCGCTTTGCGCCAAACCCGATCAAAGGCCTTCGCAATGTCCAATCTAACGGCCAACGCCTCCCCCTTGGACTCTACTGCCTCCGCCCATCTATGGGTCAGGTAGACCAGAAGATCACCAGCTGATCGAACCCTGCGAAGACCGTATTGGCGGTCACTAAACAGTTGTTGATCCTTAAGGTACCGCATGAGCTGGCAGTTAATAATGGATTCCATTATTTTGGAGAACAAGGGGGTGATGGCAATAGGCCTATAGTTAGATGAGTCTGAGCGGTCGCCTTTTTAGGGATCGGGTGGACAAAAGCTGTCTTCCGTGAATTCGGGACTACGCCTTGGGAGTAGGAGTACCGGAAAAGACTCGATAGGACCAGTGCCAACTCCGGAGCACACGTCCTCAGCACAATTGGGGGGATTTCGTCAGGCCCACTCGACTTCTGGATGTCCAGGGAGAGAAGTGCTTTGCGAACCAAGCACTGTGAGAACAGCACATCCGGCATGGAGCACTCACACCGAGGGATGGTCGGCGGTGTTTTTCCCCCGTCATCAAGAGTCGAGTTGGACGCAAAAAGGGAGCCTAAAAGATCGGCTTTGTCTTTTGCGGCTTGGTCCAGTGAGTCGTCCTCCCTGTGCAGAGATGGTAATGATGGCTTACAGAAATTCCCTTAAACAGCCTTGGAGAGGGACCAGAATGCACGGGTTCCCGAAGGAAGGCGAACTAGTTTCTCACCAATTCTGCGTATGTGCTCCGACTTTGTCTTGGCAATAACTCTTTTGAAGGACCTGGAGGCAAAGTTATACTTCTTTTTAAGTGTGCTGGTGTTTACATTCCGAGTCACCGAAGCCGCAGCCCAGGCTTGATAACACTCCTGCTTACTGCGTAATGCAGTCTTACAGGAGCGACCAAACCAAGGCTGAGATCTGCCTCCAATGGGTACCACAGATGAAGGAATAAATAATTCCATCCCCTGTAGCACCATATCAGTGACAGAGTCAGCAACAGCGCTGGGATCATCCGGCGAGTAGCACACCCGCTACCATGGGTAGGATGCAAAGAAAGACCGCATTCCGTCCCAATCCGCCGACCTGTAATGCCAAACACGGTGGCAACCTGCAGAACGCAACCGCGAGGGGAGCGTGAGTGGCACCACACTCCGGATCAGACAATGGTCCGAAGAGCCAAGAGGGGCATCGACGGAAACCTGATATCCGTCCGGATGAGAGGTCAGCAGATAGTCCAATAGGGAAAGTGTATTATCCTCTACATCTGGAATCCGCGTAGGCGAAGTAACCAGTTGTGTCAGACCATATGCCAAGGCAAAGTCATAAACAGATCTCCCCGCATGATCGGTTAAACGTGAACCGAGCCATTCGGCGTGGTGGGCGTTAAAACGATCTCTGTAGATGGGACCTGTTGTAGGAAGGAATCTGTAGCCATTTGGACGTGGTCGATGAGTCGGTCTGTTTCGGCATTACCGCTATGGGACCTATAGAGGCACCGCGAACTGTCCACTGAAACTGCAATCTTACGACTCAAGCATACCACCTAGTATTATGTTACGAGAAAAACGCCTGTTTACGCCTGTTTTTTGGACTTGTCCAAGGCATTTGACCTGGTCTCGTACAACCTATTATGGGACAAGCTTCGGAGGGAAACGAGAACGCCTATGGAGATAGTCGATATATTAAGGTATTAGTACCACAACCAATCAAATAATGTAAGGTGGTCATGCTCATACTCGAGTGAATATAGGTTGGAGTGCGAAGTGAGACAAGGAGGGTTAACTTCACCGAGGCTCTTTAACCTGTATATAAATGGATCGATCGATAAGCTTAGCAGAACTTCGTGAACAGCATCAGTTACGCAGACGACATGGTGTTGCTGAGCCCTTCGATCAGAGCACTCGAGGTATTAATACATTTATGTGAGAATTATGCAGAAACTCATGGCCTCAGATATAACTCCAAAAAGAGTCAACTACTTGTTTTCAAGGCAGGGAACAAAGGCCTTTTTGTCGAAGCTATATGATTATTTATCACAATAAAACATATGTCCTCGTTATATGATAAATTTCCGCGCGATACGATGACTATAATCATTACCACCTCTCTGTTTACGTTGTGGCGCCTTGCTGCAACTGTCTGATGGCTTCAGTCTCAAATAAAGATGGTACTCACAAATTACTAGTGGAAATTTTATTTAGACAAATGAACAACGGGTGATAAATTCACCGTCAACTCATGGTAAGTGAATACTGAGGCCTATCCACAAATATCCTTGTCAATGCGTTTTAAAAACTTATGTTGCAAGTAAAAAGGTTTGCGTTCTCGTGATTTATCATCATTTGGGTATTCCGTGCAAATGTAGACATTACCCCGTTGAGTCGATTCTCTGGCAACGTGGCTTTACCGTCTACAAAAATATTCTAATAAAATAAAAATAAAATGAGCTAGTATTTTGAACGATGCGATGAAGTCCTTCCCCGATCTAACTAATAAATTCGTGTGGCAGTCATAATGCGCTTCGCGTGTCTCTACCGCATAACATACCATCATGATGTAGCTGTACTTCGTAATTTGAGTGAGAAGAAGCAAGGGCATCTTTTTCCTGACTGCAATGCATTTATAAAACCCTTAGTGTGACACAGCTGTATTTTCAACCGACTTCAAAAAGGTGGAGGCTTATAATTCGTCGAAATCATTTTTTATGTGTGAACACCGATTACTCGTAGACGCATGAATTTTTTTTTAAAGGGTACACTTTCCAGGTGGTACCAATTAAATTTTTTCAAAATCGAGCGGTTTTAAAAAAATCAACAATAAATTACATTTATGTTGAATTAGGTTGCACAATTTTTTTAAATTTTACCACTTGTGTTCCTTTAATATTAGTATGATGACTGTGCGCCATATCAATCATTTACTATCAGGTAGGCCCACAGAATACCAGCGTAAAATAGCATCATAATGCTGCTCTGTTTTGTATGGTGAGTGTAGAGAACCGGAGAACCTTTTTACTGGAGAAGAGGCATTCCATCTTAGTCCTCAAGCCTGACAACGCATCTGCATTTTGATTTGCAAACGAGGACACAGTAACCACTTACCATCAGGTGGACTGTGTGCTCGTTTGTCACCCTATCCTATAAATAAATATTTTGTAATATTTTGTTAATAATCAATAATATAATACGTTTCTCATTAATAATATACTACGAAAGGAACTTCGTTCCAACCGAGTGTTCAACGACACTCACGCATGTTTTTTTTATTTTAAAAAACGTTACATTTTCTCCTGTGTCATGGAGGCAGTTTACAAACATAAATTGCACGGAGACAAACATCGAGACATGGAACAATTATTTGTAGTCCATACAAATAAAACTTATTCCGTGCGGGATTCGAACCCGCGGCCCCCAGCGCAACAACTCATTGTTAAGCCACTGCGCCACGGAGCCGTTAGAGCCGTTTTCCCATAGGTCGTCCTATATTAAACACGGTGGGTTGGCAACCGTATTTTTTATTGTTATTGATTTATGTGTAAGATGCTGCTGCCCATCGTCTGGCTTAGTTTCCTTCTGTATCCCCTTAAGACACTCACGAGATATTATTACAAGATGGTAGGACTGTTATTCTGCACAGGAGTCTGTCTGGGTAGAACTCTCTCCGATTCTCTTGGATATTTCAATTTTCGAATAGTAGCGCTTGCACTGTTTTGTTCAGGTATAAAGGATAAAAAGAGCCAGCACAATCATGGCTTTAAGGCATTTCATCTTAGTCTTCAGACGTGACAACGTATCTATATATGTAACCTTCTTCGTTTAAAGTTATCTGCAGGTGGCCATGGACTGCTTTATTCACTTAACATTAAGTGGACTCTAAGCTTGTTTGTCACTTCAGTTTAATAAAAAGAATACGTTTTGAATTTCGTGTTACCCGTTTTCTTCAATATTATATAAAACGAAATTAAAGAAAAAGCTTAACGTAAAACAAAACGTATTCCTCCTGAAACACCCAACAATAAACGGGACTTTATAAAATAAATAGCCTTATTCAGTGAAAAGGATTTATTCATGAACTGACATATTTTGAACGCGAGCAAGTCATGAATGTCTCCAAATGAGAACAGTTGAAAAACAAATACTCGTATAAATCCTCTTAGGGTTTGTTGTCATTTGGTGAAACTATATCACTATGTATTTTAGTACTAAAATTAAAGCTTTTAGCAAATACTGATCAATGTTTAAATAATATAGTGACAGTACAATAATTAAACCATTATATATCATTTTAATTGCTATTCACTTTTGTACTAAGGTAGTTAGGGCTTCGAGTGTAGGTAGTTAAAGAATTATTAATTCATAAGATTATAGCATATATACGTCCAACTACTGGGCACGAGCCCTTCGCATTTCTGAGAGGGTTTTAGGGCAAGGAAATGTTCGCAGCGCTACCCCAATGCGTGTTGGCAAACTTTATGTCTCCGTAAAAAAATATTTTCTTATTTTTCAGACATGCTGGTTTCCTCACGATGTTTTCCTTCACCGCCGAGCAGGTGGTAAATCAGCACTTATCGGGATCAAGCCCGTGTTGCTCACGTACAGTGAAATTTACAGCATTTTTTAGCCCCTGAGCTTTTTTTTTCTTTTTTATAGGATAGGGTGACAAACGAGCACACAGTCCGCGTGATGGTAAGTGGTTGCTGTGACCCATAGAAATCTACATCTATCTTCGTTTTCGAATTAAAATGCAGATGCGTTGTCAGCCGTGAGGACTGAGATGGAACCTTTTTTCCAGTAAAAAGGGTCTCCGGTTCTCAACACTCACCATACGAAGCACAGCAGTGTTAAGCTGCTATTTTACACTGGTATTCTGTAAGAGCCTGGTCCTTCCCCGGTCGAGCCGACCCATTTATGCTAGTTAAGAGCTACCAATGCTCACATAAGAATTCAAAATGTATTAACTATCATAACTAATTAATGTAAATAATATGTAAGGTATTAACTAATGTTATTTGCTTACGTAAGTACAACGTTAAAAAAAGAGAAAAAATTGAGGAGGGCTGAGATATTTCTCAGTATTTAATTTTAAATGTGGTAGAGCCGTATTGCAGCTATTTTATAATTGTAACACCACCGGGGAACGACAACTCTCCCACAGAATACCAGCGTGAAATAGCAGCTTAATAGTATGGTATTTCATATGGTGAGTGAAGAGGACCTCGATTAAAAATTAAAATGCAGATACTTTGTCATCGCTGTGGATGATTTACAAGTAAAAAGGATCACCAGGTCCTCCATGTCTCGATGTTTGTTTCCGTGCAATTTATGTTTGTAAACTGCCTCCACGACACAGGAGAAAGTCGCAGTGTATGGGTAACGTTTTTTAAAATAAAAAAAAAACATGCGTGAGTGTCGTTGAACACTCGGTTGGAACGAAGTTCCTTTCGTAGTATATTATTAATGAGAAACGTATTATATTATTGATTATTAACAAAATATTACAAAATATTTATTTATAGGATAGGGTGACAAACGAGCACACAGTCCACCTGATGGTAAGTGGTTACTGTGTCCCATAGGCATCTACATCTATCCTCGTTTGCAAATCAAAATGCAGATGCGTTGTCAGGCTTGAGGACTAAGATGGAATGCCTCTTCTCCAGTAAAAAGGTTCTCCGGTTCTCTACACTCACCATACAAAACAGAGCAGCATTATGATGCTATTTTACGCTGGTATTCTGTGGGCCTACCTGATAGTAAATGATTGATATGGCGCACAGTCATCATACTAATATAAAAGGAACACAAGTCGTAAAATTAAAAAAAATTGTGCAACCGAATTCAACATAAATGTAATTTATTGTTGATTTTTTAAAACCGCTCGACCGATTTTGAAAAAAATTAATTGGTGCCACCTGGAAAGTGTACCCTTTAAAAAAATTCATGCGTCTACGAGTAATCGGTGTTCACACATAAAAAATTATTTCGACGAATTATAAGCCTCCACCTTTTTGAAGTCGGTTGAAAATACAGCTGTGTCACACTAAGGGCTTTATAAATGCATTGCAATCAAGAAAAAGATGCCCTTGCTTCTTCTCACTCAAATTACGAAGTACAGCTACATCATGATGGTATTATGTTATGCGGTAGAGACACGCGAAGCGCATTGTGACTGCAACACGAATTTATTAGTTAGATCGGGGAAGGACCTCATCGTTCAAAATTCATTTT
Source organism: Parnassius mnemosyne (assembly GCA_963668995.1). NCBI lineage: Eukaryota > Metazoa > Arthropoda > Insecta > Lepidoptera > Papilionidae > Parnassius > Parnassius mnemosyne. The sequence continues at coordinate 15,384,279 of CAVLGL010000091.1, forward strand.
ATTTTTATTTTATTAGAATATTTTTGTAGACGGTAAAGCCACGTTGCCAGAGAATTGACTCAACGGGGTAATGTCTACATTTGCACGGAATACCCAAATGATGATAAATCACGAGAACACAAACCTTTTTACTTGCAACATAAGTTTTTAAAACGCATTGACAAGGATATTTGTGGATAGGCCTCAGTATTCACTTACCATGAGTTGACGGTGAATTTATCACCCGTTGTTCGTTTGTCTAAACAAAATTTCCACTAGTAATTTGTGAGTACCATCTTCATATGAGACTGAAGCCATCAGACAGCTACAGCAAGGCGCAACAACGTAAACAGAGAGGTGGTAATGATTATAGTCATCGTATCGCGCGGAAATTTATCATATAATGAGGACATATGTTTTATTGTGATAAATAATCATATAGCTTCAACAAAAAGGCCTTTGTTCCCTGCCTTGAAAACAAGTAGTTCACTCTTTTTGGAGTTATACCTGAGGCCATGAGTTTCTGCATAATTCTCACATAAATGTATTAATACCTCGAGTGCTCTGATCGAAGGGCTCAGCAACACCATGTCGTCTGCGTAACTGATGCTGTTCACGAAGTTACCATCTATTGAGCATCCGACGCCAGTTCTGCTAAGCTTATCGATCAATCAATTTATATACAGGTTAAAGAGCCTCGGTGAATTTAACCCTCCTTGTCTCACTTCGCACTCCAACCTATATTCACTCGAGTATGAGCATGACCACCTTACATTATTTGATTGGTTGTGGTACCAATACCTTAATATATCGACTATCTCCCTAGGCGTGCTCGTTTTCCTCCGAAGCTTATCCCATAATAGGTTGTACGCGACCAGGTCAAATGCCTTCGACAAGTCCAAAAAACCTCGTCACTCACCATATGAAATACAGAAACATGAAGCTGCTATTTCACGCTGGTATTCTGTGGGAGAGTAATCCTTCCCCGGTGGTGTTACAATCATAAAATAGCTGCAATATGGCTCTATCACATTTAAAATTAAATACTGAGATATATTTCAGCCCTCCCCAAACTCAAGCAAGAAATTGAAAGATTATAAAACACAGCCGGAATTGATCAACAGAAAAGGAGTGGTCTTTCATCATGTTAACGCCACACCACACACATCTTTGGCCACTCAGCAAAAATTGAGAGAGCTTGGTTGGGAAGTGTTAATGCATCCATCATATAGATCTGTCCTTGCACCCTCAGATTTTCACCTGTATCAGTCTCTTCAGAATTCTTTGGGTAGTTTTTGGTTAACATTAAGAGAGGACTATTTTTTGTCTTTTTTATCGAAAATCCCAAGGTTTTTACAGCAACGCAAGCAATAACTTATCGAACAATATGGCTCATATATATTATAATTAAACGCAATTAAACTTTAAAAAATATTTCTTGAATATGTAAATAAAATACAAACAAAGTTTTTCCCTGATATATTATATAAAAAAGAAACATACACTCGAATTGATAACCTCCACCTTTTTGAAGGCGGTTAGAAATAGAAACAAGGCAGAAGACATGAATATTTCAATATTTACATTAAGGTTTTTATAGTAATGTTTTTTCAGCTATCATTTGATAGATGATTTATCAGTCCACTCCTTTTAAATAAAAAATGATACAAATTTAATCAAATTTACTGCGAAACATTTTTAAGGCTTTTTTTTTTCAGAAATACCGGCTTCGTAATAGCCTGCCTATTTAAATAATGACGGTCCATTGCGTGATATGACGTCGCGCTTAACGAAGGGTTAAAGAGTAAAAAGCTTGGTCCTTATACATTTGTTACTTTTATTATGATCGTTTATTTACTCGTAACCAAAATTTTAATTTACTTTCAGAAGAAAAGATTTTGTAAAATGGAATGCACCTTAATAATAACGCAATGCATATGCCTAATAAAAACGCAATTTGTGTTTCTTTTTTATTTTGTGACCTTTTTTAAACAAACTTACTTCTGCTGACTTATGACACACGCATCTCCTAGAGATAGTTCTCTTTTATTAGTTATTGGATATTTTGCCTTGGAGTTCATTTATATGGATACCGTCTTACCTACTTCTGTCGCCAAATAGCAGTGCCTGCACTCATAGTTACAGGCTGTGAAGCATACCTTAATCCTCAGTGGTGACAATGCATTAGAAGCCATCTTTGTTTGAAGTTGCTTACAGATTTCTGTGGTAGTAATTGGCTACTGCAGGCCAATTACTACCTGGTGTTCTGTAAAATCGTTTATTGTTTAAGTTTTATTAAATAGAAAACGTCTGGCATAAATTTATTTTAAAAGATGTGTCGATGTACTTATATACAATCGTATTAATTGTGTTTGAGACTTTTGTAAATCTTCACAATGATATCTACTTGGCAATACAATAGCTAAACGTGTTTTTTTTAAGAAATGATTTTGGTGAACAGTCCACCAAATCGTTAGTGGATGGTGTACCCGATAGCCACCTACCTTTATCCTCCATTAGGAATCTTAATATAGATTATACGCCTGAGGGTGGAATGCCTCATAGAATGCCTAATAAAAAGGTTCTCCGATTCTCCGAAACACAGCAGGATTAAGCTGCTATTTTACGGTGGTATTTTGCGAGAACTTTGTTCTACTCCGGAACAGCTGCTTTTATAGAATAAGAGTGACGGAGCGCACAGATCGCACAGTCCACCTAATGGTAAGTGGATGCTGTGGCCCATAAACACCTGAGTTAATCGGCAGCAATAATTAACAAATTAAATGAATTTTATGTTTAATTCAAATTTCGATAGACGAAAAATTATTTTATCAACTCTTACTTCCTCAAAATTGTTACCCTAGATACATTATTGCATTGTTACCATTAAAATAATGTTACCATCATCACAAAAGTCTAACTGTAGCAAATATATCACTTAAATACCATAGTTGTCCCGTTATTCGGCTATTTGTCAACCAAAGATTTTTTGGTTTTAACCTGTCCTTAAGAAGATCCTGCTGGTTAACTCTTGTTTCATTTCCCGCCAACGCATCTTATGACACCCACTGAATGATAAAGGGTACGGAGGGAAGTATATAATTTTCCATTAAGAAAGAATATTTTATCCCATAGAAAATAAAGTCGTTATTACTAAAATATTATTAGTAAATTATATTTCCGTCAAAGCCACCGTATATTTCGTATCAAATATTTCAAGTCAGCAATATTATTCGATCAACAGAAGCTGAACTAATCGATATGGAAACAGCAAGTGGCTTGTCAGTTCTCTAATTGAAATGTTGGGTTTGTTAGTTTAATAAATCAATGTCGTGAACCGGACACAAAACGAAACAGAGCTACAACATCAGCTTTTCGATACCTTCATTTGTAAACATTAAAGTTGTTCCCTTTCGAAATTTGTTGTTTTTTTTGCGCCGTTTTTCTATTTATAATTTATTTAATCGTTCTTGAATCCTGATAACTCAGGGGCTATGTGCTTGCTTGTAAGTTTCCTGGGTTCAATTCCCTCCGGCACTAATGAAATTGTTAATTTCAATTATAAGTGCGGAAAGAATCATGAGAAAACATGCATATCCGAGAAATAAAATATTTTGTACTTCAGCAACGCGACCAACTTTACACCTCTATACCCTTTTAGAAATGTAAGGAGGCCTGTACTCAGCCATGGAACTTATACTATTATTATAAGTTCTTATGGTACAGAGACTAAGCATTGCCATCAAGGCCGCAGTTTGCGGGTTCGATTTTCTCACCAATTAAGTATTTTTGGCGTACAAAGAAGCTTTTCGTATCTGGGCTTGTGTAGGCTTTTAGGGTAAGTTTACATAATATCTATATCGTTTAGGATCAGCAGTCGTTGTAAATACAGTATGTACGCTGTATGCCATGCTGCAGCTATATTAGTAGTAGGTATAGCTGTAGCACGAATTGGTCGGCTCGACCAGGGAAGGTCTACGCTCTCACAGAATACCAGCGTAAAATAGCAACTTAACGCTGCTGTGTTTCGTATGGTGAGTGTAGAAAAGCGGAGACCTTTTTTACTGAAAATGAGGCAATCCATCTTAGTCCTCACGGGTGATAACGCATCTACATTTTGATTTGTAATCGAGGGCAGATGTAGATATATATGTGCCGCAGCAACCAATCACCATCAGGTGGACTGTGCTCGTTTGTTACCCTTATCCTATAAAAAAAATGCTGAGTTTGTTATCTTTAATCATTTGTAAGTTAAATTATTATTTATTTTTAATATACGTACCCATAATATATATACTCTACCACCACATAATCTTTCATTTAATTGCATAATTACTGATTCATGCGTGAAAGTCACTAAAGAACATTTTAATGTCATGTTTTCGGTTTCAAACACTATAAGTATTTGACACCAAGGCCATGACATTGAATTCAAGTTATTCATCTTAAACACTTAAAAGTTCCAATTGTAATGTGAGATGTTGTCATTCAAATTACAGATTCGAACTCATTATTTTAAATATTTGGTTATTCTCGCTTATATCGTAAACAGTGTAAATTTTAAAACGAAGGTCACATACATCGAGATTCTCACCTGTATCTAGAGTGAAGTGCTCTTCTAACATACATGAGATCTCTTTTTGTATTCCAATCTTATCGAACACTTGACGCGCAACAACTAAGTGTTTTTCATAACAAAGAAACTTTTAATAAAAAATGAGGTCACTTTTATGTCGACACTTCGAAATTGAAGAAAGCGTAAAACACAAAACAACATTTTTCAAGACAATAAAACGAAAAGACAATGCTTCTTTTGATACCTTTTCGGTGAATGCTTTAGAACAGAACAAAATCATATAGACTAGAAAATAACAAAACAGAAGAGAATAGTGTAGAATAGAATAATATGGTATAGATTGGAGTGGAGTGTAGTGAAATGGAGTGGAATGAAATCAAATGGTATGGATTGAACGAAATAAAACAGAATGAAACGGAACATAATGAAATGAAAAAAGGGAAATGTTATTGAAAAAAAGAAAAGTAGTGAGTAGTTTGAGAAAAAACTAGGAAGGGCTAGAATAACATATTATCCTACCTATCTTATCCTAATCTACCTATAGGTAGACGAGGCAAGGTTAGGATAGGGTAGGATTGGACAGGATTATACATGATAGGATAGGATAGATTAGAAAAGTAAGCTCGGAGTCGACATATCGAGTGACGTGCAGTTTCGTGGTCACTTGGAAGAGAAGGCCAAATTGGCCTCTAAAAAGCTTGGCGTGCTCAGCAGAGCGGGACAGTATTTCATGCCGGCACACCGCCTGCAACTTTACAAGGCGCAGGTTCGGCCTCACATGGAATACTGTTCCCATCTCTGGGCAGGGGCTCCCCAGTGCCAGCTCCTTCCACTTGACCGCATCCAGCGCAGAGCGGCTCGAATCGTCGACGACCGAGCCCTTTCCGATCGGCTCGATTCATTGGCACTGCGAAGAGATGTTGCATCTCTTTGCATTTTCTTTCGCATCTACCATGGGGAGTGCTCTGAGGAATTGTTCGGATTAATCCCAGCCGCCAAATTTCACGAACGCACATCGCGGCAGAACTCCCGATACCATCCACACCATCTGGATGATTGGCGGTCCACCACTGTGCGATTTAGAAGATGTTTTCTTCCTCGCACAACTTCCTTGTGGAATAGTTTACCACCAGGGATTTTTCCGGACCGATACGACTTAGGGACCTTCAAGAAAAGAGCCTACTCCTTTTTAAAAGGCCGGCAACGCATCTGCAATTCCCCTGGTGTTGCGGTTGTTCATGGGCGGCGGTAGTCACTTACCATCAGGTGAGCCGCATGCTCGTTTGCCCCCTCTCCTATAAAAAAAAAAAAAAATACAATAAGATAGAAAATGACATGATAGAAAAGGATAAGATGTGATGTGATGGTTTGTAACTGGGTAGAAGGTGATGGTACGGGATGGTATAGGATAGGATAGAATAGGACAGGATATAATAGGATAGGATGGGATAGATATCATAACAGAACAGAATTTAGAATACTTTATTATAATTAATGTTGTTTATAAAAAATCCTTATAGTAAGTCATTTCTAACACTTGTTCAGAACTAAATCTCGATTTTGTTAGACCGGCAAGTACTTTATCGGGAACACAACACACAATTTAAAAGTGTCCATAAGAAAGATATATCAAATGGGATAGTTTTTACAAGAGTACATATGATAAAGATATTATATTTGAATCATTTTAAGGATCTGATTAATATATATAAACATAATTATGACACATAATTATGACTTATGTTTATGTTATGTTTTATGGATACACAGTTTATTTGGCATTGTTTTATTGATTATTATTGATCATAATAATCAATTGCTACAGTTTGAATGATATTGTTTACCAAAAAGAATGTGTAAACATGGTTGACCACGATCCAGCTATTGGGCTGTCCAGAGATGGACCACGGTGTCACAGAATACCTGCGTAAAATGGAAGCTGATGCTACTGTGTGGATGTGTGCTTTCGTATGGATATATATGAAGATAACCGGAGTCACTTTTAACTAGTAACGAAGTATTTCATCTTAGCTACCAGTAGTAACAACTCATCTATGTTTTATTCTTAATCGAGGATAGTTGTTGTTGTTTAACGTCCATTTAACATTAGATAGACTATGTAACAGTTCGTTACCCTAATTCTATAAATAAATAGAGGCTAGAGAAAGAGAAAGAGAGAGAGTTTTCGGAAGCAGACCATAAAACGAGCATTTCCTGAATTAAGCGCCTTATTTAGCCAATGAATAAAGCTTTTCCATGTGAAAGCAGACAAGCAATTCTCAAAATACACGTCTAAAGCACTAAATCCTTAATTCCTTTGTACAAAGCTTTCAAGTTCTTTTAAATGGTTTCTAGGAACTTTGCTGTAAGTTTGTTTAGAAATTCAAACAAAAGTATCGAGCTGTTTATAGCACCAATTTATCATAAATCTTATAATGTGCCCACGATTTCGTTCGTATAGAATAATTTCTAGTAATTACTATTTGAGTCATCCGATTTGTTCACAATATCATACATTTTAATTTATTTACGCGGAACTCTAATTTTTTTTCAAAAATAAAAGTAACTTTAATTACTCCTTATAACATTAGCTACCTGTCAGTGAAAGTCGCGTAAAAATTGGTTTCGGAGCCGCAACAAACATACAAACAGACAGACCCCTTGTGAAAGTGAATTGATTTTTATGAAGTAAATTATTTACATTAGAAAAAATTTACATTTGATCAAGGATAATTTTTTTAAATACATACAATACATGTATTTTATTAAGTGTTGGGAGTACCAAAATAGTTTAAAAATTGGCGCAACCCAATAAATATACTACGAGGTTTAAATAACGACATTACTTTACTATGATTAATTAAATCAGGAAACACACCAGATTCGAAAGTAGTATTAAAAATAATAGTTAGTTCGGGTGTGCTTGTATCTATTTTCCTAATATCAATAGTTCTAAAATATTTTACATCTTTTGATGATACTTCATGAAATGTTAAATTCTTTGTACACATTTACATTTGGTTTAAGTAATGATTCAGCAATGGCAGGAGAATAATTCAGTGACTTAGTGGTTAAGATCGGAATATCAATAAAATATTTCTCAAAAACCATTGCAACGTTCTGATCTGGTTCAGTTAATTTGTTTTAAAAACTTAACTGGTAGTTTTAATTGCGAGAGCTGACCTGGCCAGTTTCACCATTAATTATACTCCATGTCACTTTAATTTTATTGGGAGCCGTCTTAATTTTGTTGCCCAAATGCAAAGACTTGGCTGTGGAGCACACTCTTTTAAATATTTTTTAATATTTTTTTACATATTCCTTAAATTTGATGCTAAGATTAAATCACCTTTCATGGTAAAGTTCATATAAGCTGTATCTGCACTTATAGACTCTTACTGTCGCCCATTTATTGAATGCCTTGCAACTGTTCAAGAAGAATAATTTAAAAGTAAAAGTATTATTAAATTTATTACAAATAAGCTTAATAATGTTCCATACAAAAAATCTGTTTTATTTTGGAATGAAAATGATGGAAGTTTTTTCACTATGTTACTTCTAAATTTGCTATATACTTGTATATTGGAATAAACACAACTTCCTCATCTACTTGTTTTTTTGTGAACATAATGTAAGGAAGCTAATTGTCCACAGTGACCAGAACTCAATTTTTAAATTATACATTTAAAAAACGGCTTAACATTTGTAAAAATGTTATCTATACATATTGCACTAGATTCAGAAATACGCGTTTGCTCTAAAAATAAATTAAAATAACCATAGGATTTAAACCATGATCTAAATTTAATATTGGTGGAGGAAGCTCTTAGGTGAATAGGCTTTTGTTAAGTCAGTGCGCTTCACCATATTAGGCTACATCACTACTTACCATCAGATGGGATCGTAGGTAAGCGCTGGCTTAGAAGAATATAAAGATTGATATAAAATTCTCTGCATATTTCATCAGATTTATGATGTTTATTAAGCTTAACAAAACTTCCTCCGTAATCTTTTCAGAAGTACTATATATACAATATGGGGGTCTGTATAAGCTAAGGTATTCAAACTCAACACATGTCATTTCTACAGTTCACTCAACAGAGATACTTACAATATATTGACGACGTCTACGTGATAATAATTTACTAGCTAATATTAAAACGCTATTTCTTAAAACTGTTTCTCTATTGAAAGAACTGACCACTGGTGATTACTGAAGTTAAACATTAATTTAGCCAATGTTCAGATATTGTTGCTATTTACGAACAATTCAATTTCTAGCTCTTTGTCTGTCATGACTTGAATAATATTTTGATGCACCAGGTCTAAACAATGTTTCTTATCGTTTTTTGGAGTCATACAATTAAAATTGTTAAGGAATTGTAATCTACATTCTAAATTATTTAAATTATTATAACTGCTAGAGATTACCTCTATTGTCTCATTTTCTAATTGAAATTACTCGGAACTGATTCCAAATTGCATATAAAGTCATTATGCTGCTCAATAGAAGCAGATGTTTGGGTAGACAAGTCCTCGGCTGAATTAATATACAAATAACATGATAGCACATTTTCATATATATAATGTCTGCCTTAAATTATATTTGGATAGGTAATACCTATCCAAGTCAAAAATATCTTAATTAAATTATTTATGTCCTATTAAGAGGGGTTAAAAATAATTCTAATATTATAATTATTACAATGAAGTATCAAAATTAAATTATGATCACATGACAAATTATTCATTAACAAATTTAAATCGTATCTTATTTTAATTTCTTGTAGTCAAGCCTATATGTAAGGTAATGTAAATATGATAATTTTATGTACATTTAATTAAATTAGATAAATCAATATATTTTAATAATTGATTTTTGTTTACATTGCCTCTTCTCACAACAGCAATTGTTAATGTGCTATTAGGGCAAAACTTACTAGCTAAAAAACTTAAAACTTTATTCATTACTAGCTGCTCCCCACGACTTCGCCCGCGTGGAATTTATAACGATTTAATAAAAAGTTGTTATTTTGACATTACAAACAGGCACTTCAATTTAATTTCATCATCATCATCATTGCAGCCCTTCACAAGTCCACTGCTGAACATAGGCCTCCCCCAAAGAATGCCACAAAGCACGGTCCTGAGCCACCTGCATCCATCGACTTCCTGCATGTCTTACCAGATCGTCACTCCATCTCGTGTGGGTCGATCTACATTTCGCCTACTGGTACGAGGCTACCACTCTAAAACTTTTCTTCCCCATCGGTTGTCAGTTATTCGAGCTATTTTGCCAGCCCAATGCCACTTCAGCATACTAATCCGTTGGCTATGTCGGTTACTCTGGTTCTATTGCAGATATCCTCATTTCTAAGTTTATCACGCAGAGAAATCCCGAGCATAGCCCATAACTCACTGAGCGACATTGAGATACGACCAGCAGTGAAGGACCACGTCTCAGATCTGTAAGTCATCACTGGCAACACGCACTGGTTGTACAATTACGTTTTAAGGTTTTGAGGTATCTCTGACGAGAAGATATGTCGTAGTTTCCCGAACGCTGCCCAGCCGAGTTGAATCCGTCGATTGACCTCTCGGTCGAAGTTTGACTTACCTAGTTGAACTATTTGTTCCAGGTAAACATACTCGTCAACAACTTCGAGCTGAGTGCTCCCAACAACTACCGGCATAGGTGTGACATGGACATTAAACACGATCTTTGTTTTGTCCATGTTCATCTTAAGACCTATCCGTTGGGAGACACTATTGAGGTCATTGAGCATGGTGTTTAGGTCTTCCAGCGATTCTGCCATAAGGACTATATCGTCGGAAAATCGAAGGTGAGTGATGTACTCGACATTGATGATAATACCGTATCCTTTCCAGTTCAGGAGTTTGAAAACGTCTTCCAATGCAGCAGTGAAGATTTTCGGGGATATAAAATCACCCTGTCTTACACCTCTCTGCAATTGGATAGGTTTCGTACTCTGGTTCTGTACTCGGATAGCCATCGTAGCCCTACTGTACAAGCACTTCAGCACTTCGATATACCGGCAGTAAACTTGGCAACGCTGAAGGGACTGCAGCACCGCCCAAATTTCGACGGAATCAAAGGCGTTCTTATAGTCCACATACCCCAAACATAGTGGCAAATTGGACTCCTCGGACTTCTGTACAATTTGCCGAAGGGTATGTATGTGGTCTATGGTGCTAAAGCCCTTTCGGAAACTGGCTTGTTTGTGAGGCTGGAAGTCGTCATGTCTGCGCGCGAGACGATTCTCGAAAACAGCAAGTAGACGCGGCTCAGAAGGGAAATCGGTCTGTAGTTCTTCAAGAGAGCGTTGTCACCTTCCTTGAAGAACAAGACCACCGCACTTCTGCTCTACGCCTCCGGTGTAATGCCACCATAGAGGACGGAATTAAAGAGCTTCTGAAGAACTTCAAGTACCGGTTTTCCACCCGCTTTCAGAATCTCCGCTGTAATTCCATCCTCGCCTGGGGCCTTGCCGTTTTTAAGGTGCCGGAGAGCCATTCTAATCTCGCTCAGACTGACGTCCGGGATATCATCGGAATAATTTTGGATAAGACTCGCTCTTGGATCGTTACTCACACTTGCGTGCGGCTCCAACGATGACGTGTACAGCTGCCCATAGAACCTCTCAATCTCACTCAAAATCTCAGGTGCCCCGGAAACGATGCTGCCACATTCTGTCTTCAGCTTTGACAGTTGGCGCTTTCTGGCACACAGATCTTTGGCAAAGACTTTGGAGCCTTGGTTCCGCTCTATCGCTTCTTCAATACGAGCTGTATTGAAGTTGCGTAAGTCGCGCCGCATGCATTTGGAGATCTGTATGTTCAGTTGCCTGTATGCTGTCAAATCTTTTGAAGAATGTAGCTTCATCTCCCGTCTAACAGCCATGAGATTAAGGGTGTGATCGGAGAGTTTTCGTGTTCTTCTGGGACGGGTGTTGCAGAACTTAACTCCGACCGCATGGACAGTTTCCACGAGCTTGTCATTCATATCGTCCACTTCATTGCAGTCTTCTAGGCACTGAAAACGGTTTTGTAACTCGAGCTAAAAGGTTTCGGGACTTTGGAATAAAGCACGAGGGGGACGGTGCGTTGACTTCATTAGACGAGACCTCTCCAACTTAACGTTTAGGTTCAGTGTGCCTCTAACCATTCGGTGATCGCTACCAGTTTTCACCCTCGCGATCACGGAGACATCATTGAACAGTTGTCGTCATAATGAAGTCGATCTCATTTTTTGTCGAACCGTCGGGGCTCGACTAGGTCCACTTCCTGTGGGGCCGCTTCTGGAAGAAAGAGTTCAACAAAAAGAGTCCCTCTTTCTCCGTGAAGTCGGCCAGCTGCTGCCCCTTTGGGTTCCGTTGCCCTATTCCAAATTTCCCTACTTTCAGCTCACCGTTCTCTCTTGTGCCTAATTTTGCATTGGAGTCTCCCATTAACACCGTATATTGGGTTTTGGAGAAATACATTTACTCCACCTCATCATCGCGGTGTATCGAGGTTGGTGCGTAAACCTGTATGACCTTCAGTGAATACCGTTAGATGATTCTGAGTATAAGGCACGCAACCCTCGTCGACACACTCCCGATTTTAACAACGTTGTTAACGAGAGACTTGTGGCCAGAAATAGCGGGGCCGCCGGGGACTGGAGGCCATCTCTTTGTTACATTCATATTTGTCATAGTTGCCACGCTTGGCGAGCGGGTTGGGAACCGCAGTTTTTTTTATTGTATTTTGCTGTTAACAGGAAGATGCTGCTGCCCATCTCCTGCCTGTTTCCCTTTGTCGCCTTTTACGACACCCACGGGAAGATATAGGGTAGTGGATATTATTAACCGCCACTACACGGCTACTTTCACTTCTTACTTTGGTCTCAATAAAACAATTAAAGTTAACCCTAACCCTACATTTGCACCTAAAAACATCCATCATGTAATGTTTTGAAACATATCGCATAAAATAAGCCACACAACTGTTTTGTGGATGGTCACGTTTGCACTCACAGAAACTGTGTAAAATTTTCAATAGATATTAAGATTTGTTATTATCTGTGTCCGCATTATGTACAAAACAGACATTCTATTTATTTATCTATAGATCTGTCAACGTTAGCGTTCATACTGTTGTTTTTTATTTGTTTAAAGATGTATTTTTTCAGTTGCTAAACATCACAAAACAATATTACACCTAGCGGAGACGAACGATAACGTCATATAAAACAAAATAAAAATATGATATATACCCACTAACTCCATCTGTAGTCAGACTACTGCAATTCTCTCAGGAAAATTTAGTCCTATTTTTGGGGGCGTTTATTTTGAGTGTTTTTGGGTTGCCTGTCCCAGAGCTCGAAAAAAAGAGTATAATAAAATACAAAATTACTGTTTGTTAAAAAAATAAAACTTTTCATCACTTGATTCCATTATTATAGAAGTTCCTACAAATACAAACTTAACGTCAAACTTATCTTTAAACATGACAATATTTCTACAACTTTGCTTTCGAATATTTGTGTAACATATTATTATAAACAATGATTTGTACAATAAAGTGTCAAACATATTTCACTACATGTTCATTGACTAACTCACTAATGACAAACTAACTCACAGTACTAAAAGCGACAAAATTAATGAATAAGTGTGCGAATGGCAAATTTAAAAAGTCGTGGGTTTGAATCCACCGTTTGACTGTGGTTAACCAATCCTAACACCAGCATTTCACAGTAATTTCCCAGCTCGGGGCTCAAAATTAAACCAAGCCGGCAGAATAAGCTTCTAGCATACGCCTCCTTTCATTTCTAAAAGGGTTACTGCTAGCCCGCCACACTGGTCGAGTACGTGTAGACTTGAAATATTTCATTCATAATAAGTGCACGTTCTCTCGCTGTCTTTTTCTTTAGTGTAAAGCATGTAGTAAATTTGATTTACCGTGTAGTGCCGGTGTAAGGCTATTCACTACCTATGGGTGTCGCAAAGAGGGAAACAAATCCGGAGGTGGGTAGCAGCATTTTCCTAATAAGGTCTAAAAATAAAAAATAAAATCTGCGGTCGCCAACCCGCTTGCTAAACGTGGCATTTATGGCAAATATTTCCTTATGAGTCAATCTATGGGGGAGGCTTATGTTCAGCTTTGGACTTTAATAGGCTGTAACGGTATTTAGTAAATCAGCACTTAATAATGCAATTATTGCGGGGATCGAACCCAGGTCGTTCGTGTGAATTCTACGGCGAGCGTTTAGCCCCTGAGCTACCACCTCTTTTTATTTTAAATTAAGACTTCTTATGACTTATGTTTATACTGCAATCAAATAAGGAAAATAACGGAAGATGGGAAAAGTATATGGTAAAAGTGAATAGCGTATCATGGAAACAGGGCAAGAAATGGTATTAGAGGGATATAGTTATCCAGATAAACCGTTCGGAGTGCCGAGTTTGCATATAATAATATTTCATTGAAGAAAGAAACTTTTATATCTTATTATTTAAATTATGTGTACATCTTGATGTTATTCCTTTTGATTCTGAACACATACACAAGTTTCTGTGCTAACTCAGGTACTAAGCAGCCATCGTAATAATATCACGTATGCGAGCTACCCGGGCCTGATTCTCCTGATAATTGTTGAATGTAGTAAGAAAACCTGTGATGTAAAGTCCGTAAGTAAAGCATATTATGGAAGCGCAGTGGACACTTCCTTGTTTTAAAACTCCCTTCAGAAATAAGAGGCGGCCTAAGCAAGGTAATGGGACGTAAATCTATAAGCTTTAAATTTGTTATCACGTATGCAAGCTAGCCGGGCTCGATCCTAATATAATTGTTAACTGGTTAAGTTCTGATTTGACCATGATTTAGGCGGTAACAGAACATCGTGAGGACACCTGTAGGTCTTGCTGACCTACAGGTAGGCATAAAATATTTTGAGGATATGTGATGTCCGCGGATAGTTATTGGAGCAGTGCGGCAGCCAGATTGCTGCATAGCCCTCGAAGCCTGTGCCCAGTTTCTCCGGATCTCGTCACTCACCCGTATGAAACACCGCATTATAATCTGCTATCTCACTCTGGTATGGTTAAGCCGACCCATTAAAGCTGCAAGAGAATGCCACTAATACGCTCTAGCTTTTCTTAGACAGTAACGAGTTCACGATAACAAAGGCTCGTATTATTAAAAGTTACTCAACGGCAAACTTAAGTGCGTAATTATTTGATACGCCCTCATTACGATATCAGCATCTCAAAATCGTTGCTAATTAATAAACACATAAACACAGTATCCAAAACACTGTACTTAGGAATACTGTTCTGTGACTTGCACTCAAGTGCACACACTTGCGAGTCGAGTTTCGTTTATTAATCAGTGTGGCACTCAGCTGATATTGTAAATCTAAACCGCATCTTGAGATATGTTTATTAATAAGATCATAACCTCAATATTGTACTCAAGTGCGTGTACTTGAGCTGAGTAACGTTTATTAATACGGGCCTAAGTCGTCTGATCTGAAATATAAAATCAACAACAATTTTAAGTCTAAACGCGATTTACTTAGCAAATTAAGATTCAAAATTCAGTATGCTTAGCAATATTACCTTTGATAATTTCCTGTATTACAGTTGGCTGGTACGTTGTTACAGGCATCTTGAAAATAGAAATACGTGCGCGCAATACTAGCGCCAATTGCCTTAGCGGCATCCGTGCTCACTGAATTATGAGCGGCAGAAACAAATAAGTTCCGTAAATAATGCGCCGGGCTCAAGGGAATACGCAATGAATGTGTGTTCAGTTGAGAAGTTACGCGAACGAAATTCTGAACGGAGAACTTTCAAGTTTATTATAATACGGCTAAAAGTTACATTAAAGTAAATTTACGGCTACATATCCCACGGCTGGGCATAAGTTTCCTCTCGCTTATGAGAGGGCTATAAAGCAAGAAAATTTACTGAAATCCCATAGATAATAGGGCTACATTTAATTAAAAATAGTACTTAGAGTGGTTTTTGTTGTGATCGAGGGTTATGAGAATCAATCAAAGCATTTAAGTGTCTTTACAAGAGGCTGTAGGAAACGTCAGACAGACAGCTGTACTAATTCGTATATCCATCCATCATCCGTTAAAGCCATGAACCATATATTGCTTCATAAAAGTGATTTTTCCATAGTTTCTATGCTTGTAGGCGAGGCTGCTGCAACCGCCAATACATGGTAAGCGGAAGATTATAAAAGAAAGATTTGTTTGTTTGGTTTAAAACTAAACCTACTTTGACTTAAAATATTTTTAAATTGTATTTAACTTTGTCTTATGAATTGTTAATAATTATAATTTGCATACTATGTACTATGGTTAGCGAAACATGACTGCATTAAATATATTGTAACATCTTCTCATACCACGATGTTCATGACAGTGTACAGTGGGGCGCAGTGTTCGATGTGCCTAACAAACACACATTATGTAATACAGGTGTCTTGAGTGGATGACATTCAAAATGTTTGACGAACGCTCCGTGGTGCTGAATGCCACACCAAACGGTTACACTACAGGTAAATTGGTGCAATCAATATGGTTAGAACTAATCTTACCAGCCTCGTGCACAGGCGCAAAATAGCCAGCCTTTCGGTTTTTTACAGGATACATTTCGGAGAGTGTGCGCAGGAATGGCATGACTAATTCCTCTCTCTCCATTTCATTATCAGACCACCAGACACTTCTCCAGACCAGACTGGTCTCTCCCTCTTTGTTGTCGACATACCACGCATTCGGACCAAACGGTTTGCTTCGTCTTTCATAATGCGCTGTACGCATGGAGTGGAGCAAAGTGCTAGTATTTGTCTTTTCAATCGATTATAATGTGGATGTTTTCAAAGCAAGAATGAATATGCTTTTGTTCAGCTAAGTCAGTACGTTTTACCATCTCCGGCTGCATTACCACTTACCATCAGGTGGGACAGTAGTCAAGCACTGGCTTATAATTGTAAAAATACTAACTTTATCTTTTTAGCCCTTCCACTTATTAAAGGTAAATAGTTAAAAATATATTTCAAAGTATCATCATCATCTTCTACACCATTATTACCCTTAAAATCCCTCTTCTGAGCATGGGCCTGTTCCATTGTAGAGAGGGCAATGCCGTTATTGTCGCTCTTGGCACGCAAACTGACGATCGTAGATAATAATTACAAATACGTTTTCTCTTGCATATTAATAAACGTGTTACTAAGTAATATATTACTACAATTTAGGCCTATATCAATAAATCCCCGTAATTAATCTAGTGACCGTAGCGGCGCGATGATGACTATAGTTGGACGGGGTCCAGGTTCAAATCTATGCAATTAGGATTACCTGCATGCATAATGGCTTAAGATCAATTATACAAGTTGAGTCAACAACCAAAATTACACTAAAAATTTCGAATATTTTCCGTTATAGTTTTCTGTCCTTCCTGTGACTACATTATAAACGAACATAGGTATTTTACAAATTATTTGCACATAAATTTGTCACAATATTTATATTTCTCATTAAAATTCCATTAATTTTCAACACACATCATGTTTATGGCAGAACTGATGAGAATAACATCTTGATTTGGTAGTCGACCAGGAGTTCTTTCTACTCTCAAATACTACTTTTTGCTCAAATATACGGAACTATCAAGTATTACCTTTCAATTATTACTATTAAAAATGAATTAAATTGAAATTAAGTTATATTGGACGTGTTTTAAAAATTTCCGAATTACCGCATCAGATATTAAAAGGAAAGAAAAGCATATTTGTAGAATTAGCGAGAAACTAGTTCACCTTCCTCAGAGAATCCGTGCATCCTAGTCTGTCGCTGTTGTTAGCTATCACTTTCATCTCTGGCCTGGAAAGTGACTCGCTGGCTCACGCCACAAATGAGAAAGACAACCCTTAAGCTCCTTTTTTACGATCAACTCGATGCATCTTGTTAGTGCTATTTTTTAATTAAAGGGAGACAAACGACCATGTGGCTCATTTGATTTTAAGTGTCTACCTCCGCCCATGAACAACTGCGACGCCAGGAGAATTTTTTTTTTTATAGGATAAGGGTGACAAACGAGCACACAGTCCACCTGATGGTAAGTGGTCGCTGTGGCCCATAGACATCTACATCTATCTTCGATTAAGAGTCAAAATGCAGATGCGTTGTCACCCGTGAGGGCTAAGATGGAATGCCTCGTTTCCAGTAAAAAGGGTCTCCGGTTCTCTGCACTCACCATACGAAACACAGCAGCGTTAAGCTGCTATTTTACGCTGGTATTCTGTGAGAGCGTGGTCCTTCCCCGGTCGAGCCGACCCATTCGTGCTACAACCATAATATAGATGCAGCATGGCTCTACCACGTAAAAAAATTTTGCAAACGTACATTGCCAGCCTTTTAAAAAGAGTAAGCTCGTTTGTTGTCCTTTAGTCGTATACATCCGGGAAAATCACCGCTGGTAGCCACAAAAGAAGTCGTGCGAGGAAGAAAATATTTCTAGTAAATCGCACAGCGATCAACAAGCAAGCATTCGGATAGGGTGGATGGTATAAAAAGTTTTGTCGCGATTTTTATGGTAGAATTAATCCTAATAGTTCCTGTGAGTACTCCCCATATTAAATGCGAAGTAAAAACAAAGGTATGCAAAAGCGGTTCGCAGCGCCAGTGAATCGAGCTGTTCAGAAAGAAATTAGTCACCGATGATTCTACTTGCTTTTCGCTAGATGCGGTCAAGTTGAAGGGGCTGGTACTTGGGTGTCCCATTCCAAATATGAAAACAGTATTCCATGTAAAGCCGAACTTGCGCCAAGTAAAGTTGCAAGCGGTGTTCTAAAATATAATGCCATGTGTAAATCCTTGTTCTCTAAAAATAGAATCATTTATTGGCCACCAGTTTACCTAAAGGAGCACCAACAGATTAGTAAGTACCAGTACGGTTTCCGTCAATGTCGCTGAGCAGATGATATTCAAATTTACTAGATACAGTTATGGATGGAGGTAATTGACTCCAAGGGCCCTTGGCTAGTAGTTTGGACATATTGATTTTAGCACAAAGCGATATGTAATTCTCCATTAGATTTTTTCGCAGATCTGGGCATCGACTGTACATGCCGCTATTTTACACTAGTTATCTGTGAGAGCGTGGTCCTACCCAGGCCGAGCTGAACTGTGTGTACTACATACTCGTGTTACAGTCATAATATAGCTGCAACGTGGCTCTACCACGTATTCAATTTATGGCGAAATCTTTCAAACTGATATATCTTTATCCTGTCAGTAGCAATACTGATCTTATTTAGTCTCAATTAATAGGAAAATTCCTATTCTGTCATCAAAACTGAACGCTTGGGGTACCCATCAAAAGTTTTGACGTAAAACATCTTTAGAGGCAAGTTTAGGGTAACTCAGACCTTTGATCGAAGGGAAGTAATGTTCAGTAAAATCAAATCGTCCGTTTACGTAAACTACGAATCCATAAAGGTAGCGACTAAATATAATTTTTGTGAGCAGGTAGGTATTCAGAAACCTAAAAAAAGAAAAGATTGCATCAATAATATCGTTTAGTGTAATATTAAAATGTACAGATTTCTAAACTTTGCTAAATTAATCAATTTGTTATTAACAGTCCATAAACAGATTGAATAACCACGTAGTAGCTTCCATGACGTTAAGTGACCCCGTCTGACACCTTTGTGGATGCTATACCATTCTATTTAGGACCCAAAAATAATGGCACAAGCACTAAAACCCCTTTTAATGCGTTGTAGTTAACGTGGTTAACGTTTGCCATAAAGCAAATCTGTCCACTCTGTCATAGGGCTTTCCTAAATGTGAAATGACTGAAAACTTTCTGGTTTTTGGTCACAAAATTCTCCGTAATCATTCGCATCGAAAAGTTAAATAAAGTCTTGTAAAGAAATAGATTTGTTATAGAGAACATTATAACTATCATCAACATTATGCGCAACATAATGCGTCACAAAACATAAAATTGAAAATTGGACTTTGCAACAGCCTGTAGAATACCTATCTAAATGTAAAGGGCACACATGCCAAGAGAGATTGTATACATATTAAAGAAGTGCGTAATGAACGATGGTGTACTGTTAGTACCTTGTAATAATAGTTATTCTGTGTCAGTATTGCGTTTATTCTAATTAGTACGGTTTTGTCCCAAATGTATTATTATCCAAATTTAGCTAGTTGTAAGGTCGCCCAACGCTTGCCAGTACAAGGCACATGAGACCTTTTTCCCTTATCGCTTTTCAATTTTTTGCCATTTTATCTGAGCCGTCAGGCTGTGTACATACAGATTTTGATACAAAGAGAAACTTCTAATATAGAAAGCTCTTTCCATAGCTAGCTAGCTGAGCGACATCTAGCTTCCTCATATGAGAATGCAATCCACTGATTCACGAGGCTCCGATGTTCTACTGACGGCGCAGAATCCATCCAAAACTGACGAATGTAAATTTCACAAACTGGTGATGAAAACAGCTTTACTTTTGTATAATATAGACTCTGCTCATCAACCAGCCTGCCCTATGTCTTAACTCTATTCAGTGAAGTCCAGCAGTAGAATTAAAATAATCTTGATGTGTGATGCGTGTGCTGTCATCATATTGAGACGTATTAAAGCTAAATATTTAGTTGTTTTATAGCCTCGCCGTGTAATGGCAACTAAAGAGTATCCTCTACCTCATATTCTTTTTTATACGATAGTGTGACAAACGAGCACACAGTCCACCTGATTGTAAGTGGTTGCTGTGGCCCATAGACATCTACATCTATCCTCGTTTGCGAATCAAACTGTAGATGCGTTGTCACTCGTGACTACTAAGATGGAATACCTCTTTTCCAGTAAAAAGGGTCTCCGGTTCTCTGCACTCACTATACGAAACACAGCAGTATTAAGTTGCTATTTCACACTGGTATTCTGTGAGAGGGTGGTCCTTCCCCGGTCAAACCGAACCATTCGTGCTACAACTTTACTACTAATATAGCTGCAGCATGGCTCTACCACGTACAAAATCTAATATCTCGTGTCTGCCGAAAGAAGCGACAAAGGGAAATGAAACATCGGATTGGCAGCTGTATCTTAAATAATGTGGTTGATAATCTGCCTCCTAATCTTGTCAATTATGGTAAATATCCCCTTATGAGACAATCGATAGGGTAGGACTTTGTTCAGTGAACTTTTGATAGGCTGTAATGTATGGTAAATGTCCAAAGGGATTTCATAACACAGTTCCTCCCCTCTTTTCCACCATTGAACAACCAGACTTTCCAATCGGACTCGTCATCCTTTCGTCGCAACAAACTTACCATAAAAGATTTAAGAATTCGTTTTTAACATGTTTTGAATTTTTGTTTGCATATCGCGTACCAAATAGAGACCAAATGCTAATGAAACACATGTAAAAAAAAATGGTCGTTGCGTCTTTCTTGAATTTTTAGTGCAATATGTATATGCAAATTTAATGACTCATTGGCTCAATTGCGTTTTACGTACACAAGTTGTTACACTTTCATTTTTAGGTTATATTTTACCTAAAGATTGCAATAAAACTGTAACTTTTTACTTTTTTATAATCTCAACTTTATACGGTAAAATAATTTTATATTATCGTATCTTATGAACTAACGTAATTCTGAAGCAACGCGAATAACCCCTTATAACTTATATACTGATTTATATTATGCTTGATGGTGAGAATAAAGCCATAAAACGTTCACGTTGGAGAAATTAAAAAATAATTTGATGACAAGTCCGCTAATTCGTAGTAGAACAGTGCGGTAGATCTTTCCTCAGTATTGAGAAATT
Organism: Parnassius mnemosyne; assembly: GCA_963668995.1. Lineage (NCBI taxonomy): Eukaryota > Metazoa > Arthropoda > Insecta > Lepidoptera > Papilionidae > Parnassius > Parnassius mnemosyne. Next base: position 15,405,696 of record CAVLGL010000091.1, read on the forward strand.
ACCTGTGCACAGCAGAGGAACGTATGCAATTTTACCTTACTTGACCTAATTTTAGATAGTAAATCTACTGCAGGATACAGCGTCGTCTCAATTATTACTTTGTAAAGAAACTCCCTTGTGATAGCCATGCATGGCACGAGCGAAAAGTAATCTTTTCCACTTGCACGACTTAGCTGACAGAATGCAAAATACTTTTGTCATTTATGATTTCAAATTATTAATTTATATATTTACAACTATACCTCTTTTTTATATTTTATATAACAGTTAAGATTTACAATACTCTTTTTCAAATTAAATAAGAAGAAATATATTGTACAAACTCACTCATCATTCTATAAAAAAAAACTATACAACTAATATAGCTGCAGCAAAGCTCTACCACGCATACATAAACCACGATTTGGTGTCTTTGTACGCGATATGCAAACAAACATTCAAAACATGTTGAAAACGAATTCTTAAATTTTTTATGGTAAGTTTGTTGCGACTAAAGGATGAAGAGTTCTATTAGAAAGTCTGGTTGTCCAATGGTGGAAAGGAGGGGTTGAACTAAGTTATGCAACTCATCTGGATACTTACCATTAATTACAGCCTATCAAAAGTTCACTGAACAAAGTCCTACCCTATCGATTGTCTCATGAGGGGGATATTTACCATAATTGACAACATTAGGAGACAGATTATCAACCGCATTATTTAAGATACAGCTGCCAATCCCCTGTTTCATTTCCCTTTGTCGCTTCTTTCGGCAGACACTTTTATACGTATTAAGTCTACTGCTGGACTATGTCCCTCTCCAAGAATGCAAGATGGTATACATCACTGAATAGAGTTAAGACATAGGGCAGGCTGGGTGATGAGCAGAGCCTATATTATACAAAAGTAAAGCTGTTTTCATCACCAGTTTGTGAAATTTACATTCGTCAGTTTTGGATGCATTCTGCGCCGCCAGTAGAACAAGAATCAGTGGGTTGCATTCTCGTATGAGGAAGCTAGAAGTCTCTCAGCTAGCTAGCTATGGAAAGAGCTTTCTATATTAGAAGTTTCTCTTTGTATCAAAATCTGTATGTACACAGCCTGACGGCTCAGATAAAATGGCAAAAAATTGAAAAGCGATAAGGGAAAAAGGTCTCATGTGCCTTGTACTGGCAAGCGTTGGGCGACCTTACAACTAGCTAAATTTGGATAATAATACATTTGGGACAAAACCGTACTAATTAGAATAAACGCAATACTGACACAGAATAACTATTATTACAAGGTACTAACAGTACACCATCGTTCATTACGCACTTCTTTAATATGTATACAATCTCTCTTGGCATGTGTGCCCTTTACATTTAGATAGGTATTCTACAGGCTGTTGCAAAGTCCAATTTTCAATTTTATGTTTTGTGACGCATTATGTTGCGCATAATGTTGATGATAGTTATAATGTTCTCTATAACAAATCTATTTCTTTACAAGACTTTATTTAACTTTTCGATGCTAATGATTACGGAGAATTTTGTGACCAAAAACCAGAAAGTTTTCAGTCATTTCACATTTAGGAAAGCCCTATGACAGAGTGGACAGATTTGCTTTATGGCAAACGTTAACCACGTTAACTACAACGCATTAAAAGGGGTTTTAGTGCTTGTGCCATTATTTTTGGGTCCTAAATAGAATGGTATAGCATCCACAAAGGTGTCAGACGGGGTCACTTAACGTCATGGAAGCTACTACGTGGTTATTCAATCTGTTTATGGACTGTTAATAACAAATTGATTAATTTAGCAAAGTTTAGAAATCTGTACATTTTAATATTACACTAAACGATATTATTGATGCAATCTTTTCTTTTTTTAGGTTTCTGAATACCTACCTACTCACAAAAATTATATTTAGTCGCTACCTTTATGGATTCGTAGTTTACGTAAACGGACGATTTGATTTTACTGAACATTACTTCCCTTCGATCAAAGGTTTGAGTTACCCTAAACTTGCCTCTAAAGATGTTTTACGTCAAAACTTTTGATGGGTACCCCAAGCGTTCTGTTTTGAAGACAGAATAGGAATTTCCCTATTAATTGAGACTAAATAAGATCGGAAGGATTGCTACTGACAGGATAAAGATGTATCAATTTGAATCTTCATTAAATTTGAAAGATTTCGCCATAAATTTAATACATGGTAGAGCCACGTTCCAGCTGTATTATGGTTGTAACATGAGTATGTAGTACACTCAGATCAGCTCGGCCTGGGTAGGACCACGCTCTCACATATAACTAGTGTAAACTAACAGCATTTACAGTCAATGCCCAGATCTGCGAAAAAAGCTAATGGAGAATTACATATCGATTTGTGATAAAACCAATATATCCAAACTACTAGCCAACAAGGAGGCCCTTGGATTCAATTGTCTCCGCCCATAACTATATCTTTAGGCAATTTAAAATATCATTTGCGACATGTGGTAAGTATTATTCAATCTTATGTAACGCATTGAGTAGCTATATGCCCATAAATAAGAACACGCGCAGACCGCGTAAAGTAATAACATTGCAATATAAATGTGCTAATTATTATTGCAAAAGAACATTCCAATGCTTAACATCGAAAATTTACAACAATTTACCAGGAGAATGGCTGACGCAAAAAACAAAAACAGTTTAAAAATAAGTTAATAAAGTTCATACTAATAAATAGTACAATTTGACATTTGTATCGTATGACCCATTATACAACAATATAAGCCGTAGTTATTATTTATATGTGTGTATTATTATGTATAGGTGTGTACCTCGTATGTATATGTGTATGTGCATATGTATATATCGATACTATTGATTTGTTATATTTGAGACTGTATATTTGTATTAATGGTGGTGCTAAACGAGCGACAAAGCCGAAACGACAGACTCGGCTCCTCGCCGTATGGTAGCGGCGTAAAATCTACCACCCCTTTAGTTCGCACCATGAGCCTAGTAGAAAAAGAAATGGCCCCGAGTTCCCGGCGCCCCTTTAATGGGGCAGGGGTGCGAAGAATCTCCGGGAGAAAAACCGGCGACGAGGTTCGCCACCCGTCACGTCCTGTCTCCCGGAGGGGCGAAAAGTGGATTGCGGAGGCCCGTCTGGCTACGCTGAATGTATGTGGAGCAATGAATGATAAGATGGATGAAGTATGCGAAATGATGAATGATAGAGGAATAGATGTGTTATGTGTAAACGAGACGAAACGAAAGGGAAGAGATGTCACTGCACATGGCATGTATACCGCTTACTGGTCTGGAGTAGACGAGACCGAGCGGGCATGCCAGGGAGTCGGTGTCATCCTTTCAGAAAGAATGGGTCAATGTGTGAAAGAGTATGAATGTGTAAGCCCAAGGCTGCTGTGGATACGAATGAAAGTGGGCTTAAAGAAGTTGTTTGTGCTAGGGGTGTACGCCCCAGATATGTCTAAGCCCACTTATATTCGAGAGCAGTTTTGGGACATGGTAAGGCTGGTGTTGATGAAATGTAAGGAAAATGAAAATATTATTATGTTAGGAAATTTTAATGGAAGGGTGGGGGTGAAGAGGTCTGGTTATGAAAGGATATTAGGAACGTTTGGCGATGAAAGAATAAATGAGAATGGTGAAGACCTCCTCACCGTATGTGTGGAAAAGAATCTTTTTGTGGCGAACACTTTCTTTCGCCATAAGAGGATTCACATGTATACATGGGAAAGAGGGGATGATAGAAGCATGATAGATTTTATAATTGTGGATGAAAGAATGAGGAGCGCAGTGGTAGATTCAAGAAAAGAGCCTACTCCTTTTTAAAAGGCCGGCAACGCATCTGCAATTCCCCTAGTGTTGCGGTTGTTCATGGGCGGCGGTAGTCACTTACCATCAGGTGAGCCGCATGCTCGTTTGCCCCCTCTCCTATAAAAAAAAAACCGGGGGTCCAACGTAGGGACAGATCATTACTTGGTCTTATGCCGAATTAATGGTCTATTCAGACGTTGGCGGCATCGGACATTGGTGCCTACCACTGCGTTACAGCGTATAAGAATAGAGAGGTTACAAGATGAAGGTGTGAAAGAGAAGTATAAATGCAGACTGAGGAAAAATATAAGTGGGTTGAATGAATTATGTATGAATGATTTAGAATTGAAGAATGTATGGAATAATATTAAGAAAGTTTTGGTGGATGCAGCCACCGAAGTATGCGGTGTAAGTAAGAGAACGAATGAAAGGAAAAGTAATACGTTGTGGTGGGATGATGAGGTACGGATGGAAGTTGAAGCAAAGAAGAGAGCATGGCTAGATTTACTAGCAACTAAAGCTGGTAATTCTGGCGGTAAGAATGATGAGATTGAAAGAAAAAAGGCAAACTTTAGACGTATAAATAAGAGAGTAAAAGAAGTTGTTGAAAGGAAAAAGCAAGAAAGGATAGATAAAAATGATAGAAGGATATCTGATAACTTCCAGGAAAATATTAAAATGTTCTGGAAGCTCGTAAGAACTGCCAGGGGAAATTCAAAACAGCCTAGAATGAATGCTATACGAGACGAGAATGGCTGCATGCTGAATGATGAAGTTTCGAATTTAAAGAGATGGAAGGAATACTTTGAAAGCGTGTTTAAAAGTGAAGAGTCGTCTGAAATAAGTGAAATAGAAATTCCGGAAGAAGTGGAGAGAGGTAGGGAGATAAGTGTAGATGAAATAATGAAAGCAATGAAAAGCATGAAAGCAGGTAAGGCAGCCGGATATGATAGAGTATCACTCGAAATGCTAAGGGCTGGTGAGGGTGTGGTTGCAGGCCTGCTGCACACCTTGTTTAATTTATGTTGGGAACTGAAACGGGTACCGGAAGACTGGTGCAAAGCCGTTATAGTCCCAATATATAAGGGAAAGGGGTCGCAGCAGGACTGTAAAAACTACCGTGGTATCAGCTTGCTTAGCATTGTGGGTAAACTGTATGCTAAGGTGTTAATTGAAAGAGTTATGGAAGAAACTGATGGAAAAATTTGGGATGTGCAAGCTGGATTTAGAAAGGGGATGGGGTGTACGGATCAAGTCTTTTCCATGCGCATGATAGCGGAGAAGTTTTTGGCTAAAAACCAGAAAGTTTTTTGTGCGTTCTTGGACTTGGAAAAGGCTTATGATAGAGTGGATAGGAACGTGTTATGGCAAAGAGTGAACTCATTTGGGTTGAGCGCTGGCTTGATACAGGCATTAAGGTCTCTTTATAGGGACTCTAGTGCTTGTGTCAGGATCAACGGGGTCTACTCGGACTGGTTTGGCATTCACAAAGGTGTCAGACAGGGATGTGTGGCTTCCCCGTGGCTATTTAACCTATTTATGGACAGTTGTTTGCAAACTTTGAAAGTTGAAGAATGTGGGTTGAGAATGGGTGAGTCAACCGTCAAATGCCTTTTGTACGCCGATGATCAAGTCATATTTGCATCGTCGGCGGCTGAGTTGCAAATGATGGTTACTTTAATGAATTGGTCATTGAAAGAAAGGGGTATGAAAGTGAACGCAAGTAAGACGAAAGTGATGGTTTTTGAAAGAGAAGAAAGTAAAACTTTATGTGAAATAAGAATAGAAGGGGAGTTGATTGAGCAAGTGGATGAGTTTGTATATTTGGGATGTTTATTTAGCAGGGATGGTAGATATGATAAGGATATAGAACGACGAGTGAACGCAGGAAATAGAGTGAATGGGGCTCTACACGCTATTGTGAGGAGTCAGAATGTGTCAACTAAGGCACGTATGGCAATTCATAATGCTGTGTTAGTACCCACTTTAATGTATGGTAGTGAAAGTTGGGTCTGGCAGAAGAAGCATGAGAGTAGAATAAATGCTGTAGAAATGCGTTCCTTAAGGAGTATGCTAGGGCTGAATCTGAATGACAGGGTGAGAAATAGTGTAATAAGAGAAAAGTGTGGTTTGCAAGATGACGTTGTGACAAGGATTAAGAAAGGAATGCTTCGGTGGTTTGGTCACATAGAAAGAATGAACGAGGAAAGAGTGACAAAGCAAATTTATGTTTCAGAAGTGAACGGCAAAGTCGGGAAGGGACGCCCTAGACGAAGATTTGTCGACCAAATCGGCGATACATTAAAAATGGGCCAGATTAGGAGTACCCTTAACCGACGAGCGTGTATGCGTAGATATATGGATGTAAAAGAGGCGAGAGAGGTGTGTCAGGATCGCGCCAAATGGAAGTCCGTAGTCTCTGCCTACCCCTCTGGGTGACAGGCGTGAGTGTTTATGTATGTATGTATTTGTATTAAGCTTTTTCATTTTTTTTTGCATGTTAGGATGTAAGAGAGCATTTTTCTTCTGCCAACAAACTGGTTTTGTTTTTAATAAGAGAGGGGGCAAACGAGCATGCAACTCACTCACGTTTCACTCACGTTTGCCCCCTCTCCTATAAAAAAGGCGGTGTTTTAAAATGTAATGCCATGTGTTAATTCTTGTTCTCTAAACGTAGAATCATTTATTGACCACCAGCTTACCTAAAGACGCACCAACTGATAAGTAACTACCAGTATGATTTCCTTCAGTGTCGCTGAGCAGATGATATTCTAATTTACCAGATTTTTTTATTTTATTTTACAAAATTATTTAAATTTACACTATTAAAATTTTACAATCCGCGAAACTGCTCAGCAGTTTGTTGGCAGAAGAAAAATGCTCTCTTACATCCTAACATGCAAAAAAAAGGAAAAAGCTTAATACAAATATACAGTCTCAAATATAACAAATCAATAGTATCGATATATACATATGCACATACACATATACATACGAGGTACACACCTATACATAATAATACACACCTATAAATAATAACTACGGCTTATATTGTTGTATAATTGGTCATACGATACAAATGTCAAATTGTACCATTTATTAGTATGAACTTTATTAACTTATTTTTAAACTGTTTTTGTTTTTTGCGTCAGCCATTCTCCTGGTAAATTGTTGTAAATTTTCGATGTTAAGCATTGGAATGTTCTTTTGCAATAATAATTAGCACATTTATATTGCAATGTTATTACTTTACGCGGTCTGCGCGTGTTCTTATTTATGGGCATATAGCTACTCAATGCGTTACATAAGATTGAATAATACTTATCACATGTCGCAAATGATATTTTAAATTGCCAAAAGATATAGTTATGGGCGGAGACAATTGACTCCAAGGGCCTCCTTGTTGGCTAGTAGTTTGGATATATTGGTTTTACCACAAATCGATATGTAATTCTCCATTAGCTTTTTGCGCAGATCTGGGCATTGACTGTACATGCTGCTACTTTACACTAGTTATCTGTGAGAGCGTGGTCCTACCCAGGCTGAGCTGATCTCTGTGTACTACATACTCGTGTTACAACCATAATACAGCTGGAACATGGCTCTACCATGTATTAAATTTATGGCGAAATATTTCAAATTTAATAAAGATTCAAATTGATATATATATTTATCCTGTCAGTAGCAATCCTGAAACATTCATTCAGTGTAGTATTCAGAAGTATTCAGAAACCTAAAAAAAAAGATTGCATCAATAAAATCGTTTAGTGTAATATTAAAATGTACAGATTTCTAAACTTTGCTAAATTAATCAATTTGTTATTAACAGTCCATAAACAGATTGAACAACCACGTAGTAGCTTCCATGATGTTAATGTTAAGTGACCCTATCTGACACCTTTGTGGATGCCATACCATTCTATTTAGATCCCAAACATAATGGCACAAGCACTAAAACCCCTTATAATGCGTTGTAGTTAACGTGGTTAACGTTTGCCATAAAGCAAATCTGTCCAGTCTGCTTTCCTAAATCTAGATATGCACTGAAAACTTTCTGGGTTTTGGTCACAAATTTCTCCGTAATCATTCGCATCGAAAAGTTAAATAAAATCTTGTAAAGAAATAGATTAGTTATAGAGAACATTATAATTATCATGAACATTATGCACAACATAATGCATCACAAAACATAAAATTGAAAATTGGACTTTGCAACAGCCTGTAGAATACCTATCTAAATGCAAAGGGCACACATGCCAAGAGAGATTGTATACATATTAAAGAAGTGCGTAATCAACGATGGTGTACTGTTAGTACCTTGTAATAATATTTATTCTGTGTCAGTATTGCGTTTATTCTAATTAGTACAGTTTTGTCCCAAATGTATTATTATCCAAATTTAACTAGTTGTAAGGTCGCCCAACGCTTGCCAGTACAAGGCACATGAGACCTTTTTCCCTTATCGCTTGTCAATTTTTTGCCATTTTATCTGAGCCGTCAGGCTGTGTACATACACATTTTGATACAAAGAGAAACTTCTAATATAGAAAGCTCTTTCCATAGCTAGCTAGCTGAGAGACTTCTAGCTTCCTCATACGAGAATGCAATACACAGATTCTTGTTCTACTGACGGCGCAGAATCCATCTAAAACTGGCGAATGTCAATTTCACAAACTGGTGATAAAACAGTTTTACTTTTTTATAATATAGGCTCTGCTCATCCACCAGCCTGCCCTATGTCTTAACTCTATTCAGTGATGTATACCATCTTGCATTCTTGGAGAGGGACAGTCTTTTCTATAAGATTTTCTCGTACGTTGCGAGCAAAATGTACCGGAGCATGTTTCTTTGGTTCTCAAAGTAATCCCAGTCAGCCACAGGAAAGTCGTCAATGGCCTCTTCGAATTCCGTTTGTAAAAACATTAGATAGTTGCTACCGTTCAGACGTGATGGCATAATCACGGGGCCGATGATATGCCCGTTTAAATGCCAGCCCACACATTTAGCCGCTACTGGTGTTGGAATCTGCCCTGCCGTAAAGCATATTGATTCACGCAAGCCCAAACGTGATCGTTATGCATATTTGAAAGTCCTAACCTCGTGACTGTTGTTTAACGAACACAGTTTACATAATTAGGGTTTTCCTCTATCTGCCTGAGGTCTATCTTTTCCTCTATCACTCGCAGAAGTTCCTCCTGGGTGCAAAATCGGAAGGTATCAGCTCCTGTATACGGCAATAGTGATAAGGATGACGATTGTCGTCACGAAGAATTCGCCAAACTGCAACATGGTTTATACCGAATCTTGTTCCGGCAAGCCCCGTACTTGTGGTCGGCTCTTCTTCAAAATGCTCTAACACTAATTCAGCCAGCCTGGCGTCGACTGTGCTTGGACGTCCACTTCCAGTAGACCGATGAATAGAGCCAGTGGAATGTAGTCGTCTTGACATGTTCAGAAAACACTGGAACGAAGGTAGCCGTCGCTGTTCAGTGGAAGGTCTACCATCGATAAATCGTTGCCGATACGACTTAAATTGCTATCTTCATGACCTAAGCATAACATCGTATCGTAATATTTCGAGTAAGAAAGCATTGTTATTTTGCAAAAAATGTTGGAAAAAAAAACACGAAAAAGTTGTAGGATATCGATAAGAAGATTTTAAATTGACAACATATTTTTTTTCCAACTTGACTTTTTTTGAAGCCCGTACTTGAGTATAATGACATCCTTGTATTGAGGTAGCAAACATTTGTGAATGAAAAATAGAAAAACTATTAAAGTAGACAATTATTAGGTTAAATAGGTACGTAGGCCTTTCTGTTAAATAATCTGGTTCCCTGACATGACAGCTTACTAGGGTTGACAAAATTTTTGGCTTTGATAATTAATTATGTTATTTACGGGGTATTTTGTAACACGTTGTATATACGTATAATATATGAAGTGATATCCATGGAAGGGCCTCGCGCGTATTATAGCTACAGAACGAATAGGTCGGGTAAGAACCAGGGAAAGATCACGCTCACACACAATACCAGCGTAAAATAGCAGCTTAATGCTACTGTATTTCGGAGGTGTAGAGAACTGGAGACACTTCACTGAAGTGACTTTAGTATCCTGATAATAACTTACCACAAAATGTAGTATAATAGAATTTTACAAGTTTTATTAAGTTTTAACTCAAATTGCCTCTGGCATACTTTGAGCTACTTACCTAATTATTAGTACAAATTCCTAACATCGCTGAAACTCCTAAAGAGAAGAGTATTTTAATATTTTAATATCGCATTGTAATTAAAAATTTTGATTGAGAATTTTTGATGCCATGGCCTCGTTTAAAGTTAATTTAATATGGCCCATAGCTCGACGTATTTATTTGTAATTTGCGTTATGTTGTGATACGCGTTCGAAATTAATAAAGATTAAAAAGATAATTTATTTATGAGAAAATGTCCTGCGGTCGGTGAGGCGATGTCACTTCAATTAACATGCCTGCATGGATGTTTTCATGCTATATAAAATAAAACTATTTGAATATAAAAAATCCGTTTCAATGTATTATTTATAATTACTCTATATATTACTATAATATATATTACTCTATATATTAACTGCTTACGTTTGTTTTTTCGTACACGGAGTGATACTCAGTGGCGCAGTTGCTTAGCAATGCAGGAGTTGCAGCGCTGAGGGCAGCAGGCACGAATCCCAAGCATGTATTTCTATCGCCTACAAATAATGGTTCTGGATCTTGATGTTTGTCATTGTGAAATGTATGTATACCAACTGTCTCCACAATATAGAAGAAAATCCTAGTGTGTAGGTAACGTTTTCAAAAAAAAAGTTAGAGTAAGAAAGTAAGATACTAAGCTACGACTAAACGCGTATCTAAAATGAAGGCTTCACAATAAAATCAAGGTGGTGACAACAAACAACAAAAACAAAGGTGAGTGATTGGACGCCTTTTCTGCCTGGAAATCAAATACTTAATTTCTATTTTCTGCAGCCAAGTAACAGTGCTGCAGTCTTTTTACTTTTCTTCCTGAATGGTAAAGAGACCTAGTATAATTATTAGAGGCTGTGAAACATTCCGTCTTAGCCTTCAGAGATGACAATTGGAATTGGACACATCTGTAGCTTTCTTTGTTTGAAGTCAGTTGCAGGTTTCCACATTTGTCGTATCTGCCATAGTTGCCACACTTGGTAGAGGACTTTGCATATTTTCTTGTTGTTATTAAGAAAATACGACTGCCCATCTCCTGGTTTGTTTCCCTCTGTCACATCTAACGACAAGGACAGCGAATAATCTTACACTGCCACTACACGCCAAAATTTATAAAATTTCAGTTTTTAATAAATTTATACAATATTTAGTTAATAGACTACTTTTTTCTTATTAGATATCTATTAACATTATGCCCAGTTTTTTGCCTTTTGTCACCACAATACGGAATAATTTTTTTTTAAATATTTAAATAAATTTTTAATTTTATATTCTTTGTCATGGCACTGATTTGTAAGTGAAAATAACGAGTCATTACTGTTTACATTATTATTTACACACATTGTCCCCGATGAACCTGGTATGGAGTGCTGATACTCACAGTGAAAAACGGACTTAGTCCACCTGATGGTAAGCGGTTGCTTTAGCCCACACACGACTTTTAAGCTTAATATTGTTCATCTTTGCTTTTCACGGCAGACGTTAAAAAGATAGGAACTGCTTAAATTATAGCTGTGTCAGAAAGATAATGTACGGTACAACGGTACGTTTATAAACGATTAAATTATAGTCATCCTGCTGCTTAGAATACCTGGCGGCGATATAAGAAGACATAGTCTATTAAGGGTAGGCTAAATTTTGAAAGAAAAAGATGCACTGTACTGCCGGACAACGAATACTTAGAAATCCAAGCGACAATAAAGAAAGAAGCTTCTTACTTTGAACTCAATAAAACAATTAAAGTTAACCGTAACCCTACATTTGCACCTAAAAACATCCATCATGTAATGTTTTGGAACATATCGCATAAAATAAGCCACACAACTTTTTTGTTAATGGTCACGTTCGCACTCACAGAAACTGTGTAAAATTTTCAATAGATATTAATATTTGTTATTATCTGTGTTCGCATTTAGTACAACATTGAGATTCTATTTATTTATCTATAGATCTGTTAACTGTGACGTGTGATGTGATCTGTCAACGTTAGCGTTCGTACTGTTGTTTTTTATTTGTTTAAAAACGTATTTTTTCAGTTGCTAAACATCACAAAACAATATTACTCCTAGCGGAGAAGAACGATAACTTCATATAAAACAAAATAAAAATATGATATATACACACTTACTCCATCTATAGTCAGACTACTGCAATTCTCTCGGGAAAATTTAGTCCTTTTTTTGGGGGGGGGATTATTTTGAGTGTTTTGGGTTGCCTGTCCCAGAGCTCGGAAAAAAGAGTATAATAAAATACAAAACTACTGGTAGTTAAAAAAAAATAAAACTTTTCATCACTTGAGTCCATTATTGTAGAAGTGCCTACAAAAACAAATTTAACGTCAAACTTATCGTTTCGAATATTTGCGTAACATATTATTATAAAGAATGCTTTGTACAATAAAGTGTCAAACATATTTCACTACATGTTCATTGACTAACTCACTAATGACAAACTAACTCACAGTAATAAAAGCGACAAAATTAATGAATACGGGTGCGAATTGCAAATTTAAAAAGTCGTGGGTTTGAATCCACCGTTTGACTGTGGTTAACCAATCCTAACACCAGCATTTCACAGTAATTTCCCAGCTCGGGGCTCATAATTAAACCAAGCTGGCAGAATAAGCTTCTAGCATACGCCTCCTTTCATTTCTAAAAGGGTTACTGCTAGCCCGCCGCAATGGTCGAGTACGTGTGGACTTGAAATATTTCATTCATGACACGTGCACGTTCCCTCGCTGTCTTTTTCTTTAGTGTCAAGCGTGTAGTAAATTTGTTACCGTGTAGTGACGGTGTTAGGCTATTCACTACCCATATCATCCCATGGGTGTCGTGAAGAGGGAAACAAATCCGGAGGTGGGTAGCAGCATTTTCCTAATAAAGTCTAAAAATAAAAAATTAAAACTGCGGTTGCCAACCCACTTGCTAAACGTGGCATTTATGGCAAATATTTCCTATGAGTCAATCTATGGGGGAGGCCTATGTTCAGCATTGGACATTAATAGGCTGTAATGGTATTTAGTAAATCAGCACTTATAATGCAATAATTGCGGGGTCGAACACAGGTCGTTCGTGTAATTTCTACGGCGAGCGTTTAGCCCCTGAGCTACCACCTCTTTTTATTCTAAATTAAGACTTCTTATGACTTGTGTTTATACTGCCATCAAATAAGGAAAAGTAACGGAAGATGGGAAAAGTATATGGTAAAAGAGAATAGGATATTATGGAAACAGGGTAAGAAATGGTATTAGAGAGATATAGTTAGTTTTCATATTCGTACAGAGATTACTCATTTCGTACGAAGTTTAAAATGTTGAAAAAAAAAAATGGAATAAGTTTTTTTTTTCTTGTCCTTATCGTTTTTACAGGTTTAAAGTAGTTACGTAAAAAAATAAGCTGTTAACTATGTCTTTTATAAATTCGTATGCAGCATAATAATATTTAATTGAAGACAGAAATTTTTGCATCTTATTATTTAAATTATAGGTATTATCATGATGTTATTCCTTTTAATTCTGAACACATACACAACTTTCTGTGATAGCTCAGGTACTAAGCAGTTGTCTTAATTGTTTTCAATTCACGTACTTGAGCTGAGTAACGTTTATTAATACGGGCCTAAATCACCTGATCTGAAATATAAAATCAACAACAATATTAAGTCCCAACGCGATTTACTTAGCAAATTAAGATTCAAAATTCAGTATGCTTAGCAATATTACCTTTGATAATTTCCTGTATTACAGTTGGCTGGTACGTTGTTACAGGCATCTTGAAAATAGAAATACGTGCGCGCAATACTAGCGCCAATTGCCTTAGCGGCATCCGTGCTCACTGAATTATGAGCGGCAGAAACAAATAAGTTCCGTAAATAATGCGCCGGGCTCAAGGGAATACGCAATGAATGTGTGTTCAGTTGAGAAGTTACGCGAACGAAATTCTGAACGAAGAACATTCAAGTTTATTATAATACGGCTAAAAAGTTTCATTAAAGTAAAGTTACGCCTACATATCCCACTGCTGGGCATAAGCTTTCTCTCGTTTTTGAGAGGGCTATAAAGCAAGGAAAATAACTGAAAGCCCGTAGATAATAGGGCTACATTTAATTAAATTTTTATTTAGAGTGGTTTTTGTTCTGATCGAGGGTTATGAGAATCAATCAAAGCATTTAAGTGTCTTTACAAGAGGATGTAGGAAACGTCAGACAGACAGCTGTACTAATTCGTATATCCATCCATCATTCATTAAAGCCATGAACCATACATTGCTTCACAGAAGTGATTTTTCCATAGTTTCTATGCTTGTAGGCGAGGCTGCTGCAACCGCCAATACATGGTAAGCGGAAGATTATAAAAGAAAGATTTGTATGATTGGTTTAAAACTAAACCTATTCTGACTAAAAATATTTTTAAATTGTATTTAACTTTGTCTTATGAATTGTTTATAATTATAATTTGCATGCTATGTACTAGGCTTAGCGAAACATGAATGCATTAAATATATTGTAACATCTTCTCATACCACGATGTTCATGACTGTGTACAGTGGGGCGCAGTGTTCGATGTGCCTAACAAACACACATTATTTAATAAAGGTGTCTTGAGTGGATGCCATTGAAAATGTTTGACGAACAGTTACACTACAGGTTTATTGGTGCAATCAATATGGTTAGAAGTAATCTTACCAGCCTCGTGCACAGGCGCAAAATAGCCAGCCTTTCGGTTTTTTACAGGATATATTTCGGAGAGTGTGCGCAGGAATGGCATGACTAATTCCTCTCTCTCCATTTCATTATCAGACCACCATACTCTTCTCCAGACCAGACCGGTCTCTCCCACTTTGTTGTCGACATACCACGCATTCGGACCAAACGGTTTGCTTCTTCTTTCATAATGCGCTGTACGCATGGAGTGGAGCAAAGTGCTAGCATTTGTCTTTTCAATCGATTATAATGTGGATGTTTTCAAGGCAAGAATGAATATGCTTTTGTTTAGCTAAATCAGTACGTTTTACCATCTTTGGCTGCATTACCACTTACCATGAGGTGGGACATTAGTCAAGCACTGGCTTATAATTTTTAGCCCTTCCACTTATTAAAGGTAAATAATTAAAAATATATTTAAAAGTATCATCATCATCTACACCATTATTACCCCGTAAAATCCCTCTTCTGGACAGTACTTGTAGAGAGTGCATTGCCGATATTGTCGCTCATGGCATGCAAACTGACGATCGTAGATAATAATTACAAATACGTTTTCTCTTGCATATTAATATACGTGTTACTAAGTAATATATTACTACAATTTAGGCCTATATCAATAAATCCCCGTAATTAATCTAGTGACCGTAGCAGCGCGATGATGGCTATAGTTGGACGGGGTCCAGGTTCAAATCTATGCAAAAAGGATTACCTGCAAGCATAATGGCTTAAGATCAATTATACAAGTTGATTCAACCACCACAATTACACTAAAAATTTCGAATATTTTCCGTTATAGTTTTCTGTCCTTCCTGTGACTACATTATAAACGAACATAGGTATTTTACAAATTATTTGCACATAAATTTGTCACAATATTTATATTTCTCATTAAAATTCCATTAATTATCAACACACATCATGTTTATGGCAGAACTGATGAGAATAACATCTTGATTTGGTAGTCGACCAGGAGTTCTTTCTACTCTCAAATACTACTTTTTGCTCAAATATACGGAACTATCAAGTATTACCTTTCAATTATTACTATTAAAAATGAATTAAATTGAAATTAAGTTATATTGAACGTGTTTTAAAAATTTCCGAATTACCGCATCAGATATTAAAAGGAAAGAAAAGCATATTTGTAGAATTAGCGAGAAACTAGTTCACCTTCCTCAGAGAATCCGTGCATCCTAGTCTGTCGCTGTTGTTAGCTATCACTTTGATCTCTGGCCTGGAGAGTGACTCGCTGGCTCACGCCACAAATGAGAAAGACAACCCTTAAGCTCCTTTTTTACGATCAACTCGATGTTTGATGACAGAGAGACACGCCGCCTTCTATACCATCTTGTTAGTGCTATTTTTTAATTAAAGGGAGACAAACGACCATGTGGCTCATTTGATTTTAAGTGTCTACCTCCGCCCATGATCAACTGCGATGCCAGGAGAATTTTGCAAACGTACATTGCCAGCCTTTTAAAAAGAGTAAGCTCGTTTGTTGTCCTTTAGTCGTATACATCCGGGAAAATCACCGCTAGTAGCCACAAAAGAAGTCGTGCGAGGAAGAAAATATTTCTAGTAAATCGCACAGCGATCAACAAGCAAGCATTCGGATGGGGTGGATGGTATAAAAAGTTTTGTCGCGATTTTTATGGTAGAATTAATCTTAATAATTCCTGTGAGTACTCCCCATATTAAATGCGAAGTAAAAACAAAGGTATGCAAAATATCTTCGCAGCGCCAGTGAATCGAGCTGTTCAGAAAGAAATTAGTCACCGATGATTCTACTTGCTTTTCGCTAGATGCGGTCAAGTTGAAGGGGCTGGTACTTGGGTGTCCCATTCCAAATATGAAAACAGTATTCCATGTAAAGCCGAACTTGCGCCAAGTAAAGTTGCAAGCGGTGTTCTAAAATGTAATGCCATGTGTAAATCCTTGTTCTCTAAAAATAGAATCATTTATTGGCCACCAGTTTACCTAAAGGAGCACCAACAGATTAGTAACTACCAGTACGGTTTCCGTCAATGTCGCTGAGCAGATGATATTCAAATTTACTAGATACAGTTATGGATGGAGGTAATTGACTCCAAGGGCCCTTGGCTAGTTGTTTGGACATATTGATTTTAGCACAAAGCGATATGTAATTCTCCATTAGATTTTTTCGCAGATCTGGGCATCGACTGTACATGCTGCTATTTTACACTAGTTATCAGTGAGAACGTGGTCCTACCCAGGCCGAGCTGAACTGTGTGTACTACATACTCGTGTTACAGTCATAATATAGCTGCAACGTGGCTCTACCACGTATTCAATATATGGCGAAATCTTTCAAACTGATATATCTTTATCCTGTCAGTAGCAATACTGATCTTATTTAGTCTCAATTAATAGGAAAATTACTACTCTGTCATCAAAACTGAACGCTTGGGGTACCCATCAAAAGTTTTGACGTAAAACATCTTTAGAGGCAAGTTTAGGGTAACTCAGACCTTTGATCGAAGGGAAGTAATGTTCAGTAAAATCAAATCGTCCGTTTACGTAAACTACGAATCCATAAAGGTAGCGACTAAATATAATTTTTGTGAGTAGGTAGGTTTTCAGAAACCTAAAAAAGAAAAGATTGCATCAATAAAATCGTTTAGTGTAATATTAAAATGTACAGATTTCTAAACTTTGCTAAATTAATCAATTTGTTATTAACAGTCCATAAACAGATTGAATAACCACGTAGTAGCTTCCACGACGTTAAGTGACCCCGTCTGACACCTTTGTGGATGCTATACCATTCTATTTAGGACCCAAAAATAATGGCACAAGCACTAAAACCCCTTTTAATGCGTTGTAGTTAACGTGGTTAACGTTTGCCATAAAGCAAATCTGTCCACTCTGTCATAGGGCTTTCCTAAATGTGAAATGTACTGAAAACTTTCTGGTTTTTGGTCACAAAATTCTCCGTAATCATTCGCATCGAAAAGTCAAATAAAGTCTTGTAAAGAAATAGATTAGTTATAGAGAACATTATAATTATCATCAACATTATGCGCAACATAATGCGTCACAAAACATAAAATTGAAAATTGGACTTTGCAACAGCCTGTAGAATACCTATCTAAATGCAAAGGGCACACATGCCAAGAGAGATTGTATACATATTAAAGAAGTGCGTAATGAACGACGGTGTACTGTTAGTACCTTGTAATAATAGTTATTCTGTGTCAGTATTGCGTTTATTCTAATTATTACGGTTTTGTCCCAAATGTATTATTATCCAAATTTAGCTAGTTGTAAGGTCACGCTTGACAGTACAAGGCACATGAGACCTTTTTCCCTTATCGCTTGTCAATTTTTTGCCATTTTATCTGAGCCGTCAGGCTGTGTACATACAGATTTTGATACAAAGAGAAACTTCTAATATAGAAAGCTCTTTCCATAGCTAGCTAGCTGAGCGACATCTAGCTTCCTCATATGAGAATGCAATCCACTGATTCACGAGGCTCCGATGTTCTACTGACGGCGCAGAATCCATCCAAAACTGACGAATGTAAATTTCACAAACTGGTGATGAAAACAGCTTTACTTTTGTATAATATAGGCTCTGCTCATCAACCAGCCTGTCCTATGTCTTAACTCTTTTCAGTGATGTATACCATCTTGCATTCTTGGAGAGGGACATAGTTCAGCAGTAGAATTAAAATTATCTTGATGTGTGATGCGTGTGCTGTCATCATATTGAGACGTATTAAAGCTAAATATTTAGTTGTTTTATAGCCTCGCCGTGTAATGGCAACTAAAGAGTATCCTCTACCTCATATTCTTTTTTATACGATAGTGTGACAAACGAGCACACAGTCCACCTGATTGTAAGTGGTTGCTGTGGCCCATAGACATCTACATCTATCCTCGTTTGCGAATCAAACTGTAGATGCGTTGTCACCCGTGACTACTAAGATGGAATACCTCTTTTCCAGTAAAAAGGGTCTCCGGTTCTCTGCACTCACTATACGAAACACAGCAGTATTAAGTTGCTATTTCACACTGGTATTCTGTGAGAGGGTGGTCCTTCCCCGGTCAAACCGAACCATTCGTGCTACAACTTTACTACTAATATAGCTGCAGCATGGCTCTACCACGTACAAAATCTTATATCTCGTGTCTGCTGAAGGAGGCGACAAAGGGAAATGAAACATCGGATTGGCAGCTGTATCTTAAATAATACGGTTGCCAATCTGCCTCCTAATTTTGTCAGTTATGGTAAATATCCCCCTTATGAGACAATCGATAGGTTAAGACTTTGTTCAGTGAACTTTTGATGGGCTATAATTAATGGTAAGTGTCCAGAAGAGTTGCATAACTTAGTCCCTCCCCTCCTTTCCACAATTGGACAACCAAACTTTCTAATAGGACTCTTCATCCTTTCGTCGCAACAAACGTGAATAACCCCTTATTACTTATATACTGATTTATATTATGCTTGATAGTGAGAGTTAAGCCATAAAACGTTCACATTGGAGAAATCAAAAAATAATTTGATGACAAGTCAGCAAATTCGCAGTAGGACAGTGCGGTAGACCTTTCCTCAGTATTGAGAAATAACCTGTGCACAGCAAAGGCACGTATGCTATTTTATCTTACTTAACCTAATTTCAGAAAGTAACTCTACTGCGGGGTACAGCATCGTCTCAGTTATTACTTTGTAAAGAAACTTCCCTGTGATAGCCATGCATGGCATGAGCGCATTACTTTTCCACTTTTCACGTGTTCCATAGCTGACAGACTGTGGTGCAAAATACTTTTGTCATTTATGATTTCAAAGTATAAATTTATATATTTACAGCTATACCTTTTTATAATTTTATGATAACAGTTATGATTTACAATACTCTTTTCCAAATTTAATAAAAAGAAATATATTGTACCAAATCGCACTTCATGAACGAAAGACTCACCATTCTTTCTAAAGAAGTAGTATTTTATATATGAATTTAACAACCATAATAAACCATTATTACCGCAACTACTGTCCTCAAGTTCAAATAATCAACTCTCAAGCTAAATCTTTCTTCATTTTTAGTTTCATTACGAGTACGTTCCCTAAGGATTTACATAGGAGTATTATTGTACATCTCATTGTAATCATTTAATTCAATAGGAGTTAGAACTAATGATTTCTTATATTTACGCGAAGACTACACATTAGAAGAAACAAATTTTTACGGTTTTTTTCCCGTTTAATTTAACTTTTTAATTCCCGAAGTTTCGGGTGCTTTGGTCACGGCCCACTCGTGAATATTAATTTTTGTTGAACATACATTAATGTTCAACATATAACTGACTTGAAGCACCGACGTTCCTGGAAGTCTGCAGTGTGTAAACATGTTCAAGATCGTCCCCGTCGTTACATTAGATTTGATAGGCCACAAATCCTCGCAAAAGAACACCGATTCCTACATATACCAAGGATGATTCGCGGGGCTATTGAAATTAAAAAAAACATCCTAATTTCAATAGAGATGATGGATGGGTGCTGACATCTGCTTGGGATCCTATAATTAATAAAATTAAATCCAAACCCAAGCATACGATGAAAAAGTTCTCTGCGCGTTGGGTACCCAGAATGTTAACCGACGAGCAAAAGAAAAATCGAGTTGAAATTTCGAGGGTCAATCTCGAAAAGTTCCAAGCAGATCAAGAAAATTTTTTGTTCCGTTTTGCGACTATGGACGAGACCTGGATCCACCATTTTCATCCTGAAACGAAACAACAATCGATGACTTGGAAGCGAGCCTCCTCACCGACGCCAAAGAAATTCAAAGTTTCAAGTTCGGCGGGAAAGATTATGGCATCTGTTTTTTGGGACGCTCAAGGCATAATTATGGTGGAATATTTGGAAAAGGGAGCCACTATTACGGGCTCTTACTACGCAGACCAAATAAGGAGATTACGGGAGGCCATTAAGGATAAAAGACGCGGCAAACTGCGAGCTGGAGTGCTGTTTCACCAAGACAACGCACCGGCTTACAAAGCCGCAGTTGCGATGGCTGCCATTCAAGAAACGGGATTCGAACTGCTCGAACACCCTCCTTATTCGCCAGATTTAGCTCCTAGTGATTTCTACCTCTTTCCTCGGCTCAAGGAACGCCTCCGAGGCAAGAAATTCGAAGACGATAGCGAAGTAATGGCCGCTGTTGAAGCGTTTTGGGAGGTTCAAGACAAAGAATTTTTTTCAAAGGGAATCCTGGGTTTAGAAAAAAGATCGACTAAATATATTGATTTGTTAGGAGACTATGTAGAAAAATAAATTATTATTTTAACTTTAATTACCGTGTTTTATTTTCATTATCATTACTTTTGGATCACCCCTCGTACCACTGCAAAACTTCAACATACTATAAGCTCATTCTGCGTAGATCAGACCAAAAATTAATATTTAAAAAACTGAAGGTAGCCGGGCTAACTATGATATCCGGACATCAAACACCTCAGTTCCCCCGTGTAGTGGTGGGTAAGAATACTCACTACCCCATATCTGCCCGTGGGTATCGTAAAAGGCGACAGAGGGAAACTAAGGCAGAAGATGGGCAGCAGCATCTTTCTGATAACAGCAATATTACAATAAAAAACTGCGGTTACCAACCCGCTTACTAAGCGTGGCAACTATGGCAATATACCCCCTGTAATGTCTGCTATCTTCTCTAACCACTGTAGTGTAACACAGGCTCGGCACGCACTTTAACTAAACAACACGTCCACTCTCGCCCGAGGCTCTCGTGTAACTGACGCGGTGCGCTCGAGACAGTGACTTATATATAAATGTATGTTTGTGTATTTGTGCATGGTAAATTATTAGTAAATAAAACAAATAACAATATTTACTGTATACTACATATATGTAAACACTACATCTCTTTCTTATTAAGATTTTTTTCTTTTTTTTCATTATAACTCATAACAATCACAAAGCAGCTAGTATGGTCTGTATTAATTATTTTCCACTGCTTTTACGTAAACCTTATCTCCCTGTATTATATCTGAGCGAGTTGCTCTGCTTTTCCTATATACATACTCTTTTCCTTTTTCTTTTTTGTATTTTGTCTCTATCCCTGATATCTGAATCTAAATGATTGTCTGTAATTTATTTCACCTATTGATGGAATTTTATCCCTACTTTTTCGTTGAAAAAAAACAGTTCAGACGGTAACCTCCCGGTAACTGTAAGGAGGGGTGCTGTTATACATTAGAAGATACTCCCATAAACATTTCTTTTAAATCCTTCCTCTCGATCTGGTTGATACGAAGACGTTTCAAAATATCTCTGTTTTGTCTTTCAACTTCGCCAAGTGGTACAGTACTAAATAACTTAATGTTACATTCTTTGCAGAAGGATCGAAACTCTTCACTCACGAACTGCTTGCCATTGTCTTCGGTGATAGAAATAAGGATAACCAAGTCTACTGAACATTTCTTTTACCATTTTAATAATCTGTAAGCTTGTGATGTTTTTGTAATTGTTTACTTCTTTGTATCGACTATAGTAGTCGACCACTACTAACAGATACTCGTTACTTGGCAATGGTTCCATTAGATCCATTGTGACATCTATCCATGGAGCTGCAGGCAACTCTCGTCTCTTCATTGGTGCAGTTGGGTTTGGCAAACCCACTAACGTACAACCTTTACAAGCCTTTACTAATTATTCTACGTCTTTATCGATACGGAGCCACCATACCTTTGATCTCCAGCGTCCCTTCATCGCTACGATACCTGGATGACCCTCGCATGCAACATCTAATACACTCTTGCAGAGTTGCTGTGGTATTACAATTTTATTTCTACGAAGTAGAATACTATCATGGAAACACAACTCGTTTTCAAAAAATTTGTAACTATTAATCGAATCGTCCCAGTCGTTCTGATAGACACCTTTTTTCACTTTATAAATCTCTTGTTCTTTTTCTGAATATGCTACAATGGAACTCATTGGTATAGCAACTGGTCTAGAATTTTTCACTATTTGGTACACATGCTGGTCTTTTCCTTTTGGTGGGTTATCAGGATAGTTACATAATCGTGACAAGGGATCAGCTATATTTGTTTTTCCTGGCTTGTATATAACCGTGAATGAATAAGACTGTAGCCTCAGTATCCATCGTTCAATCCTCGCACATGGTTTTGACTTAGACCCGAACAATATCTCTAGCGGCTTGTAGTCAGTGACTAAATCAAAAGGCTTTCCAAATAAAAATATGAAAATGTTCGACCCCCCAAACTAATGCTAGTGCCTCTTTTTCCGTTTGGCTATACCTGCGCTCGCAGTCTGTCAAAGCTCGATTACCATAGGCAATAATTCTAGGGCCATTTGTATCATTTTGTACAAGGACAGCACCAAGTCCGACAGGGCTGCTATCACCTGTCTTGCATCTCTAACGTCATAATACCCTAAAATCTGTATTTCCGTGAGCATCCGTTTGAGCTTATCGAATGCTTTATCTTGTTTCCCAGACCATTGTTTTTCCAAGCTCTTCCTTTTGCTCATCTTCTGTCTTAGCAGGTGCTTCAAAAGTTCTGTCATGGCGGCCAAGTTAGGTATCTATTTGTTTATGTAGTTTAAGAGTCCTAAAAAACTTTGGAGTTCTTCTATGGTCTTTGGGACCCCGAATTTCATAATGCTCTCAACGTACTCGTTGAAGGGTTTACTTCTTCATGTGTAAGCCTGTGTCCCAGAAAATTCACATCCTGCGTTTTATATATGCATTTATTGCTATTCAGCACGGCGTTGTTTTTACTAAGTACCTGTAGAACTTTCTTTAGTCATGCGTCATGTTCTTCTTCACTGTTCCCGAATACCAGGATATCATCAATAAAATTGACGACCCCTTCCCAGTTTATCAGCATCCTTTCAATGATCTTCTGAAAAATCTCGGAAGCGCAGGTAATTCCAAGCATTATTCTTTTATATCTATATAATCTTTTGGGGGTAATAAAAGTCGTTATGTGTCTGGATTCAGAGTAAATTTCCACTTGATGGAAGGCATTTTTTTATGTCTAATTTGTTAAAATATTTAGCTTTCTTCATTTTAGGCAAAAATGGTCCATAGTAGGCAGGGGGTGGTTTTCTCGCAATATAACGGCGTTCGTACATCTCATATCTACGCACGAACGTAATTCACCCTTTTCTTTCATGATTGGAACATTGGTGAAACCCATTTAGACGGGCCTTGCACTTCTTCAATTATATCACTGTTTAGTGATTCCTTAATTTTTATTGCAACCTTCTCTTTAAAGGGGATCGGCTTGCTTTTACTCTCCACTTGATTTATCCCGATACCAAGTTTTAAAACACCCAGTCGGACTGCTGTGTTCTTACCAAACAGGTTTCTAGTACCCCCCGAAATCACGTAAATAGTTGTATGTTCCTTTCGTCCATCGACTTCAAGTATAGTTTTAAATGAACTCTCTATTGCCAAAGGAGAGTTACTACCATATGTTAATAATGTGTTGTCTGGTCTTTACATTTGATTAAAAGCATATACTTTTTTGCTTTTTAACTATTCCCACGTTTTGTAAGATATAAGGTTCTTGCGCAATTTCGAATTACACTTTTCCGCAATTTGATCTATGAAATTGATCATCTTGCTTTTCGAATGCACACTTTTCGGCCTATTGACGCAATCTTATCAAAAACTTCTCAAATGTTTCTCCTTTTTCCTGTTTTAGTAATCGAAAAACATGTCGCTCATAAACTTTGCTCCGTTTAGGTTGAAAATACTCGTAGAGTTTTTTTTATGGCTACTTAAAATACATCAACGGTTTCTGCTGATTCGACATTGGCACCCGGTAAATTGTAGAATATTTCTTTTATCCCAGAATCACCAAAATGCAATAGCGTTTCGAGCTCGTTTCTTGAGTGCTGATATAACTTCAGCTACGTCCAGATAGATTAGTAGAGACCTTTTCCATTTTCCACACCTTATAGCCATAGATGTGCTATCACATTAAAGCTGATAACGGTATCATTATTATTATTTTAGGGGCAAACTGAAACAGTTTCTTGTGTTTTGTTTCAAAGTCCAATTTAATGGTAGTAACTTAGTACCCAAAGTCCAATTTAATAGTAGTAACTTAGTACCCAAAGTCCAATTTAATGGTAATAACTTAGTACCCAAAGTCCAATTTAATGGTAGTAACTTAGTACACAAAGTCCAATTTAATGGTAGTTACTTAGTACACAAAGTCCAATTTAATGGTAGTAACTTAGTACACAAAGTCCAATTTAATGGTAGTAACTTAGAACCCAAAGTCCAATTTAATGGTGGTACCTACCTTAGTACCCAAGCTCCAATTTAATGGTGGTACCTACCTTAGTACCCAAGCTCCAATTTAATGGTGGTATCTTAGTACCCAACTCAATTTAATGATGGTATCTTAGTACCCAACTCAATTTAATGATGGTATCTTAGTACCCAACTCAATTCAATGATGGTATCTTAGTACCCAACTCAATTAAATGATGGTATCTTTGTACGCAACTCAATTAAATGATGGTATCTTTGTACCCAACTCAATTTAATGATGGTATCTTTGTACCCAAACTCAATTTAATGATGGTAATATGTTCCATAACACTCGCCCTTCTCTTTCGGTTTATTTGTTATACCGATTACTTCCATTGCTGTGCCATTTAGGCTTTGGGTGAATTCAATACCTATAATGCGCATTTACAGTATTACTAGTTACCTACTATACAATGTACAGAAGTCGTGAAGTGTCCACGATTTTTTGTAAGACTTATATATGCCATGAAAGCAGTAAAATAGTATTTTCATTAAAGGCGATAAATACTCGTATTACACCTACATGTAAAATGCCACTAAAATTTAGCTAACGACATTGTATTTCGGTTCGAATCGAGAGGAGTTTTTAGTAACATCTACTATTTTTCCACCAAAAATCTTTTTATATAAAAGTTGTGCTAATAGACATATGTTAAAATAAATCATTATTTTATCATTGCTACACAAAGAAAATAAATTTTAGCACACCATAAGCGTGGTCAAATGCGAACATCTATTTTATATAAATTATTAAAATGATCAGAACAGGGTTAAAAACAGTAAATCATAATTCATAATCCACAGTTTTTTTTCCGCGGGTACTCTAGGAATTAATTTGCAATTGCAATGCTAATAGTTGCACATTGCTAACCTATTTTTGATTATATTCTTATACTAAATAGGTACTTATCTTTTTCCTCGTCGCCACTTGTAATGTCTGCTATCTTCTCTAACCACTGTAGTGTAACACAGGCTCGGCACGCACTTTAACTAAACAACACGTCCACTCTCGCCCGAGGCTCTCGTGTAACTGACGCGGTGCGCTCGAGACAGTGACTTATATATAAATGTATGTTTGTGTATTTGTGCATGGTAAATTATTAGTAAATAAAACAAATAACAATATTTACTGTATACTACATATATGCAAACACTACACCCCCCATGAGCAATGACATTAATAAATGGCCCCCAGTCCCCGGCGGCCTCGCTATTCCTGGCTACGGTGGCGACCATGGTAACGGCGGGGCAGGGGGTGATAAGAAATTCCGGTGAAGGTTTAGTTGCCACCTACGACGACTCTTTCTGGCAACTTATAACGCACGCAACCTGAGGACTGACGAGAAGATCCTGGAGCTGGAAGAAGAAATAGATAAGGTGCGCTGGAATATTAAAGGATTATCCGAATTCGACGAGAGAGGGAGGACACGGTTTTCCTCGAATCCGGCCACTTGTTCTATCACCGGGAGGGTGACCATCTGTCCCAAGAAAGTGTCGGAATTATGGTCCACAAGTGTCTCGTTAACAACGTTGAGATTTTTGATTGAGAGTGTG
This sequence comes from Parnassius mnemosyne, assembly GCA_963668995.1. Taxonomy (NCBI): domain Eukaryota; kingdom Metazoa; phylum Arthropoda; class Insecta; order Lepidoptera; family Papilionidae; genus Parnassius; species Parnassius mnemosyne. The sequence continues at coordinate 15,432,299 of CAVLGL010000091.1, forward strand.
TTAACGAGGGTTGCGTATCTTATACTCAGAATCACCAAACGGTATTCGCTGAAGTTCAACAGGTTTACGCCCCAACCTCGTCCAACCAAAGTCGATGGATGCAGGTGGCTCAGGACCGTGTTTTGTGGCATTCCTTGCTATAATGATGACAATGATGATGAAACGATAACCATTAGAAGGTAATGCTCTTCGCGCAAAAGACAAACTCGATGACTTCGAAACGTGCTTGCGTGTTATATATACCTATTATATAAACCCTTGTTATACCGGCTATTACAAAACTACCCGTAAAGCCGAAAGGAAGTTAAATGGGGCCTAATAACGAGTCCATTTAGAGTATTTAAGAACCGTAGTAACGCTGTATAACATACCCCAAAAAAATAAAATAAATATTATTATTTTCACTCGTGTGCAAACCCTGTATCACTAAAATTAAAGAGTAAACTACGCAGAATGTACCTACATTTCTACCTAATTCGCGTAACGACAAAAATTTTAAAAGTACCTAACCTAACGAAACAACCTAAGCGAACATTTACTTTTTCATAATAAACGTCAAATTTACAGAAATTCAAAGTATGCTCCGTCTGCTCACTAAACAACATCGCTAGTCGGGATATGGCTTGTGTGGCATTTTGCACCATCGTCAGTGCTATTGATGCGAAAACCGATCCAACACGCTGTTTCATCTCGGCAACCGTTGGGCAATCGAAGAAATAAGTACACTCTGTCCTTCACATAACCCCACAAAAAGAAGTCCAAGGGTGTAAGGCCCGGAGAACGAGCAGGTCATAGCACCGGTCCCCCGCGGCCGATCCATCCTCGTGGAAAGCGAACGTTAAGATTTTCTCGTACGTTGCGAGCAAAATGTGCCGAAGCATGTTTCTTTGGTTCTGAAAGTAATCCCAGTCAGCCACAGGAAAGTCGTCAATGGCCTCTTCGAATTCCGTTTGTAAAAACGTTAGATAGTTGCTACCATTCAGACGTGATGGCATAATGACGGGGCGGATGACATGCCCGTTTAAATGCCAGCCCACACATTCAGCCGCCACTGGTGTTGGAATCTGCCCTGCCATGAAGCATATTGATTCACGCGAGCCCAAACGTGATCGTTAAAAATATTTGAAAGTCCTGACCTCGTGACTGTTGTCCAACGAACATAGTTTACATAATTAGAGTTTTCCTCTAACTGCCTGAGGTATAAAGAAAGAAAGAAAGAAAGAACTATTTATTTGATATACACATTTTACACACATTAAAAAAATATTATAAACAAAAGCAAGGGGGAAAAGAATGCATGTACCAGTCTAACACTGTTTACGTATTTACAATTGAGAAGCAGTACATACACAATAATAAAACAAACAAACAAAAAGGTAAAACCGAAAAAAAAAATCAATATGAAAAGGTGACATCAAATAGGTCTCCAACTCAGCATAATGCTGCAAATACAGCGCTGGTTTTCAGTTGGAGCCTTGTGACTTCACAGACAAGTCGGTGTGTGATCTTCCAACTAAGAGTTATATACGAGTTCATAGTTATCTATTAACAATTACGAGTTAAAAGGTAGTGCTAACATATTATATAACGTATACACACATGCACTGAGACTAAACCTAGGTAACAGGTGTGTTATGTTACTATATATTTAAATAATACCTACTTATATACTTATACATACAATATTAAGATGATATTTGTCTATTCTGACTATTCTATAGGGAAGACAACTTTTACTTTTTTCATAAAATTAGATAATTCAATATTCTGAGTCAAAGAGACACGCCATATTACGAGACCTGTTGTGGATTTTTAAAGCAAAAAAAAAAAGGAATAAGATTGAATCTAATAAATAATCATTAATGAAATACATAACAGAAACACATTAATAATCAATAATATTCGAACATGAAAAGTGTAGAAGAAATATAAATATTGCTATCATCGTAGGTTCCTACGTTCGAGACGGTTATTACGTATTTTTTACTTGTTGTACCAAATAATGCAACTTTAATTTCTTTTTAAAACTACTTAATGTTTTTAGAGAACGAATAGGTGGTGGTAAATCATTCCAACAGTGTGTTGCTGCAAATTTGAAGCTGCCTCGAAATGCAGCAGTACGGTGTCGAGTTGTTACAAGCGAGTGAACGGAAGCTCTTGTATTATATTTATTTTGGTCTCGGGCCCATTTCAACTTTTGGAAAAGATATACCGGTCTCTGCTTTATAATTGTCGAGAACAATAGAGTAGCAAGATGTAATTTTCTCCGGGCGCTCATCTTAAGAAGATTGGCGTCGTTTTAATAAGGCGTTACATGACTTCGAGGCGGGACAGGAAAACAAAAGCGAGTACACGCATTTTGCACCCGCTGTATAAGCTTCTCTGTTCTTCTCAACAGTCGTGGTCCATAGGCTGCATCTGCATAGTTTAATTTGGACAGTATTAATGATTCACACAATCGTATCCGCATATATACACTGAGGTACTGCCGAACTTGGTACAGTAATTTTAAACGATAAAAACAACTGCGCACTCCCTCAAGTATATGACTTTCAAAGCGCAAACTACAATCAAATATTACACCTAAATTTCGTGCTTCTGAGACTTGCTGTATAGGTTCATTGTCAATTAGAACTACTGGCTGAAACAGTGATATATTTTGAATATTTTTATTTGTTCCTAGTATTAAAAATTTTGACTTTTGTGGATTTAGCACTAGAGAATTTTGCTTGGACCATAACAAAATACGTTTCAGATCTTCATTCAATGATTTGACAGCAGATTCACAATCTCGAGGGTAAAAAGATTTATATATTTGTAAGTCATCTGCGTATAAATGATACTCACATTCTTTTATACAGTTAATGATGTCTGAACTATATAAAATAAATAAAATAGGACCTAGGATAGACCCATGTGGGACACCGCGAGTAACTACGTATGGATCAGACATAAGTGTTGTGCCATCATGGTTCGTTATATTAACGTATTGCAATCTATCTGTTAAGTAACTATGAAACCATTTAACTGTGGAAGGATCAAATCCATAAAAAGATAACTTGGACAGTAGAAGAGTACAATTTATAGAATCATATGCTCGTGAGAAATCTAAAAGAGTAAGTATTGTGCCCATTCCCTTATCCTGGGCTCTTAGTATGTTGTCGACAACATCAATAATCGCTGTTGTGGTGCTATGATCTTTACGAAAACCCGACTGTGCCCGCGGTAAAATTTTATGTTGCTCTAAGTATTCAGTTAACTGCGTACAGACCACTTTCTCTAGTACCTTAGACAAACAAGGCAAGATGCTTATAGGGCGTAAATCTTTTAAAGAGGTAGCTTGTTTTTTCTTTGGGATAGGTTTTACCACAGCTGTTTCCATTGATTGGGGAAGGTGGAGGTGGTAATAGATTTATTCACAATGGCAGTAATAGCTTTCAAAGTATGTGGCAGTGTCATAAGCAACATATCAAGTGTTATCTGATCCACACCTTGGGCGTTAGATTTTTAAATTTTGAACAATTTTAGCCACTTGCTCCTCATTTGTAGTAGTCAAATGGAAAATACCTGGTCCATATCTGTTAAACTCATAGAAAGTTAGTTGTGAAAGGTCTATATTATCATTACCGGGAATGTTCAAAAAATGTTTATTTATTATATCAGGGTTATTACAATGATCTGGTAAATTTATCTCAGCCTGTTCCTTAGTAATAATATTGGATTTTATACTTCTCCAAAGAGCTTTAGGGTTACTTAAGTTTTTATTTATAGACGTTTCAAAATATGCTTTCTTTTCAAAATGAATAGCATTAGTCACAAGGTTTTTTAAATCTTTATAGGAATTATAATATTTATCTAGTTTAGTTTTCTTATATCGCATGAGATAATTGTTTCGATACCTCATCATAATTTTAACTGTATCAGTAATCCATGGGTGACATTGTTTTTTCAATTGTACTAATTTAATTGGGGCATGAAGGTCATAAATGAATTAAATATTGCTACCATATCATTAACATCGTTGAGATATAAAATACTATCCCAATCAATACTGTTTAAATCTGCATTAAAATGGTCTACCAAAATCTGCTTAAGTGGACGAATGTAAGCCTTACGGGTTATAACCTTATCCTTTTTAATTGTAAATTGTACGGTTATTAATGCATGTTGCCCTAATTGTGGTATATGTGACACTGTAGTATTACAAACACCAATGTCGGAGCATACCAAGTCAATGAGAGTTTCGCTGTGGTCTGTATAATGTGTAGGCTCAGATATAACTTGAGATAGACGAGTATAATTGAGAAAACTATGAAGAAGTTTAGCTTTAGAGTCATCTGTTTTAAGCAAGTTTATATTGAAATCGCCTACAAGGATGATTTTGTCTGCTCTTGCGAATGAAACGATAGATGAAGTGAGAGCATCCAGGAAAATATTTACATCGAGCCAAGGGGCACGATAAGCTGTACCAATCATAATTTTCTGCGTGTTGATCGTAAGAGAAAGCCACATTTGCTCGACGTTGGTGGAGGAAGGATGCGAGCAAGTACGCACTGCTATCCCCGAGCGTATATAAAAGCCAACGCCACCTCCGCGGCCGCCACGCACGGCAGTCGGCCGCGGCGCGTGCCGCAGCCAGTACCCGGGCACAACGGGAGCGCGCCCTTCCTCACCCTCCCTCAGCCATGTTTCATTTATTGCCATGATGTCAACCTGGGAGTCCTCTAGAGCAGCTATAAATTCGTATTGGCGTGTACCCAGCGACCCAGCATTAAACAAACCAATCTTGAGTAATTTGTTTTTCACTTTTATTGAGTTGGTTGGATTGTAAATACTGAATTTGTTTTAATATTAGTGTGTTTTCCCCATAGATTTAAATCATAATATATAAATAGGCGATCACAGTATGTAATGTAATATAACATATTTAACATAATTATATAACTCGCAGAAGTTCCTCCTGGGTGCAAAATCGGAAGGTATCAGCTCCTGTGTACGGCGATAGTGATAAGGGTAACGATTGTTGTCACGAAGAATTCTCCAAACTGCAACATGGTTTATACCGAATCTTGTTCCGGCTCGCCTCGTACTTGTAGTCGGCTCTTCTTCAATATGCTCTAACACTTATTCAGCCTGCCTGGCGTCGAGTGTGCTTGGACGTCCACTTCCAGTAGACCGATGAATAGAGCCAGTGTAATGTAGTCGTCTTGACATGTTCAGAAAACACTGGAACGAAGGCAGCCGTCGCTGTTCAGTGGGAGGTCTACCATCGATAAATCGTTGCCGATACAGTTCGCGAGCACGACTTAAATTGCTATATTCATGACCTACGCATAACATAGTACGAGTATCTTAATATTCCGAGCAAGAAAGCATTGTTATTTTGCAAAAAATGTTGGAAAAAAAAACACGAAATAGTTGTAGGATATTGATGAGAAGATTTTAAATTAACAACATATTTTTTTCCAACTTGACTTTTTTGAAGCCCGTACTTGAGTATAATGACATCCTGGTATTGAGGTAGCAAACATTTGTGAATGAAAAATAGAAAAACTATTAAAGGAGATTAGTAGTAGTAGTAGTAGCCTTTCTGTTAAATAATCTGGTTCTTTGACATGACAGCTTACTAGGGTTGACAAAACTTTAGGCTTTGATAATGAATTATATTTTTTACGGGGTATTTTATAACACGTTTTATAAACGTATAATATATAAAGTGATATCCATGGAAGAGCCTCGCTGCAGCGTATTATGGCTGCAGAACGAATAGGTCGGGTAAGAACCGGGGAAGGACCACGCTCACACACAATAACAGCGTAAAATAGCAGCTTAATGCTACTGTATTTCGTAGGTGTAGCGAACTCGAGACACTTCAGCTTAGTGCCCAGGGATGACAACGCACCTATATTTTATTTCTTACTTTTTTTAAATATCCTGATAATAACTAATGATAAAATGAAGTATAATAGAATTATACAAGTTTTATTAAGTGCTAACTCAAATTGCCTCTGGCAAACTTTGCGCTACTTACCTAATTATTAGTAAAAATTCCTAACATCGCTCAAACGCCTAAAGAAAATAGGTCTTTTAATATTTTAATATCCCATTGTAATTAAAAATTTTGATTGAGAATTTTTGATGCCGTGGCCTCGTTTAAAGTTAATTTAATATGGCCCATCGCTCGATGTATTTATTTGTAATTTGCGTTATGTTGTGATACGCGTTCGAAATTAATGAAGATTAAAAAGATAATTTATTTATGAGAAAATGTCCTGCGGTCGTTGAGGCGATGTCACTTCAATTAACATACCTGCATAGATGTTTTCATGCTATATAAAATAAAGCTATTTGAATATAAAAAATCCGTTTCAATGTATTATTTATAGTGTATTACTCTTTATATCAACTACTTACTTTTTTTCTTCGTACACGGAGTGGCCTACAAATAATGGTTCCGGATCTTGACGTTTGTCCTTATGACATATATGTATACCAACTGTCTCCACAATATAGAAAAAAATCCTAGTGTGGAGGTAACGTTTTCAAAAAAAGTTAGAGTAAGAAAGTAAGATACTAAGCTACGACTAAACGCGTATCCAAAATGAAGGCTTCACAATAAAATCAAGGAGGTGACAACTAACAACAAAAACAAAGGTGAGTGATTGGACGTCTTTTCTGCCTGGAAATCAAATACTTAATTTCTATTTTCTGCAGCCAACTAACAGTGCTTGCAGTCTGTTTACTTTTCTTCCTGAATGGTAAAGAGACCTAGTATAATTAGAGGCTGTGAAATATTCCGTCTTAGCCTTCAGAGATGACAATTGGAGTTGGACACATCTGTAGCTTTCTTTGTTTGAAGTCAGTAGCAGGTTTCCACATTTGCCGTATCTGCCATAGTTGCCACACTTGGTAGAGGACTTTGCACATAACAACTTTTTTGTTGATGGTCACGTTCGCACTCACAGAAACTGTGTAAAATTTTTAATAGATATTAATATTTGTTATTATCTGTGTTCGCATTTAGTACAACAATGACATTCTATTTATTTATCTATAGATCTGTTAACTGTGACGTGTGACTAGCTTGCTACATATATATTTATCTATGCGTGTGACGTGTGACGTGATCTGTCAACGTTAGCGTTCGTACTATTGTTTATTATTTGTTTAAAAACGTATTTTTTCAGTGCTAAACATCACAAAACAATATTACTCCTAGCGGAGAAGAACGATAACTTTATATAAAACAAAATAAAAATGTGATATATACACACTAACTCCATCTATAGTCAGACTACTGCAATTCTCTCGGGACAATTTTGTCCTTTTTTTGGGGAGGTTTATTATGAGTGTTTTTTGGGTTGCCTGTCCCAGAGCTCGAAAAAAAGAGTATAATAAAATACAAAATTACTGTTAGTTAAAAAAAATAAAACTTTTCATCACTTGAGTCCATTATTGTAGAAGTGCCTACAAACACAAACTTAACGTCAATCTTATCTTTAAGCATGATAATATTTCTACAAATTTGGTTTCGAATATTTGTGTAACATATTATTATAAAGAATGCTTTGTACAATAAAGTGTCAAGCCTTTCACTACATGTTCTTTGACTAACTCACTAATGACAAACTAACTCACAGTAACAAAAGCGACAAAATTAATGAATAAGGTTGCGAATTGCAAATTTAAAAAGTCGTGGGTTTGAATGCACCGTTTGACTGTGGTTAACCAATCCTAACACCAGCATTTTACAGTAATTTCTCAGCTCGGAGCTCAATTTTAAACCAAGCTGGCAGAATAAGCTACTAGCATACACCTCCTTTCATTTGTAAAAGGGTTACTGCTAGCCCGCCGCACTGGTCGAGTACGTGTGGACTTGAAAAATTTCATTCATGACACGTGCACGTTCCCTCGCTGTCTTTTTCTTTAGTGTCAAGCGTGTAGTAAATTTGTTACCGTGTAGTGCCGGTGTAAGAATATTCACTACCTATATCATCCCGCGGGTGTCGTAAAGAGGAAAACAAATGCGGAGATGGGTAGCAGCATTTTCCGAATAACGACTAAAAATAAAAATAAAACTTCGGTTGCCAATCCGCTTGGTAACGTGGCATTTATGGCAAATATTTCCTTATGAGTCAATCTATGGGGGAGGCCTATGTTCAGCAGTAGACTTTAATAGGCTGTAACGGTATTTAGTAAATCAGCACTTAATCGTCGAACCCAGGTCGTTCGTGTGAATTCTACGGCGAGCGTTTAGCCCCTGAGCTACCACATCTTTTTATTTTAAATTAAGACTTCTTATGACTTGTGTTTATACTGCCATCAAATAAGGAAAAGTAACGGAAGATGGGAAAAGTATATGGTTAAAGTGAATAGGGTATCATGGAAACAGGGTAAGAAATGGTATTAGAGGGATATAGTTATCCAGATAAACCGCTCGGAGTGCCGAGTTTGCATACCCGCATTACTATGGGTGATTTCTTAATACACGTTAGATAGGCAGGATGAATTATCTATACAAAATTATACATAAAATGAAAGATATTTTTTTTTACATTTTTATATCTCAATGCTTTGACCTAATTGCATTGATCAACACAAGCATTTAAATATTCAAATTCGTACAGAGATTACTCTTTTCGTACGAAGTTTAAAAGGTTGAAAAAAAATGGAATTAGTTTTTTTTCTTGTCTTTAGCGTTTTTACAGGTTTAAAGTAGTTACGTAAAAAAATAAGCTTTTAACTATGTCTTTTATAAATTCGTATGCAGCATCATAATATTTCATTGAAGACAGAAATTTTTGCATCTTATTATTTAAATTATAGGTACTATCATGATGTTATTCCTTTTAATTCTGAACACATACACAACTTTCTGTGATAGCTCAGGTACTAAGCAGTTGTCTTAATAATATCACGTACTTGAGCTGAGTAACGTTTATTAATACGGGCCTAAGTCGTCTGATCTGAAATATAAAATCAACAACAATATTAAGTCCCAACGCAATTTATTTAGCAAATTAAGATTCAAAATTCAGTACGCTTAGCAATATTACCTTCGATAATTTCCTGTATTACAGTTGGCTGGTACGTTGTTACAGGCATCTTGAAAATAGAAATACGTGCGCGCAATACTAGCGCCAATTGCCTTAGCGGCATCCGTGCTCACTGAATTATGAGCGGCAGAAACAAATAAGTTCCGTAAATAATGCGCCGGGCTCAAGGGAATACGCAATGAATGTGTGTTCAGTTGAGAAAATACGCGAACGAAATTCTGAACGGAGAACTTTCAAGTTTATTATAATGCACCTAAAAAGTTACATTAACGCTACGGCCTACATATCACACTGCTGGGCATAAGCTGCCTCTCGTTTTTGATAGAGCTATAAGGCAAGGATATTTACTTAAATCCCATAGATAATAGGGCTACATTTAATTAAAAATGTTATAGAGTGGTTTTTGTTGTGATCGAAGGTCATGAGAATCAATCAATGCATTTAAGTGTCATTACAAGAGGCTGTAGGAAACGTCAGACAGACAGCTGTACTAATTCGTATATCCATCCATCATCCATTAAAGCCATGAACCATACATTGCTTCACAGAAGTGATTTTTCCATAGTTTCTATGCTTGTAGGCTAGGCTGCTGCAACCGCCAATACATGGTAAGCGGAAGATTATAAAAGAAAGATTTGTATGATTGGTTTAAAACTAAACCTATTTTGACTTAAAATATTTTTAAATTGTATTTAACTTTGTCTTATGAATTGTTTATAATTATAATTTGCATGCTATGTACTAGGCTTAGCAAAACATGAATGCATTAAATATATTGTAACATCTTCTCATACCACGATGTTCATGACTGTGTACAGTGGGGCGCATTGGTCGATGTGCCTAACAAACACACATTATTTAATAAAGGTGTCTTTAGTGGATGCCATTGAAAATGTTTGACGAACAGTTACACTACAGGTTTATTGGTGCAATCAATATGGTTAGAAGTAATCTTACCAGCCTCGTGCACAGGCGCAAAATAGCCAGCCTTTCGGTTTTTTACAGGATACATTTCGGAGAGTGTGCGCAGGAATGGCATGACTAATTCCTCTCTCTCTCCATTTCATTATCAGACCACCATACTCTTCTCCAGACCAGACCGGTCTCTCCCTCTTTGTTGTCGACATACCACGGATTCGGACCAAACGGTTTGCTTCTTCTTTCATAATGCGCTGTACGCATGGAGTGGAGCAAAGTGCTAGCATTTGTCTTTTCAATCGATTATAATGTGGATGTTTTCAAGGCGTGGTCCAACCCAAGCCAAGCCGATCCGTGTTTACTACATACTCGTGTTACAACCATAATACAGCTGCAACGTGGCTCTACCATGTATTAAATTTATGGCGAAATCTTTCAAATTTAATGAAGATTCAAATTGATATATCTTTATCCTGTCAGTAGCAATCCTGATCTTATTTAGTCTCAATTATTAGGGAAATTCCTATTCTGTCATCAAAACTGAATGCTTGGGGTACCCATCAAAAGTTTTGACGTAAAACATCTTTAGAGGCAAGTTTAGGGTAACTCAGACCTTTGATCGAAGGGAAGTAATGTTCAGTAAAATCAAGCCGTCCGTTTACGTAAACTATGAATCTATAAAGGTACCGACTAAGTATAATTTTTGTGAGTAGGTATTCAGAAACCTAAAAAAGAAAAGTTTGTATCAATAAAATCGTTTAGTGTAATATTAAAATGTACAGATTTCTAAACTTTGCTAAATTAATCAATTTCATATTAACAGCCCATAAACAGATTGAACAGCCACGTACAAGCCATCCATGACGTTAAGTGACCCTGTCTGACACCTTTGTGGATGCCATACATTCTATTTAGGTCCCAAAAATATTAGCACAAGCACTAAAACCCCATTTTAATGCGTTGTAGTTAACGTGGTTAACGTTTGCCATAAAGCAAATCTGTCCACTCTGTCATAGGGCTTTCCTAAATCTAGATATGCACTGAAAACTTTCTGGTTTTTGGTCACAAATTTCTCCGTAAGCATTCGCATCGAAAAGTTAAATAAAATCTTGTAAAGTAATAGATTAGTTATAGAGAACATTATAATTATCATCAACATTATGCACAACGTAATGCACAAACATAAAATTGAAAATTGGACTTTGCAACAGCCTGTAGAATACCTATCTAAATGCAAAGGGCACACATGCCAAGAGAGATTGTATACATATTAAAGAAGTACGGAATGAACGATGGTGTACTGTTAGTACCTTGTAATAATAGTTTTTCTGTGTCAGTATTGCGTTTACTCTAATTAGTACGGTTTTGTCCCAAATGTATTATTATCCAAATTTAGCTAGTTGTAAGGTCGCCCAACGCTTGCCAGTACAAGGCACATGAGACCTTCGTCCCTTATCGCTAGTCATATCGTTTTTGTTGGTATAAAGAGAAACTTATAATATAGAAAGCTCTTTCCATAGCTAGCTAGCTGAGAGACTTCTAGCTTCCTCATCATCATTCATTTCATCATTACAGCCCTTCACAAGTCCACTGCTGAACATAGGCCTCCCCCAAAGAATGCCACAAAGCACGGTCCTGAGCCACCTGCATCCATCGACTTCCTGCATATCTTACCAGGTCGTCACTCCATCTAGTGGGGGGACGCCCAACACTTCGCCTGCCAGTACGAGGCTGCCACTCGAGAACCTTTCTTCCCCATCGGTTGTCGGTTCTTCGAGCTATAAGGCCGGCCCATTGCCACTTCAGCTTACTAATCCGTTGGGCTATGTCAGTCACTCTGGTTCTACTGCGGATATCCTCATTTCTGAGTTTATCACGCAGAGAAACTCCGAGCATAGCCCTCTCCATAGCTCGCTGAGCGACCTTGAGCTTCCTAATCCGGCCAGCAGTGAAGGACCACGTCTCAGTTCCGTATGTCATCACTGGCAACACGCACTGGATGTACAGTCTCGTTTTCAAGTTTTGAGGTATACCTGACGAGAAGATGTGCCGTAATTTCCCGAACGCTGCCCAACCGAGTTGAATCCGTCGATTGACCTCTCGGTCGAAGTTGGACTTACCTAGTCGGACTATTTGTCCCAGGTAAACATACTCGTCAACAACTTCGAGCTTAGTGTTCCCAACAACTACCGGCATAGGTGTGACATGGACATTAAACATGATCTTTGTTTTGTCCATGTTCATCTTAAGACCTATCCGTTGGGAAACACTATTGAGGTCATTGAGCATAGTGCTTAGGTCCTCCAGCGATTCTGCCATAAGGACTATATCGTCGGCAAATCGAAGGTGAGTGATGTACTCGCCATTGATGTTGATACCGTATCCTTTCCAGTCCAGAAGCTTGAAAACATCTTCCAATGCAGCGGTAAAGAGTTTCGGGGATATGACGTCACCCTGTCTTACACCTCTCTGCAATTGGATAGGTTTCGTACTCTGGTTCTGTACTCGGATAGCCATCGTAGCCCTACTGTACAAGCACTTCAACACTTCGATATACCGACAGTCAACTTGGCATCGCTGAAGGGACTGCAGCACCGCCCAAATTTCGACGAAATCAAAGGCTTTCTCATAGTCCACATACGCCAGACATAGTGGCAAATTGTACTCCTCGGACTTCTGTACAATTTGCCGAAGGGTATGTATGTGGTCTATGGTGCTAAAGCCTTTTCGGAAACCGGCTTGTTCGGGAGGCTGGAAGTCGTCAAGTCTGCGCGCGAGACGATTCGTAATGACTCTCGAAAACAGCACGTAGACGCGGCTCAGAAGGGAAATCGGTCTGTAGTTCTTCAAGAGAGCGTTGTCGCCTTTCTTGAAGAACAAGACCACCGCACTTCTGCTCCACGCCTCCGGTGTAATGCCACCATGGAGGACGGAATTAAAGAGCTTCTGAAGGACTTCAAGTACCGGTTTTCCACCCGCTTTCAGAAGCTCCGCTGTAATTCCATCCTGGCCTGGGGCCTTGCCGTTTTTAAGGTGCTGGAGAGCCATTCTAATCTCGCTCAGACTGACGTCCGGGATATCATCGGAATAATGTCGGATAAGACTCGCTCTTTGATCGTTACTCACACTTGCGTGTGGCTCCAACGATGACGTGTACAGCTGCCCATAGAACCTCTCAATCTCACTCAAAATCTCAGGTGCCCCGGAAACGATGCTGCCACATTCGGTCTTCAGCTTTGATAGTTGGCTCTTTCTGGCAGACAGATCTCTGGCAAAGACTTTGGAGCCTTGGTTCCGCTCGATCGCTTCTTCAATACGAGCTGTATTGAAGTTGCGTAAGTCCCGCCGCATGCATTTGGAGATCTGTCTGTTCAGTTGCCTGTATGCTGTCAAATCTGTTGAAGAATGTAGCTTCATCTCCCGTCTAACAGCCATGAGATTAAGAGTGTGATCGGAGAGTTTTTGTGTTCTTCTGCGGCGGGTCTTGCAGAACTTAGCTCCGACCGCATGGACAGTTTCCACGAGCTTGTCATTCAAATCGTCCACTTAATTGCAGTCTTCTAGGCACTGAAAACGGTTTTGCAACTCGAGCTGAAAGGTTTCGGGACTTTGGATTAGAGCACGAGGGGGACGGAGCGTTGACTTCATTAGACGAGACCTCTCCAACTTAACGTTTAGGTTCAGTGTGCCTCTAACCATTCGGTGATCGCTGCCGGTTTTCACCCTCGCGATCACTGAGACATCACTGAACAGTTGTCGTCTGGTCGTCATAATGAAGTCAATCTCATTTTTTGTCGAACCTTCGGGGCTCGACCAGGTCCACTTCCTGTGGGGCCGCTTCTGGAAGAAAGAGTTCATCATAAAGAGTCCCTCTTTCTCCATGAAGTCGGCCAACTGTTGGCCCCTTGGGTTCCGTTGCCCTATTCCAAATTTCCCCACTTTCAGCTCACCGTTCTCTCTTGTGCCTAGTTTTGCATTGAAGTCTCCCATTAACACCGTAAATTGGGTTTTGGAGGAATGCATGGCTCTAGAGATATCCTCATACATTTCCTCCACCTCCTGATCGGGGTGTGCCGAGGTTGGTGCGTAAACCTGTATGACCTTCAGCGAATACCGTTTGGTGATTCTGAGTATAAGGTACGCAACCCTCGTCGACACACTCTCAATCTTTACAACGTTGTTAACGAGAGACTTGTGGACGATAAATCCGACACCTCCTTGGGACAGATGGTCGCCCTCCCGGTAATAGAGCAAGTTGCCGGATTCGAGGATTACCGTGTCCTCCCCCTCTCTTCGGACTTCGGATAATCCTATAATATGCCAGCGTAACTTGTCTATCTCTTCTTCCAGCTCCACAATCTTCTCGTCAGTCCTCAGGGTGCGTGCGTTGTATGTTGCCAGGTCGAGTCGTTGTAGGTGGCAACCGAACCTCCACCGGAGATTCTTAGCACCCCCTGCCCCGCCGTTACCATGGTCGCCACCGTAGCCAGGAATAGCGGGGCCGCCGGGGACTGGGGGCCGTCTATTCGTAACCTTCATTATGAGGGGTATATTGCCATAGTTGCCACGCTTGGCGAGCGGGTTGGCAACCGCAGTTTTTTATTGTATTTTGCCGTTACCAGGAAGATGCTGCTGCCCATCTCCTGCCTGTTTCCCTTTGTCGCCTTTTACGACACCCACGGGAAGATATGGGGTAGTGGATATTCTTAACCGACACTACACGGCCTTCCGCTTCCTCAGCTTCCTCATACGAGAATGCAATCCACTGATTCTTGTTCTACTGACGGCGCAGAATCCATCCAAAACCGACGAATGTAAATTTCACAAATTGGTGATTAAAACAGCTTTACTTTTGTATAATATAGGCTCTGCTCATCAACCAGCCTGCCCTATGTCTTAACTCTATTCAGTGATGTATACCATGTTGCATTCTTGGAGAGGGACATAGTCCAGCAGTAGACTTAAAATTACCTTGATGTGTGATGCGTGTGCTGTCATCATATTGAGACATATTAAAGCTAAATATTTAGTTGTTTTATAGCCTTACCGTGTAATGGCAGCTAAAGAGTATCCTCTACCTCATATACTTTTTTATACGATAGTGTGACAAACGAGCACTCAGTCCACCTGATGGTAAGTGATTGCTGTGGCCCATTGTCATCTAGATCTATCCTCGTTTGCGAATCAAACTGTAGATGCGTTGTCACCCGTGACTACTAAGATGGAATACCTCTTTTCCTGTACAAAGGGTCTATGGTTCTCTGCACTCACTATACGAAACACAGCAGTATTAAGTTGCTATTTCACGCTGGTATTCTGTGAGAGCGTGGTCCTTCCCCGGTCAAGCCGACCCATTTGTGCTACAACTTTACTACTAATATAGCTGCAGCATGGCTCTACCACGTATAAAATCTAATATCTCGTGTCTGCTGAAAGAGGCGACAAAGGGAAATGAAACATCGGATTCGCAGCTGTATCTTAAATAATGCGGTTGACAATCTACCTCCTAATCTTGTCAATTATGGTAAATATCCCCCTTATGAGACAATCGATAGGGTAGGACTTTGTTCAGTGAACTTTTGATAGGCTGTAATTAATTGTAAGTGTCCAGAGGAATTGCATAACTTAGTTCCTCCCCTCCTTTCCACCATTGGATAACCAGACTTTCTAATAGTAATCCTTTCGTCGCAACAAACTAACCATAAAAAATTTAAGAATTAGTTTTAACATGTTTTGAATTTTTGTTTGCATATCGCGTACCAAATAGAGACCAAATGCTAATGAAACACATGTAAAAAAAAATGGTCATTGAATCTTTCTTGAACTTTTAGTGCAATATGTATATGCAAATTTGATGACACATTGGCCCTATTCCGTTTTCCGTACACAAGCTGTTACACGTTCATTTTTAGGTTATATTTTACCTAAAGATTTCAATAAAAATGTTACTTTTTACTTTTTTATAATCTAAACTTTATACAGTAAAATAATTTTAAATTATCGTATCTTATTTACTGTCGTAATTCGGAAGGAACTCGAATTACCCCTAATAACTTATATACTGACTTAAGAGAGAAATTAAAAAATAATTTGATGAAAAGTCCGCTAATTCGCAGTAGAACAGTGCGGTAGATCTTTATCAGTATTGAGAAATGACCTGTGCACAGCAGAGGAACGTATGAAATTTTACCTTACTTGACCTAATTTTAGAAAGTAAATCTACTGCAGGATACAGCGTCGTCTCAATTATTACTTTGTAAAGAAACTCCCTTGTGATAGCCATGCATGGCACGAGCGAAAAGTAATATTTTCCACTTGCACGACTTAGCTGACAGAATGCAAAATAATTTTGTCATTTATGATTTCAAATTATGAATTTATATATTTACAACTATACCTCTTTTTTATATTTTATATAACAGTTAAGATTTACAATACTCTTTTTCAAATTCAATAAGAAGAAATATATTGTACTAACTCGCACTTCATGAACGGAAGACTCACAATTCTTTCTAAAGAAGTAGTATTTTATATATGAATTTAACAACTTCACGGCGAATTTATATCCCATAAAGTTTCATCAAGAATATGAAAAGTTAAACTTAGTGCAATATTATTTTCCAACCGTAATAAACCATTATAATCGCAACTACTGTCCTCAAGTCAAATAATCAACTCTAAATCTTTCTTCATTTTTAGTCTCATTACGAGTACATTCCCTAAGGATTTACATAGGAGTATTATTGTAGATCTCATTGTAATCGTGGTGTATGTATACGTGGTAGAGCTTTGCTGCAGCTATATTAATTGTATAGTTTTTTTTTTATATTATAGGGTGACAAACGAGCACACAGTCCACCTGATGGTAAGTGGTTGTTGTGGCCCATAGACATCTACAATTATCCTCGTTTGCGAATCAAAATGCAGATGCGTTGCCACCCGTGAGGAGATGGAATGCCTCGATTCCAGTAAGAAGGGTCTCCAGTTCTCTACACTCACCATACGAAACACAGCAGTGTTGGGCTGCTATTTGACGCTGGTATTCTGTGAGAGCCTGGTCCTTCCCCGGTCGAGCCGACCCAATCGTGCTACAAATATACTACTAATATAGCTGCAGCATGGCTCTACCACGCAAAGAAAATTGTAGCACGAATGGGTCGGCTCGACCGGGGAAGGACCACGCTCTCACAGAATACCAGCGTAAAATAGCAGCTTAATAGTGCTATGTTTCGTGTAGTAAGTGTAGACAACCGGAGACCATTTTTAATGAAAAAGAGGCATTCTATCTTAGTCATCACGGCTAACAACGCATCTGCATTTTAATTCACAAACGAAGATAGATGTAGATGTCTATGGGCCACAGCAACCGCTTACCATCACGTGGACTGTGTGCTCGTTTGTCACCCTTATTCTTTAAAAAAATTATTTAATTCAATAGGTGGTAGAACTAATTTCCTGTTTAGAAGTCACTCTGAGTTGGCACTACTATTCATAGTCTATTTCTGCGGTCAAATAGCGGTGGTTACACTACTGTGTGCCTGTCTGAATGTTAGAAGGTGTCAGTACAATTACAGGCTATGAGGCACTTCAAATATACTCGTATGTCAGCAGAAGGGACAAGGCATCTGTAGTTTTCTTTGTTTGAAGAAAAATATGAGAAGTGTAGAGTAAGTAGAATATACCATACAAAATTGCTTAGTATAAAACTGAAGATTACTTAGGGGATAAAATGTGATTTCAAGTTAAACAAAACATTATTAAAAATAGATTTAAAGTATAAACCTTTTATTTGGCCGTGACGTATCCCTCTTATCTCCGACTTATATTTATATAGGTAAATATTAATTTTCGAGTTTCTGTTGATATCTTCTCTAAAACTAATCGTTCGATTTCCATGAAACTTAGCACAGATATTCCACGTGGTGTGAACAGTACATAGATTTATTTTGATGTTTATAAAAAATCTATTTTCATTATTATAAAAATCGAGATTTTCATAATATACACAAATATTATTATAGTATATGTATAAAAAATTTAGAGGAATAAATATTATTTAGAAGAATCAAGAGTTTCATATTAATTAAATTTGTAATATGAAGTATTTCAAAGCCCTTTTTATATTCTTAGATTAAAAATAATCCAATTTGTCCGTAACACCGACATACTAAATTATTAATTCGTTTTGAAAGTCTATAATGGTTCTCTTCGAAAATACATAAATACGTTGTATTGTATCTCTCACTAGATGATGTAAGGACCTGGTATAAAGTTAAAAGTTAAAGTAAGAGCCCATACACGTCCCACTGCTGGGCACAGGCCTCTTCTCATCTCTGAGAGGGTTTTAGGGCAAGCCCCTTTGCCGCAATGCGTGTTGGCGAACTTCACATATCTTCGAAATATTTTTTTTCTTATTTCTTAGACATTCCTTTCCTTCACCGCCAAGCACGTGGTAAATTAACGTAGCGAACTGGAGACACTTCATCTCAGTGTCCAGGGATGACAACACATCTACATTTTAATTCTTACTTTTTTTAAATATCCTGATAATAACTAACGATAAAATGTAGTATAATAGAATTATATTAGATGTAGTATAATAGAATTATAATAGAATTATACAACTTTTATTAAGTTTTAACTCAAATTGCCTCTGGCAAACATTGAGCTACTTAGTACTTACCTAATTATTCGTACAAATTCCTAACATCGCTGAAACGCCTAAAGAGAAGAGGTCTTTTAATATTTTAGTATCGCATTGTAATTAAAAATTTTGATTGAGAATTTTTGATGCCGTGGCCTCGTTTAAAGTTAATTTAATATGGCCCATCGCTCGACGTATTTATTTGTAATTTGCGTTATGTTGTGATACGCGTTCGAAATTAATGAAGATTAAAAAGATAATTTATTTATGAGAGAATGTCCTGCGGTCGGTGAGGCAATGTCACTTCAATTAACATGCCTGCATGGATGTTTTCATGCTATATAAAATAAGGCTATTTGAATATAAAAAATCCGTTTCAATGTATTATTTATAATGTATTACTCTATATATTAACTACTTACGTTTGTTTCTTCGTACACGGAGTGATCCTCAGTGGCGCAGTGGCTTAGCAATGCAGTTCCGGATCTTGATGTTTTTCCTTGTGAAATTTATGTATACCAACTGTCCCCACGATACAGAAGAAAATCCTAGTGTGGAGGTAACGTTTTTTTAAAAAAAAAAGTTAGAATGAGAAAGTAAGGCTCTAAGCTACTACTAAACGCGTATCCAAAATGAAGGCTTCACAATAAAATCAAGGTGGTGACAACAAACAACAAAAACAAAGGTGGGTGATAGGACGCCTTTTCTGCCTGGAAATCAAATACTTAATTTCTATTTTCTGCAGCCAACTAACAGTGCTTGCAGTCTTTTTACTTTTATTCCTGAATAGTAAAGAGACCTAGTATACTTAGAGGCTGTGAAACATTGCGCCTTCAGAGATGACAATTGGAATTGGACACAACTGTAGTTTTCTTGGTTTGATGTCAGTTGCAGGTTTTCATATTTGCCGTATCTGCCATAGTTGCCACACTTGGTAGAGGACTTTGCATATTTTCTTGTTGTTATTAAGAAAATACAACTGCCCATCACCTGGTTTGTTTCCCTTTGTCACATCTAACGACAAGGACAGCGAATAATCTTACACTGACTTTGCATATTTTCTTGTTGTTATTAAGAAAATACAACTGCCCATCACCTGGTTTGTTTCCCTTTGTCACATCTAACGACAAGGACAGCGAATAATCTTACACTGCCACTACACGCCAAAATTTATAAAATTTCAGTTTTTAATAAATTTATACATTATCTAGTTAATAGACGGTTACTTTTTTCTTATTAAATATTTACTAACATCATGCCCAGTTTTTAGCCTTTGTCACCACAATACGGAATAATATTTTTTAAATATTTAAATAACTTTTTAATTTTATATTATTTGTCATGGCACTGCCATAGTAAGTGAAAATAACGAGTCATTACTGTTTACATTATTATTTACACACAATGTCCCCGATAAACCTGGAATGGAGTGCTGATATTCACAGTGAAAAACGGGCTTAGTCCACCTGATGGTAAGCGGTTGCTTTAGCCCACACATGACTTTTGAGCTTAATATTGTTCGTCTTTGCGTTTCACGGCAGTCGTTAAAAAGAGAGGAAATGCTTAAATCAAAGCTGTGGCAGAAAAATAACGTATACAACGGTACGTTTATCAACGATTAAATTATAGCCATCCTGCTGCTTAGAAGACCTAGCGTCGATATAATAAGACATGATCTATTAAGGGCAGGCTAGATTCTGAAAGAAGACAATGACTTCTTAGAAATCCAAGTGACAGGAAAGAAAGAAGCTTCTTACTTTCATCATTTTCATGATTACAGCCTTTCATAAGCCCACTGCTGAACATAGGCCTCCCCCAAGGAATGCCACAAAGCACGGTCATGAGCCACCTGCATCCATCGACTTCCTGCATGTCTTACCAGGTCGTCACTCCATCTCGTGGAGGCCGCCCCACATTTCGCCTACCGGTACGAGGCTACCACTCTAGAACCTTTCTTCCCCATCGGTTGTCGGTTCTTCGAGCTATTTGGCTGGCCCAATGCCACTTCAGCTTACTAATCCGTTGGGCTATGTCGGTTACTCTGGTTCTACTGCGGATATCCTCATTTCTAAATTTATCACGCAGAGAAACCCCGAGCATAGCCAATAGCTCACTGAGCGACCTTGAGCTTTCTCATACGGCCAGCAGGTTGTACAATTTCGTTTTAAGGTTTTGAGGTATCTCTGACGAGAAGATATGTCGTAGTTTCCCGAACGCTGTCCAACCGAGTTGAATCCGTCGATTGACCTCTCGGTCGAAGTTGGACTTACCTAGTTGGACTATTTGCTCCAGGTAAACATACTCGTCAACAACTTCGAGCTGAGTGCTCCTAACAACTAACGGCATAGGTGTGACATGGACATTAAACACGATCTTTGTTTTGTCCATGTTCGTCTTAAGACCTATCCGTTGGGAGACACTATTGAGATCATTGAGTAAGGTGCTTAGGTCCTCCAGCGATTCTGCCATAAGGAATATATCGTCGGAAAATCGAAGGTGAGTGATGTACTCGCCATTGATGTTAATACCGTATCCTTTCCAGTCCAGAAGCTTGAGAAGCTTGTCTTCCAATGCAGCAGTGAAGAGTTTCAGCGATATAACATCACCCTGTCATACACCTATCTGCAATTGGATATGTTTCGTACTCTGGTTTTGTACTCGGACAGACATCGTAGCCCTACTGTACAAGCACTTCAGCACTTCGATATACCGACAGTAAACTTGGCACCGCTGAAGGGACTGCAGCACCGCCCAAATTTCGACGAAATCAAAGGCTTTCTCATAATCCACATACGCCAGACATAGTGGCCAATTGTACTCCTTGGACTTCTGTACAATTTGCCGAAGGGTATGTATGTGGTCTATGGTGCTAAAGCCCTTTCGGAAACCAGCTTGTTTGGGAGGCTGAAAGTTGTAATGTCTGCGCGCGAGATGATTCGTAATGACTCTTGAAAACAGCACGTAGACGCGGCTCAGAATGGAAATCGGTCTGTGGTTCTTCAAGAGAGCGTTGTCACTTTTCTTGAAGAACAAGACCACCGCACTTCTGCTCCACGCCTCCGGTGTAATGCCACCATGGAGGACGGAATTAAAGAGCTTCTGAAGGACTTCAAGTACCGGTCTTCAACCCGCTTTCAGAAGCTCCGCTGTAATTCCATCCTCGCCTGGGGCCTTACCGTTTTTAAGGTGCTGGAGAGCCATTCTAATCTCACTCAGACTGACGTCCGGGATATCTTCGGAATAGCGGCGGATAAGACTCGCTCTTTGATCGTTACTCACACTTGCTTGTGGCTCCAACGATGACGTGTACAGCTGCCCATAGAACTTCTCAATCTCACTCTAAATCTCAGGTACCCTGGAAAGGATGCTGTCACACTCGGTCTTAAGCTTTGACAGTTGGCTCATTCTGGCAGACAGATCTCTGGCAAAGGCTTTGGAGCCTTGGTTCCGCTCGATCGCTTCTTCAATACGAGCCGTATTGAAGTTGCGTAAGTCCCGCCGCATGCATCTGGAGATCTGTCTGTTCAGTTGCCTGTATGCTGTCAAATCTGTTGAACAATGTAACTTCATCTCCCGTCTAACAGCCATGAGATTAAGAAAGTGATCAGAGAGTTTTTGTGTTCTTCTGCGGCGGGTCTTGCAGAACTTAGCTGCGACCGCATGGACAGTTTCCACGAGCTTGACATTCATATCGTCCAATTCATTGCAGTCTTCTAGGCACTGAAAACGGTTTTGTAACTCGAGCATAAAGGTTTCGGGACTTTGCAACAGAGCACGAGGTGGACGGTGCGTTGACTTCATTAGACGAGACCTCTCCAACTTATCGTTTAGGTTCAGTGTGCCTCAAACCATTCGGTGATCGCTACCAGTTTTCAACCTCGCGATCACGGAGACATCACTGAACAGGTGTCGTCTGGTCGTCATAATGAAGTCAATCTCATTTTTTGTCGAACCGTCGGGGCTCGACCAGGTCCACTTCCTATGGGGCCGCTTCTGGAAGAAAGAGTTCATTATAAAGAGTCCCTCTTTCTCCATGAAGTCGGCCAGCTGCTGGCCCTTTGGGTTCCGTTGCCTTATTCCAAATTTCCCTACTTTTAGCTTACCGTTCTCTCTTGTGCCTAGTTTTGCATTGAAGTCTCCCACTAACACCGTATATTGGGTTTTGGAGGAATACATTTCCTCCACCTCCTCATCGGGGTGTACCGAGGTTGGTGCGTAAACCTGTATGACCTTCAGCGAATACCGTTTGGTGATTCTGAGTATAAGGTACGCAACCCTCGTCGACACACTCCCGATCTTTACAACGTTGTTAACGAGAGACTTGTGGCCAGGAATAGCGGGGCCGCCGGGGACTGGAGGCCTTCTATTTGTTATATTCATATTTGCCATAGTTGCCACGTGTGCTCCACTGCTAAGGCTTTACATTTAAGTAACAAAATTAAAACTGCATCCGACAAAATTAAAATGACCTGGAGAATAATAAATAGTGAAACGGGCAAGGTCAAACCGCGCAACTCGGATTTTCAATTGAATATTAACAATAATTTAACGCGATCTGATGAAGAAGTTGCTATGGCTTTTGAGAAACATTTTACTGATGTTCCTTTTTTGACAACAAAATCATTAAATTCTTCTCCTACTGTCGCCGAATCATTGCTCAAACAAAATGTAAAGGCTTGTTCAAATACTTTTAAATTCCATAGGGTACTGCCAAAAGATATCGTTAAATATTTTAAAACTATTGATGTTAAGAAAACGGCAGACTTATGGGGGATTTCCGTTAAAGTTATTTTATCTATAATAGATACATTAGCACCTTATCTAGCCACTATATTTAATATAAGCGTCGAATCTGGTGTATTTCCTGATTTAATGAAACATAGTAAAGTCATACCTATATTTAAATCTGGTAGTACATTAGACCCCGCCAATTTTAGACCAATTTCTGTACTACCAACATTAAGTAAAATTTTTGAAAAAATTATTTTAGATCAGATGTTAAGTTTCTTTAATATTAATAAATTGCTACATAATAATCAATTCGGTTTTACAAGGGGTCGCTCGACAACTGACGCTGGAGTTGAGCTTATTAAACATATTTTTTGTGCATGGGAGAATTCAGAGGATGCTTTGGGTATATTTTGTGACCTTTTCAAGGCCTTCGACTGTGTTCACCATGAGACATTAATCAGGAAGCTACAGTACTATGGTGTCAAGAACACAGCGCTTAAACTTATTATTTAATATTTAAGTAATAGAAAACAGAAGGTTATTATCAATGGTAAAAGTTCTTCCGGGTCACCTGTACTAATGGGTGTACCTCAGGGCTCGATTCTCGGCCCATTCCTGTTTCTGGTGTATATTAATGACTTACCTCACCTTGTAGGGGATAGTCATGATATAGTATTATTTGCTGATGATACTTCCTTGATTTTTAAACTTAAACGTCAATCATTTAAATGTGACGAAGTGAATAATGCTATATCAAAATTAGTGCATTGTTTTAACGTTAATAATCTGCATTTGAACGGAAATAAAACTAATTGTGTTAAATTTACAACAACGAATGTTCAAAATCTGAATACCAATGTGTTTTTAAATGGGGAGGAATTGAGCCCTGTTGTATCCTCTGTTTTTCTTGGCATCACTCTTGACGCAAAGCTCCAGTGGGGCCCCCATATATCCAAATTAGCAAGCAGACTAAGTTCTGCAGCCTATGCTGTAAAAAAGGTTAGAGGTCTCACTAGTGTCGAGACAGCTAGATTAGTTTATTTTAGTTATTTTCATAGCATAATGTCTTATGGGATTTTGCTATGGGGAAATGCGGCTGATTCAGAAACTATTTTTGTTTTACAGAAGAGGGCCATTAGAGCTATTTACAATCTAAAACCGAGAGAGTCTCTTAGAGATAAATTTAAAGAAATTTATATATTAACTTTGGCCTCTCAGTATATTTACGAAAATTTAATGTATGTTCACAAAAACAAAGATAGTTTTAGTTAAAGAAGTGATATACATTCTGTAAACACTAGGAACAAACACAAGCTAGTGATACCAGTTTCTCGACTCCACAGAGTCAGTAATTCATTCTTGGGGCAATGTATACGCTATTACAACAAGGTCCCGGAAAGTGTACAGGTTCTGTCTATTACCAAGTTTAAATGTTTTATTAAGCTGAAACTGTATAAAAAGGGTTATTATAGTATAAATGAATACATGGTTGATAATAACCCCTGGGAATGAGGTGATCGCTTCCAAGCAGTTTCTAAAATAAATTTTGTAAATAGTTCGTAATCATTTATATTGAAAATTTTATTTAAAAAAAAAGTCCCGCTGGGTTTCTTGCTGGTTCTTCCCAGGACAGAAGGTTTTTTTCGAACCAGTGGTAAAGTAAAAAATGACTTTCAATAAGAATTACACATGTAATGTATATTGAATAAAAATATTCTATTCTATTCTATTCTATTCTATTCTATTCTATTCTATTCTATTCTATTCTTGGCGAGCGGGTTGAGTACTGCAGTTTTTTTATTGTATTTTGCTGTTATCAGGAAGATGCTGCTGCCCATCTCCTGCCTGTTTCCCTTTGTCGCCTTTTACGACACCCACGGGAAGATATAGGGTACTGGATATTCTTAACCGCCGCTACACGGCTACTTTTACTTCTTACTTTGGTCTCAATAAAACAAATAAAGTTAACCCTAACCCTACATTTGCACCTAAAAACATCCATCATGTAATGTTTTGGAACATATCGCATAAAATAAGCCACACAACTGTTTTGTAGATGGTCACGTTCGCACTCACAGAAACTGTGTAAAATTTTCAATAGATATTAAGATTTGTTATTATCTGTGTCCGCATTTTGTACAAAATAGACATTCTATTTATTTATCTATAGATCTGTCAACGTTAGCGTTCGTAATGTTGTTTATTATCTGTTTAAAAACGTATTTTTTCAGTTGCTAAACATCACAAAACAATATCACTCCTAGCGGAGAAGAACGATAACTTCATATAAAACAAAATATAAATATGATATATACCCACTAACTCCATCTATAGTCAGACTACTGCAATTCTCTCGGGAAAATTTAGTCCTTTTTTTGGGGGGGTTTATTTTGAGTGTTTTGGGGTTGCCTGTCCCAGAGTTCGGAAAAAAGAGTATAATAAAATATAAAATTACTGGTAGTTAAAAAAAAAACTTTTCTTCACTTGAGTCCATTATTACAGAAGGTCCTACAAATTCAAACTTAATGTCAAACTTATCTTTAAACATGACAATATTTCTACAAATTTGCTTTCGAATATTTGTATAACATATTATTATAAACAATGCCTTGAACAATAAAGTGTCAAACATATTTCACTACATGTTCTTTGACTAACTCACTAATGACAAACTAACTCACAGTAATAAAAGCGACAAAATTAATGAATAAGGGTGCGAATTGCAAATTTAAAAAAGTCGTGGGTTTGAATCCACCGTTTGATTGTGGTTAACCAATCCTAACACCAGCATTTCACTGTAATTTCCCAGCTCGGGGCTCAAAGTTAAACCAAGCTGGCAGAATAAGCTTCTAGCATACGCCTCCTTTCATTTCTAAAAGGGTTACTGCTAGCCCGCCGCACTGGTCGAGTACGTGTGGACTTGAAATATTTCATTCATGACACGTGCACGTTCCCTCGCTGTCTTTTTCTTTAGTGTCAAGCGTGTAGTAAATTTGTTACCGTGTAGTGCCGCTGTAAGGCTATTCACTACCCATATCATCCCGTGGGTGTCGTAAAGAGGGAAACAAATCCGGAGGTGGGTAGCAGCATTTTCCTAATAAAGTCTAAAAATAAAAAATAAAAACTGCGGTTGCCAACCCGCTTGCTAAACGTGGCATTTATGGTAAATATTTCCTTATGAGTCAATCTATGGGGGAGGCCTATATTCAGCAGTAGACTTTAATAGTCTGTAACGGTATTTAGTAAATCAGCACTTAATAATGCAATTATTGCGGGGATCGAACCCAGGTCGTTCGTGTGAATTCTACGGCGAGCGTATAGCCCCTGAGCTACCTCCTCTTTTTATTTTAAATTAAGACTTCTTTTGACTTGTGTTTATACTGCCATCAAATAAGGAAAAGAAAGGGAAGATTGGAAAAGTATATGGTAAATGTGAATAGGGTATTATGGAAAGAAATGGTATTAGAGGGATATAGTTATCCAGATAAATCGCTCGGAGTGCCGAGTTTGCATACCCGCATTACCATGGGTGATTTCTTAATGCATGTTAGATAGGCAGGAAGAATTATCTATACAAAATTATACATTAAATGAAAGAAGGTTTTTACACTTTTATATCTCAGTGCTTTGACCTAATTGCATTGATCAACACAAGCATTTAAATATTCATATTCGTACAGAGATTACTCTTTTCGTACGAAGTTTAAAAGGTTGAAAAGCAAATGGAATTAGTTTTTTTCTTGTCTTTATCGTCTTCACAGGTTTAAAGCTGTTGCGTCAAAAATAAGCTTTTAACTATGTCTCTTATAAAATACCGTATACAATATAATAACATTTCATTGAAGACAGAATTTTTTACAGAAACAGAAACTTTTTTAATTCTACTATTTTAAATAATACTTATTGAAAGTCACTCTTTTGTTTGATTACCACTGGTTCGGAAAAAACCTCTGTCCTGGGAAGAATCAGCAAGAAACCCAGCGGGACTTTTTTTTAAATAACAGCTTACAATCATGATGTTACACAAATTAAGAACACATCAAATTAGAAATAGCTTGGTAGCGATCACCTCATTTCCAGGCGTTATTATCATCCATAAATTCCTTAATATTATAATAACCCTTTTTATACAAACTTAGTTTAATAAAGTTTTTGAACTTTGAGCAGGTCAAACTTTGTATATTTTCTGGAATTTTGTTGTAACAGCGTATACATCGCCCCAAGAATGAATTACTGACTCGATGGAGTCGAGTAACTGGTACTACTAGCTTGTGTCTGTTTCTAGTATTTACAGAATGAATATCACTTATTTTTGTAAAACTACTTTTATTTTTGTGTACGTACATTACATTTTCATTAATGTATTAATTTAAAGTTAATATATTAATTTCCTTAAATTTTTGTCGCAGCGACTCTTTAGGCCTCAAATCATAAATTGCTCTTATGGCCCTCTTCTGTAAAACAAATATAATTTCAGTGTCAGCTGCGTGTCCCCATAGCAAAATACCATACGACATTATGCTATGGAAATAGCTAAAGTAAACTAGTCTAGCTGTTTCAACACTGGTTAGACTTCTAATCTTTTTTACAGCATATGCTGCAGAACTTAGTCTGCTTGCTAGTTTTGATATATGGGGGCTCCATTGAAGCTTCGCGTCTAGTGTGATTCCAAGAAAAATGGTGGTATTTACAAGACTCAGTTTCTCCCCATTTAAAATTACATTAGTATTTAATTGTTTGACATTTGGAATCACGAATTTTATACATTTCGTTTTAGTGCTATTTAAATGCAAATTATTAACATCGAACCAATTTACTAATTTAGATATAGCATTATTTACTTTGTCATATTTTAGTAATTGTCGACTTAATTTGAAAATTAAAGAAGTGTCATCTGCAAATAATATCATATCATGGTTATCCCCTACTATGTAAGATAAGTCATTAATGTATACAAGAAACAGAAAGGGACCGAGAATTTAGCCTTGAGGCACGCCCATTTGTACCATCGATCCGGAAGAGCTCATATTGTTAATGACAACTTTTTGCGTTCTCTTACTTAAATATGAAATAATTAATTTAAGAGCATCATTTCTTACACCGTAGTGTTGAAGTTTCCTGATTAATGTTTCATGGTGAACACAATCGAAGGTCTTGGATAGGTCACAAAATATACCCAAAGCATCCTGTGAATTCTCCCATGCATTAAAGATATATTTAATCAGCTCAACACCGGCATCAGTTGTCGAGCGACCCCTTGTGATACCAAATTGATTTTTATGAAGTAAATTATTTATATTGAAAAAATTTTAAATTTGATCAAGAACAATTTTTTCAAAAATCTTACTAAGTGTTGGTAGTACAGAAATAGGTCTAAAATTGGCGGGGTCTTATGTACTACCAGATTTAAATAAAGGTATTACTTTACTATGCTTCATTAAATCAGGAAACACACCAGATTCGATACTAGTATTAAAAATAATAGCTAAATGAGGCGCGATTGTATCTATTTTAGACGCAATAACTTTAACGGAAATCCCCCACAGATCCGCAGTTTTCTTAACATCAATAGTTTTAAAATATTTTACGATATCTTTTGATGACACTTTATGAAATGTAAAATTCTTTGTACACACATTTACATTTTGTTTAAGTAATGATTCGGCGACGGCAGGAGAAGAATTCAGTGACTTAGTGGTCAAGATCGGAATATCAGTAAAATATTTCTCAAAAATCATTGCTACGTCCTGATCTGATACAGTTAATTTGTTGTTAACATTTAACTGGTAATTTGAATTGCGAGAGTTACATCTCATTACTTAAATTATGTGTATTATCATGATGTTATTCCTTTTGATTCTGAACACATTTACAAGTTTCTGTGATAGGTCAGGTACTAAGCAGCCATCGTAATAATATCACGTATGCGAGCTTCCCAAACCTGATTCATCTGATAATTGTTGAATGTAGTAAGAAAACCTGTGATGTAAAGTCCGTAAGTAAAGCATATTATGTAAACGCAGTGGACACTTCCTTGTTTTAAAACTCCCTTCAGAAATAAGAGGCGGCCTAAGCACGGTAATGGGACATAAATATATAAGCTTTAAATTTGTTATCACGTATGCAAGCTACCCGGGATCGATCCTAATATAATTGTTAACTGGTTGAGCGCTGATTGGACCATGATTTAAGTGGTAAGAGAATATCTAGAGGACACCTGTAGGTCTTAGGCCTAAAATATTTTGAGGATATGTGATGTGCGCGGATACTTATTGAAGCAGTGCGGCAGACAGATTGCTGCATAGCCCTCGAAGCCTGTGCCCAGTTTCTCCGGTTCTTGTCACTCACCTGTATGAAACACCGCATCATAAGCTGCTATCTCACTCTGGTATAGTTAAGCCGACCCATTAAAGCTGCAGCAGAATACCACTAATACGCTGTAGCTTTGGCTTAGACAATAACGAGGTCACAAATACTAAGTCACCTGATCTGAAGTATAAAATCAACAACAATATTAAGTCCCAACGCGATTTACTTAGTAAATTAAGATTCAAAATTCAGTACCCTTAGCAATATTACGTTTGATAATTTCCTGTATTACAGTTGGCTGGTACGTTGTTACAGGCATCTTGAAAATAGAAATACGTGCGCGCAATACTAGCGCCAATTGCCTTAGCGGCATCCGTGCTCACTGAATTATGAGCGGCAGAAACAAATAAGTTCCGTAAATAATGCGCCGGGCTCAAGGGAATACGCAATGAATGTGTGTTCAGTTGAGAAGTTAAGCGAAAGATATTCTGAACGGAGAACTTTCAAGTTTATTATTATGCGCCTAAAAAGTTACATTAAAGCTACGGCCTACATATCCCACTGCTGGGCATAAGCTGCCTCTCGTTTTTGAAAGAGCTATAAGGCAAGGATATTTACTTAAAGCCCATAGATAATAGGGCTACATTTAATTAAAAAGTTATTTAGAGTGGTTTTTGTTGTGATCAAAGGTCATGAGTATCAATCAATCCATTTAAGTGTATTTACAAGAGGCTGTAGAAAACGTGAGACAGACAGCTGTATTAATTCATATATATATATATATATATATATATATTGCTTCACAGAGGTGATTTTGCAATAGTTGCTATGCTTGCAGGCGAGGCTGCTGCAATCTCCAATACATGGAAAGCGGTAGATTATAAAAGGAATATTGTAAGATTGGTTTAAAACTAAAACCTTTTTTGACTTTAAATATTTTTTTTATTGTATTTAACATTGTCTTATGAATTGTTTATAATTATAATTTGCATGCTACGTACTATGGTTAGCGAAACATGACTGCATTAAATATATTGTAATATCTTCTCATACCATGATGGTCATGACAAATAAAGATTTATGATTTTAATGAGTGTACTGCGGGGCGCAGCGTTCGATAATAAAGGTGTCTTGAGTGGATGCCATTCAAAATGTTGGCCGAACACTCCATTGTGCTGAATGCCACACCAAACGGTTACACACTAGTTACACTACCTTTAGTGTAATATTGCGGGCTTATTAGTGCAGTCAATATGGTTAAAACTAATCTTACCAGCCTCGTGCACAGCCGCAAAATAGCCAGCCTTTCGGTTTTTTACGGGATAGATTTCGGAGAGTGTGCGCAGGAATTGCATAACTAATTCCTCTCTCTCCATTCCATTATTGGACCACCAGACCTTTCTACGGACCAGACTGATCTCTACCTCTTTTTTGTCGACATACCACGCATTCGGACCAAACGAGTTGCCAAATGATTTTTCGTCTTTCATAACGCGTACAGCAAAGGAGTGGAATAATTTGCCAGCATTTGTCTTTTCAATCGATTATAATGTAGATGTCTTCAAGGCCAGAATGAATAGGCTTTTGTTTAGCTAAGTCATTGCGCTTTACGATTTTCCACTTACCATCAGGTGGGACAGTAGTCAAGCACTGGCTTATAATTGCAAAAAAGTACTAACTTTACCTTTTTAACCTTTCCATTCATTAAAGGTAAAGAGCTTAAAATATATTTCAAAGTATCATCGTCATCTTTTTCACCATTATTACAATTAAAATTATCTTGTCTAATCCCACTGCTGTACATGGGCCTGTTCCATTGTAGAAAGAATATTGCCGTTATTATCGACCTTGGCATGCAAACTGACGATCGTAGATAATAATTACAAATACGTTTTCTCTTGCATATTAATATACGTGTTACTAAGTAATATATTACTACAATTTAGGCCTATATCAATAAATCCCCGTAATTAATCTAGTGAGCGTAGTGGCGCGATGATGGCTATAGTTGGACGGGGTCCAGGTTCAAATCTATGCAATTAGGATTACCTGCACGCATAATGGCTTAAGATCAATTATACAAGTTGATTCTACAACCAAAAGTACACTAAAATTCGAATACTTTCCGATATAGTTTTGTGTCCTTCATGCGACTAAATTGTAAACGAACATATGTATTTTACAAAATTTTTGCACGTAAATTTGTCGCAATATTTACATTTTTCATTAAATTACCATTAATTTGCAACACACATCATGTTTATGGCAGGACTGATAAGAATAACATCTTGATTTGGTAGTCGACCAGGGGTTCTTTCTACTCTCAAATACTAATTTTTGCTCAAGTCTACGGAACTATCAAGTATTACCTTTCAAGTATTACTATTAAAAATGTATTGAATTGAAATTAAGTTTTATTGCACCCATTTAAGAAATTTCCGAATTACTATTGCACATCAGATATTAAAAGGGAAAAGAGAAGCACATTTGTAGAATTAGCGAGAAACTAGTTCGCCTTCCTCTGAGAATCCGGGCATCCTAGTCTATTGCCAATGCTGTCCCAGGCAATTTCTGTTAGCTATCACTTTAATCTCTGCCCTGGAACGATGATCCGCTGGCTAATGCCACAAATGAGAAAGCCAACCTTTAGGCTCCGTTTTTGCATTAAACTTGAGTTTCGATGACAGAGAGAACACACCTCCTTCTATTCCAGCTTGTTAGTGCTATTTTTTAATAAAAAGGAGACAAACGAGCATGTGGCTCATTTGATGTTAAGTGTCAACCATGAACAACTGCAACCCCTGGAGAATTTTGCAAACATACCTTACCAGCCTTTTAAAATAGTGAGTAAGCTCGTTTGTTGTTTTAGTCGTATACGTCCGAGAAAATTGTAGCCATAAAATAGTCGTGCAGGGAAGAAACCTTATAGTAAATCGCACAGCGATGTACTACCAAGCATTCGGATGGTGTGGATGGTATAAAAAGTTTTGTCGCGATTTGTGATGGAGGAATTAATTTAAATAATTCTTCTGAGTACTCCTCATGTTAAAAGCGAAGAAAAAGCAAAGGTATGCAAAATATTTTCTCAGCGCCAGTGAATCGAGCTGTTCAGATTGAAATCAGTCGCCGATGATTCGAGCCGCTTTTCACTAGATTCGGTCAAGTTGAAGGAGCTGATGCTTGAGTGTCCCAGTCCAAATATGCGAACAGCATTTCATGTGAGGCCGAACTTGCGCCAAGTAATGTTGCAAGCGAACGAAACAGTGGTAGAGGTACGCGGCAGCCTTTGCTGTTGCATGTATGGGCCGGCTCGAACCGGGGTGGTACCACGATAAAGAACACCAGCGTGAAAAACAAGCTTTGCTTCTGCATTTCGTCTGGTGAGTATAGGTGATCGGACGCCCAATTCCGCCACCCCTTAAGTGAAATAATATACTACACCACCAGCACTTCCGGTGACGGAGAATCCCTCGCTGAGCATCCACGCTCAAGCTACCCTACCCTTCCTGAGCGTGGGTGCTCAGGCTGCCCCGCGTATTCAGGGGTGAGGCGCGAAATTCCGCTCTAGACTAAACCTGCTCCGGTAAACGGAGCAATAATTCAAAGACGCGTCATCTGTGTCACGCTATCCGTGAATTTTTGCAACAACAGGGGACTTCATTCAAACCTTAACGCCATCCACTACCATCTGGAAACAGCGAAGCCGACCTTGCTCTTTCTAATCGAGACACAGGTGTCCTCTCCTGCTGATACTTCGTATCTCTCCTACCCGGAGTACAAATTAGAATACTCCTTTGTGCCCCAGATTGGAGTTTGCGTGTACGTCAGAGAGGCCATCTGTTTTCAACACCTCGGCAGCATTGAAGGTACGGACCTGTCCATCTTATGGCTGCGCGTAGACAGTGACGAACATCCCCGTAACTACGGATGCCTCTATAGGTCCCGTAGCGGCAATGCCGACACAGACCAACTCATCGACCACGTCTAAATGGCTGCAGACGCTGTACTACAACAGGCCCCATCCGCAGAGATCGTGATGCGTGATGATTTTAACACCCACCGCGCTGAATGGTGTGGTTCTTGTTTAACCGTTCATGCAAATAGATCTGTTTATGGTTTTGCTTTGGCATATGGTCTGACACAACTGGTTACCTCGGCTACGCAACTGCCTTTCATGTTGGACCTTCTGCTGAACTCTCATCTGGACGGTTATCAGGTATCTGTCTATGCCCCTCTACGGAGTATGGTGCTACTCACGGTCCCATCGCGGTTGCGTTTTGCAGGTTGCCGCCGTGTTTGGTATTATAGGTCAGCCGATTGGGACGGGATGCGATCTTTTTTGCATCCTATCCTTACCTCCCGCCTCGGGTTTGCTTCTCGCCGGATCATCCCAGAGTTGTTGCTAATTCTGTCACTGCTGCGGTGCTAAAATGCAACTATTGCTGGTGCTGGTGAATGGTGCTGGTAATGGAACTATTAATTCCATCATCCGTGGTTCCTATTGGAGGCAGAACCCAGCCATGGTTTGGTCGCTCATGCAAAATTAAGCAAGAGTGCTACCAGGCTTGGGCTCACGCATCGATGTCTCAGGATGCAGATACCAGCGCTCTTAAAAAGAAGTATAATTCCGCCTCTAAGTCCTTCAAAAGTGTCATTCTCAGGGCAAAGACAGAGCACATCGACAGAATTTATTTAAATTAGCGGGAAACTAGTTCGTCTTTCTTCGAGAACACGTGAATTCTGGTCTCTCGCCAAGGCTGTCGAAGGGAACTTCTGTCAGCCATCTCTTCCATCTCTGCACAGGGAGAACGACTCACTAGCCCATGCCGCAAAGGACAATGCCGATCTGCTGGGCTCTCTCTTTACGTCCAACTCGACTCTTGATGACGGGAGAATACATCGCCGACCACCCCGCGCTGTGAGGGCTTCATGCAGAATGTGCTCTTTAGCCAACGCTTGGTGCGCAGAGCACTCCTCTCCTTGGACGTCAACAAGTCGAGTGGGCCTGATGGCGTCCCTCCTATTGTGCTAAAGACATGTGCTCCATAATTGGCATCGGTTTTAACGCGTTTTAACGCGGTACCGTCCTACTCTCTAGGCGTGGTCCCAAAATCATGGAAGACAGCTTTCGTGCACCCGAACCCTAAAAAAGGTTAACGCTCTGATCCATCCTACTGTAGGTATATCGCCTTGGTCCCTAAAATAATGGAGTTAATTATAAACAGCCAGCTCATGCGGTACCTTGAGGATCACCAGCTGATTAGTGACCGCAGCACGATTTCCGTCGCCGTTACTGGGCTGGTGATCTTCTGGGTTACCTAACTTATGTGGCAGCTTATGGGGCGGAGGCAGTAGAGTCCAAGGGAGAGGCGATGGCTGTTAGTTTGGACATAGCGAAGGCCTTCGATCGGGTTCGACACAAAGCGTTTCTTACGAAGCTTCCTTCCTATGGGCTTCCCGTGAAATGTGCCATTGGATCCACCAGTTTTCTTGCAGATGGGAGCATCAAGGTTAGAGGTTTAGACGGTGCATGCTCCGATTACAAGACCATCGCCAACGCTGTTTATTCTACATATCAATGATATGTTGCAAACAGGTAACATTCATTACTACGCGGATGACAGCACTGGTGATGCTTTATACACCGGCCGTGCCAATATTTCTCGGGAAAACGTCGCCGAGTACCAGAGTAAACTTGTGTCTGAAGTCGAGACTTTGTTGAACAAAGTCGTGGACTGGGGGCGACTAAATCTAGTCCAGTTCAATCCCCAGAAGCCACAAGTTTGCGCGTTTACCGCTAAAAAGAACCCCTTTGTCGTATCTCCTCAGTTTCCACTCAGGCACTCCCCTTTTTGCCTCAGCCAGTATCGGTATCCTCGGTGTCAACATATCGAGTAACGTGCAGTTTCGTGGTCACTTGGAAGAGAAGGCCAAATTGGCCTCTAAAAAGCTCAATTTCACCATTGCATATTGCGACAAAACTTGCGATACCATCCATACCATCTGGATGATTGGCGATCCACCACTTTGGGATTTAGAAGAAGTTTACTTCCTCGCACAACTTCCTTGTGGAATCGATTACCACCAGCGATTTTCCGGACCGATACGTTTTGCGGACCTTCAAGAAAAGAGCTTACTCCATTTTAAAAGGCCGGCAACGCATCTGCAATTCCTCTGGTGTTGCAATGGTTCATCGGCGGCGGTAATCTCTTACCATAAGGTGAGCCGTATGCTCGTTTGCCCTCTCTCCTATAAAAAAGGCGGTGTTCTAAAATGTAATGCAATGTGTAAATTCTTGTTCTCTAAAAAGTAGAATCATTTATTAACCACCACCTTACCTAAAGTGTCGCTGAGCAGATGATATTCTAATTTACCAGATTTTTTTTATTTTATTTTACAAAATTATTTAAATTTACACTATTAAAGTTTTACAGACCGCCAAACTGCTCAGCAGTTTGTTGGCAGAAGAAAAATGCTCTCTTACTTCCTATCATGCAAAAAAAAAGGAAACAGCTTAATACAAATATGCACTCTCAAATATAACAAATCAATAGTATCGATAGTTACATATACACATACACCTATACATATTAATACACACCTATAAATAATAACTACGGCTTATATTGTTGTATAATATAAATATATGTTGTATAATATATATAATGTTGTATAATATAAAAATATATATTATTATAATAATATAAATAATGTTGTATAATATAAAAATCATACGATACAAATGTCAAATTGTACCATTTATTAGTGAAATTATGAACTTTTTTAACTTATTTTTAAACTGTTTTTGTTTTTTGCGTAAGCCATTCTCCCGGAAAATTGTTGTAAATTTTCGATGTTAAGCATTGGAATGTTCTTTTGCAATAATAATTAGCACATTTATATTGCAATGTTATTACTTTACGCGGTCTGCGCGTGTTCTTATTTATGGGCATATAGCTACATATGCGTTACATAAGATTGAATAATACTTGTCACATGTCGCAAATTGTATTTTAAATTGCCAAAAGATATAGTTATGGGCGGAGACAATTGACTCCAAGGGCCTCCTTGTTGGCTAGTAGTTTGGATATATTGGTTTTATCACAAATCGATATGTAATTCTCCATTAGATTTTTTCGCAGTTCTGGGCATTGACTGTAAATGCTGCTAGTTTAAACTAGTTATTTGTGACAGCGTGGTTCTACTCAGGCCGAGCTGATCTGTGTGTACTACATACTCGTGTTACAGCCATAATACAGCTGGATCGTGGCACTAACATGTATTAAATTTATGGCGAAATCTTTCAAGTTTAATGAAGATTCAAATTGATATATCTTTATCCTGTCAGTAGCAATCCTGATCTTATTTAATCTCAATTAATAGGGAAATTCCTATTCTGTCATTAAAACTGTACGCTTGGGGTACCCATCAAAAGTTTTGACGTAAAACATCTTTAGAATCAAGTTTAGGGTAACTCAGACCTTTGATCGAAGAGAAGTAATGTTCAGTAAAATCAAATCGTCCGTTTACGTAAACTACGAATCTATAAAGGTAGCGACGAAGTATAATTTTTGTGAGTAGGTAGGTATTCAGAAACCTAAAAGAGAAGAGATTGCATCAATAAAATCGTTTAGTGTAATAAACAGATTAAACAACCACGTAGTAGCTTCCATGACGTTAAGTGACCCTTTTTTCTTTTTTTTGCGGATGGTAAATCATCAAATGACGCCTTTCGCTCTGGGTGGAGTGGAAGGGAGTGTCAGACTTTTACTGACTAAAAACCATCCGTGTTCCTTCAGTGCCCTTACGTTCCGGAGCCGCGGTATCTCTTTCGAACAGCCCGCAGCCCCGGCAGACGTCGGCCCTTGCGGGCCCCTTCATGCTGCTGACAGCTCTTTGAGGCGCGCGTGGAACAAAACGCGCCGTCGACACGGCCTGTCGTCGTTAGACGGACGGACGGCGAGCTACCCATTGCTCGCCGTCCACAGGCCCGCGCCTACGGTGGCCGGGGGCCACGACGTAGCCCCCGACGCCCGGGGCGTCTCCCGCGGCGGCCGGGAAGGAAAGCTGCTGCTCTCTCCTTCTCCCGCTCCGCCACCTCCTTCGCTAGCATCACTGCTTCGCAGAAGGTGGTAACGGCATCCCATTCCGTCTCGCTCCGGACCATGGCTTCGACCACGGCCGGACGCGAGAGGTCGCCGCCGCCTATCGCCGCTACGAGGACACGGCGGTGCTCCGCCCAGGCAGGGCACACCTCCACGGTGTGCTCCACCGTGTCCTCCGGTCGATCTTCGCAGTGGGAGCACCCGGGCGTTTCCTCCCGCCCGATTCGGTGCAGGAACCTCCCGAACACACCGTGTCCGGTGAGGACCTGCGTCAGGCGGAAGGTGAGGACGCCATGGCGTCTCTCAAGCCACTCCTCAAAGAGGGGTCTTATCGCCGCTATAGTGGCGTGCCCAGCACGGGGTTGCGACAGTCGCTCTCTCCATGTCGCCATGAGATCATGCCGTAAGTCTGTCCGATGCACGACAACTTGCCGCGGCAGCGGGGTTTCCCCCCGGCACAGTGCCTCCGCGCGCCATTCGTGCAGGCGCGCGAGGACTATCGCCTCTAGATCCCATGGCGGCAATCCGGCAAGGAGGCACGCTGCCTCGCGGGAGATCGTGCGGTAGCCGCGAACCATTCTCACGGCAACCACCGTTTGGGGCGCGTTCAGGTGGTGGACGGCAAGCCGCGCCAAACCACGCGCCCACACCGGGGCCCCGTAAAGGGCCATGGACCGCACAATCCCCGCGTAGTGCCTCCGGCAGTAGGCGTTTGGCCCCCCCAGGTTCGGCAAGAGCCGCCTGAAGGCAGCCCCGGTCCGTTCCAGTTTGGGAGCCAAACGTCGGAAGTGCTCAACGAAGTTCCATCGGCCGTCGAGGACGAGTCCTAGGTACTTCAACGTCGACTCGACGCCGATGGATACCCCTCCTACCATCGCTGAGGATCCCGGTGGTGGCCTGTTCCGAGGACCATGGAAGTGCATGGCCTCGGACTTGTGCAGAGCCACCTCAAGACCCAGCTGCCGGATCCTCTCAACGACTATCGCAACCCCGCGTGTCATAGTTTCCGCCGCCGCCACGTACGACCCCCCCTGTGCCAGTACCAGCGTGTCATCAGCGTAGCAAACTACGCTGACGCCGGTAGTGAGGTCGGCGCGCAGCACCTAGTCGTAACCGATGTTTCACAGGGGCGGCCCCAGAACCGAACCCTGTGGGACACCGCACGACATCTCTCGCCGGTTCCACTCACCGTTACGGAGGTAGGTCGGCACCCGGTGATACCGGAGTGCCTCCCTAATGCAGCTCCAGGGCATGGAGTTGAAGGCGTTGGCGATGTCGAGAGACACCGCCAAAACAACCCCCCCCTGGCCACTGCATCCCCCGTCGTGAGGGCTCTCACGCGCATGATGGCGTCCACCGTAGAGCGCCTCTTGCGGAAACCAAACTGGTGTTCCGCAAGATCCGGCCCCGTCCCCGCAAGGTGCTCGGTGAGGCGGTTTGCAATGACTCTTTCAAAGAGCTTGCCCACCTGGTTGAGCAGCACCACGGGCCGGTATGCGGACGGAGAGTCCGCAGGGCGCCCCGGCTTCCGAATGAGGACCAGCTTCCCCGTCTTCCAACGAAGCGGGAATTGGTCTCTCTCCAAGCATGCGCTTAGGAGCCCCTCCAGTCGGGGCCCGAGAGCCTCCGAGGCCAGGACCCAGGCTTTGCCAGGCAAGCCATCGGGTTCTGGGGCGGATGTTCCCCTCGCGCAGGAAACAGAGCGCTCACCACGTTCTCCACGAGCTAAGGCCGGAGACTCTGCGTCAGCGGGGGGGCCCAGGTGCGGAGTTTATCCCGCACCATCTTGTAAGGGCGCCCCCACGGATCTCTGTCGAGAGTCTCCAGCATCTCCTCACGGGCCCGATCCCGGGCCCGCATGACAGCCTCCCGGAGGGCGGTCTTCGCCGCTCTGTATCCCTCGTACAGCTCCGCCTCAATGGCTGCCGCATTCGGTGGACGAATGCGGAGCCTGCGATGCCTGGCGTACAGGTGCCGCGCGGCGACGCACGCCTCGCGCAGAGACCAGCTCACGCGACCACCAATACACCTGACGCCGGGCGCTTCCTGGCCGGGCGCGGGGCATTGCCACGTCAAATATCTCGGACATGGCCTCCTGGAACCACCCTGCCTCATCATTGACGTCGGCAGGCCTATCCGGTGATGACACCCAGGCCTGCACGATCGAGGCTTCCAGGAGGAGCTCCTGGTCCAGCTGCTTCAGCACCCAACGCGGACCACTCGGGGCCTGTTGGACTGGCGCGCTCTAGGGCTGGGTGGAGACGTCAAACCGGATGTACCGGTGGTCGGAGTGGGTCTCCACCCCCTCCATGACTCGCCAGTCAATGGCACGCGGCGACAGAGCGGGGCTAGCGAACGAAATGTCCACCACCGACTCGCCCCGCATCCGCACACACGTGGGGACAGAACCCCGATTTAGGACGACCAGGCCTGTCTCCAGAGCCCAGTCTTCCACCATCCTACCCCGCACATCTGTACGACGAGAACCCCAAGCCAAGTTCTTGGCATTGAAGTCCCCGAGGACAAGCACTGCAACTTCCGACCACTTCCAACACTTCCGACGACGACTGCTCTCAGCTCTGCAAGAGAGTTGTGGAGCTCGGCGAGACGTTAAGTGACCCTGTCTGACACCTTTGTGGATGCCATACCTTTCTATTTAGGTCCCAAAAATATTGGCACAAGCACTACAACCCCTTTTAATGCGTTGTAGTTAACGTGGTTAACGTTTGCCATAAAGCAAATCTGTCCACTCTGTCATAGGGCTTTCCTAAATCTAGATATGCACTGATTTTCTTAAGTTGCTATTTCACGCTGGATTTCTGTGAGAGCGTGGTCCTTCCCCGGTCGAGCCGACCCCTTCGTGCTACAACTATACTACTACTATAGCTGCAGCATGGCTCTACCACGTATAAAATCTAATATCTCGTGTCTGCCGAAAGAAGCGACAAAGGGAAATGAAAAGGGGATTGGCAGCTGTATCTTAAATAATGTGGTTGATAATCTGCCTCCTAATCTTGTCAATTATGGTAAATATCCCTCTTATGAGACAATCGATAGGGTAGGACTTTGTTCAGTAAACTTTTGATAGGCTGTAATTAATGGTAAGTGTCCAGAGGAATTGCATAACTTTGTTCCTCCCCTCCTTTCCACCATTGGACAACCAGACTTTCTAATAGGACTCTTCATCCTTTCGTCGCAACAAACTTACCATAAAAGATTTAAGAATTCATTTTTAACATGTTTTAAATTTTTGTTTGCATATCGCGTACCAAATAGAGACCAAATGCTAATGAAACACGTAAAAAAAATGGTCGTTGAATCTTTCTTGAACTTTTAGTGCAATATGTATATGCAAATTTGATGACACATTGGCCCTATTGCGTTTTCCGTACACAAGCTGTTACACTTTCATTTTTAGGTTATATTTTACCTAAAGATTTCAATAAAACCGTTACTTTTTACTTTTTTATAATCTTAACTTTATACAGTAAAATAATTTTATATTATCATATCTTATGTACTGACGTAATTCTGTAGCAACGCGAATTACCCCTAATAACTTATATACTGATTTATATTATGCTTGATGGTGAGAATAAAGCCATAAAACGTTCACGTTGGAGAAATTAAAAAATAATTTGATGACAAGTCCGCTAATTCGTAGTAGAACAGTGCGGTAGATCTTTCCTCAGTATTGAGAAATGACCTGTGCACAGCAGAGGAACGTATGCAATTTTACCTTACTTGACCTAATTTTAGAAAGTAAATCTACTGCAGGATACAGCGTCGTCTCAATTATTACTTTAAAAAGAAACTCCCTTATGATAGCCATGCATGGCAAGAGCGAAAAGTAATCTTTTCCACTTGCACGACTTAGCTGACAGAATTCAAAATACTTTTGTCATTTATGATTTCAAATTATTAATTTATATATTTACAACTATACCTCTTTTTTATATTTTATATAACAGTTAAGATTTACAATACTCTTTTTGAAATTTAACAAGAACAAATATATTGTACAAACTCACACTTCATGAACGAAAGACTCAACATTCTTCCTAAAGAAGTAGTATTTTATGTATGAATTTAAAAACTTCATAGATTTATTTTGATGTTTATAAAAAAAAAGTCTATTTTCATTATTATAAAAATCGAGCTTTTCATAATGTACACAAATATTATTATAGTATATGTATAAAAATTTTTGAGGAATATTATTTAGAAGAATCAAGAGTTTCAAAAGACAAGGCGTAGTGAAGAGTGCACGCCTTGCAATACATAACGCAGTATTGGTACCGACTTTGTTATATGGCAGCGAAACCTGGGTATGCCAGAAGAAGTATAAAAGCAAGTTGAATGCAGTGGCGATGCGATCTCTTCGTAAAATGTGCGGCGTTACCATGGCCGACCGAAAGCGAAACGAAGAGATTCGCAATATGGCAGGTTTGAAAGATGACCTTATCACAAAAATTGATAAGGGCGTGCTTCGGTCGTTTGGGCACGAGCGAATGAGTGAAGACCGAATGGTGAAGAAAATATATAGCGCGAAAGTTAATATTAAAAGGTGTCGAGGTATACCGAGACTAACTTTCGAAGACCATGTGAGCAAATTGCTCGAAGAGGGTAGGGTCAAGAGTATTCGGATACCTAGACGTGCATGTATGAAGAAGATAATGAATCTGAAAGAAGCGAAAGAGGTATGTAAGGATCGTGACACTAGGCGAATGCACGCCTTGCAATACATAACGCAGTATTGGTACCTGAATCTGAAAGAAGTATTTCAAAGCCCTTTTTATATTCTTAGATTAAAAATAATCCAATTTGTCCGTAACACCGACGTACTAAATTATTAATTCGTTTTAAAAGTCTATAATGGTTCTCTTCAAAAATACATAAATACGTTGTATTGTATCTCTCACTAGATGGAGTGACGACCTGGTATAAAGTTAAAAGTTAAAGTAACAGCCCATACACGTCCCACTGCTGGGCACAGGCCTCCTTTCGTCTCTGAGAGGGTTTTAGGGCAAGGAAATGTCTGCCGCGCTGCCCCAATGCGTGTTGGCGAACTTCACATAATATCTTCGAAATATTTTTTTTCTTATTTGTTAGATATGCATTCACCGCTAAGCACGTGGTAAATTAACACTTAAAATTGCTATTAACAATTTCACTGATGTCGCCGGGGATCGAACCCCGGTTGCTCGCGTACTATGAAACTTAAAGCGAGAGCTAACCATCTGATCTACCACGGCTTGACCTGGTATGAGATACAGAAATTCGATTGATGCAGATAACTCGGGAACGTGCTTTGGGTCAAACTTTGGGGAGGCCTATGTTTAGTAGTGGAATTGTGAAGGGCTATAATGATGATGATAATGATGAACCGAGAACCGTTTGAAGGGAATGCTCCTCGCGCGAAAGACAAACTCAATGACTTCGGAACGCGCTTGCGTGTAAAATCCCTTATTATATTTACGTATAATATATGAAGTGATATCTATAGAAGAGCCTCGCTGCAGCGTATTATGGCTGCAGAAAGAATGAGTCGGGTAAGAACCGGGGAACGATCACGCTCTCACACCATACCAGCGTAAAATAGCAGCTTAATGCTGCTGTATTTCGTAGGTGTAGCGAACTTGAGACACTTCATCTCAGTGTCCGGGGATGACAACACATCTACATT
Source organism: Parnassius mnemosyne (assembly GCA_963668995.1). NCBI lineage: Eukaryota > Metazoa > Arthropoda > Insecta > Lepidoptera > Papilionidae > Parnassius > Parnassius mnemosyne. The sequence goes on from CAVLGL010000091.1 coordinate 15,475,748, forward strand.
TTAATTCTTACTTTTTTTAAATATCCTGATAATAACTAACGATAAAATGTAGTATAATAGAATTATACAACTTTTATTAAGTTTTAACTCAAATTGCCTCTGGCAAACTTTGAGCTACTTACCTAATTATTAGTACAAATTCCTAACATCGCTGAAACGCCTAAAGAGAAGAGGTCTTTTAATATTTTAATATCGCATTGTAATTAAAAATTTTGATTGAGAATTTGTGATGCCGTGGCCTCGTTTAAAGTTAATTTAATATGGCCCATCGCTCGACGTATTTATTTGTAATTTGCGTTATGTTGTGATACGCGTTCGAAATTAATGAAGATTAAAAAGATAATTTATTTATGAGAAAATGTCCTGCGGTCGGTGAGGCGATGTCACTTCAATTAACATGCCTGCATGGATGTTTTCATGCTATATAAAATAAAGCTATTTGAATATAAAAAATCCGTTTCAATGTATTATTTATAATGTATTACACTATATATTAACTACTTACGTTTGTTTCTTCGTACACGGAGAGATACTCAGTGGCGCAGTGGCTTTGCAATGCAGGAGTTGCAGCGCTGAGGGCAGCAGGAACGAATCCCAAGCATGTGAAATATATGTATACCAACTGTCTCCACAATATAGAAGAAAATCCTATTGTGGAGGTAACGTTTTTAAAAAAAAAAGTTAGAGTAAGAAAGTAAGATACTAAGCTACGACTAAACGCGTATCCAAAATGAAGGCTTCACAATAAAATCAAGGTAGTGACAACAAACAACAAAAACAAAGGTGGGTGATTGGACGCCTTTTCTGCCTAGAAATCAAATACTTAATTTCTATTTTCTGCAGCTTAACAACTACTAACAGTTCTTGCAGTCTTTTTACTTTTCTTCCCGAATGGTAAAGAGACCTAGTATAATTAGAGGCTGTGAAACATTCCGTCTTAACCCTCAGAGATGACAATTGGAATTGGACACATCTGTAGCTTTCTTTGTTTGAAGTCGGTGTCAGGTGTCTACAATTTTCATATCTGCCATAGGTGCTACACTTGGTAGTGGAGTTGGAATATATTTTTTTACGCGGTAGAGCCATGCTGTAGCTATATTAGTAGTATAGTTGTAGCACGAATGGGTCGTCTCGACCGGGGAAGGACCACGCTCTCACAGAATATCAACGTAAAATAGCAACTTAACACTGCTATGTTTCTATGGTGAGTGTAGAGATTTGGAGACCCTTTTTACTGGAAAAGAGGCATTCCATCTTAGTCCTCACGGGTGATAACGCATCTGCATATTGATTCATTATTGAGGATAGATGTGGATGTCTAGGGGTCACAGCAACCACTTACCATCAGGTGGACTGTGTGCTCGTTTGTCACCCTCTCCTATATAAAATATGTTTTCTATTTGTTATTAGGTAAGTACGACTGCCCATCTCCTAATTTGTTTTTCTTTGTCACCTCTAACGACAAAGACAGCGAATAAACGCCAAAATTTATAAAATTTACGTTTTTAATAAATTTATACAATATTTAGTTAATATACGGGGACTTTACTTTACTTTCGGAAATTACTGCACATCTTCTCTTCAGGTATACCTCAAAACTTGAAAACGAGACTGTACACCCAGTGCGTGTTGCCAGTGTTGACATACGGAACTGAGACGTGGTCCTTCACTGCTGGCCGGATGAGGAAGCTCAAGGTCGCTCAGCGAGCTATGGAGAGGGCTATGCTCGGAGCTTCTCTGCGTGATAAACTCAGAAATGAGGATATCCGCAGTAGAACCAGAGTGACCGACATAGCCCAACGGATTAGTAAGCTGAAGTGGCAATGGGCCGGCCATGTAGCTCGAAGAACCGACAACCGATGGGGAAGAAAGGTTCTCGAGTGGCAGCCTCGTACCGGCAGGCGAAGTGTAGGGCGTCCCCCCACTAGATGGAGTGACGACCTGGTAAGATATGCAGGAAGTCGATGGATGCAGGTGGCTCAGAACCGTGCTTTGTGGCATTCTTTGGGGGAGGCCTATGTTTAGCAGTGGACTTGTGAAGGGCTGTAATGATGATAATGATAATGATACGGGGACTTTATCTTATTAGATAGGGCTCTTTTTAAACTTAAGAGTCCATTTGCGTTGGTACCACCTTGCCTATTTCTGCCACCAAGTAGCACTGATTACATTGGCCTGTTCTGGTCTCAAGAATATGGAGAGTCAGAATAATTACAGGCTATAAGATATTCCATCTTAGTTGCAAAAGGCGCCAACGGACTTGGAGCCTTCTTTTATGAAAGTAAGATGCCGTGTGAGTTACCGTGGGTTGTAGACTGTTTATCCAGTTGTCAATTAAATTGTATTGTTGTAAGTAATAAAATTAAAATTATAGGACAGTACATTTTAGTTTCTTGACGAATTGTGGTATAAACCTGTCTCAATTAACAGCGTTATAACAAATTGATGTGGCCATTGTATACTCAGGGCGGGGCATCACGTAATGGCGACTGTCATATATCGTCGCATAGAGTGGCAGTCCTAAACATACTTCTACAACTCGCTTGGGCATTATCATAAAATAATAATGAAAATATTTCCACATAGTTTTCAAACTTACGGCAATAAAGTCAAATCAAACGAAAGTTATGTATTCAACAATTTCATATGAATATCTATGTATTGTATAAGGGTTTATGTACTTGTATTGGCGCACGAGATTTTTTACCCTATTTCGACTTTAGGGTGGGATTTCATGGACAAAAGAAGTAAAATTACAATTTAGAAAGTAAAACTAAAACTGTGGTAAATAATACAGATCCTATGACTTCAGATGCATCTTCCCATCGAACGGCCATCCCATTTTGGACCGACATAAAAGTGAGCAGCATCACAAGTATGAGACATTTAATACAATGGGAAAGTTCCATGTTCAGCAATGGGGCTCTGGAAACCCAAATCACAACCTCTTAGCTAAATTAAAAAAATTAAAGATAGGAAAACCTTCATGCAATGATGCTCATATCGGCATCAAACATGAACCTTACCAGAAATTTTAATTATTCACTATTAAAAATTGAAGTCGAGCTTACTGCGGTACGTAGGTCACTCAATAAGTTTTGAGATGCTCGAAATTTAAAAATGGAACGCACCCGTGTTATATGTTTGTAAAAAGAAAATTTATTTAAAAATATAACTCCATAAGCCAATTGCTCAATATTAAAAAAAACAAAGTTGTATTAATTTTCCTGCAACGCTTTCCGCGCTTTTCATACGAGTATAAAACGATGGATCTTAATCGTGAAAATTTGCGCGCTGTGATATATTATGATTTTAAATTTGGTTTAACGAAATAATTAAGTTTACAACGGTTACAATCAGCGTTAGAGGACTCAGCTCTATCACGCGCAACAATTTTTAAGTGGTTTGCTGAATTCTAAAGGGGTAAAATTAATCTTAAAAATGACCAAAGAACCGGGGCCCCGCAAATAGCAGTAGCGACAGAAAATGTATGGACTACTGAAATGTTAGTGCGAGAAGACCCACGAATCACATATACGGATATCGAAAAAATTGTAGGCATTAGTTTGGGGAGCATTCATACCATCCTACATCAACATCTTGGAGTGAGGAAGCTTTGTTGTCGATGGATCCCTCGTTTACTCTCCCAAAGCGAAAAACAGACTCGTGTGGATTGGTGCCATGAAATGCGGCTACGTTTTGAAAACGGGGCATCTAGGCGTGTTTCAGAAATCGTTACTGGTGACGAGACATGGATTTAACAATATAATCCCTAAAATAAAGGGCAATCATCGGTATAGGTCTACTCAGAAGGAGAGTTACCGACAAAAGTGCAAAGACCTCGCAACGTCGGCAAAAAAAAATTGTGGCAAGGTTTTTTTCGCGGAGCGGACATTTGTCGACGTCAATGCTGAAAAATTGTAGGTCAGTCAACTCTAAATGGTATACTACAGTTGCATTACTCAAAACGTTTCAAGTTGTGCAGGAGTGAAGACCAAAGACCGGGCTTCGGGGAATCGTGCTGCATCACGATAACGCCTCTTCACATACCTTCCATAGAACAAAAGCATTTATTGAGGAATCTTGTGTTGAAACTCTACGTCACCCACCCTTTAGCCCTGACTTAGCTCCTTGTGATTTCTTTTTGTTCCCAAGAGTCAAAAAAAAATAAAATGTAATTTTTTTTTCTAGCGTTGAGGAAGCTGTGGCTGCCTACCGAGAAGCAATTTCCGACCTGTCAGATCAAGACTGGCAAAAGTGTTTTCAGAGTTGGTTTAGGCGAAAGGAACTTTGTCTAGAGCATGATAGAGAATATATTGAAAAGATGTAAAATATATATTAATAGTATCTAGAATACTTTTTGTATATCTCAAAACTTATTGAGAGACCTACGTATTAAGACTAATTTGGGACAAATTTCATCTTGTGGGCGTTGTATGAGTCAATATCATCAACATTGCAACCCTATACAAGTCAACATCTGAACATAAGCCTCCCACAAAGATGATAGAATAATTTATACATATAGGTGGGTTAAACTGATTTTTTTTTCAATTATTGGTCATTTAGTTTTTTTTTTTTCGAAATTATACCCGTATAAGAACAAACCTATATACGTCCTCTTATTTCTGAGAGGGTTTTAGGGCAAGGAAATGTCCACCGCGCTGCTTCAATGCATGTTGGCAAACTTCACATGTCTTTCATATATTTTTTTTATTTCTCAGACTTGCAGGGCTCCTCACGATATTTTCCCTCAGCGCCGAGCCCGTAAATCAGTACTTAAAATTGCAATTAACAATTTCATTGGTGCCGGCGGGGCGATCCCCGCTTGGTTGGTCGATAACCCGGCTTACTCGTGTACTGTGAATATTACAGCGAGGGCTTAGCCCCTGAACTATCACGGCTCTCACTTCTGAGAACACAGATGGAGTTCCTTACGGTCTGTAATTTTACTGGTTCTGTATACCATTCAGACTTTAACACAGCTGAACACGCACTTGTATTTGGCGACAGAACTTTTTATATTATAAGGGCGTTGTTTCCACCTAGATGGACTCCCAGACTGAAACGGACCTACCTACTACTTATTGAATAAGGTAAAACTGCGCCCTCTTTTTCCCTGCGCCCTCTTTTCCCAAAAGAGGGTCGCTTCCGATTAGGCAGAGAGGCCTCAAAGGCCATTACCAATCCCCATAGGCGGTGTTTAGTGGGTACACTTAGGATGGTGGTGGATAGTTAGTGAGTCCCACATAACCACGACAGACCGGCTGTCGTGGTATGCATAAAGCATTCACCGTCTCCTCGCGTTAACGGGGTAGCCCTTTTTAATTGCTTCTGGGCGCAAAAAATAATAATAAGGTAAGTTAGTACAAAAAGCTATACTTGCTTGTTCTTACATATATAATCAGTTAAAAAATTCGAAAGACACTTCCCATTTGAAAAATTCTAGTTAATTGAGAACTCGTAATTCGATGCGGTAAACTACCTGGCGTCGTGCCATTTCCCAACTCCGCATTGTCTTACCAATAACGGTGTTTTATAGAATTGTCAGCTGCAAATGTTATATAGAAGCAAAAAGTAAACCGTGGTTAAAAAGGTCAAAAATTATTCGCGCATTTTACAGCACAGAAAATTCTGAATTTTGAAAATTCAGTAATGCCTTACAATTCCTTTGTATATAGACTATTATTCATTTCAAAAAGTAAAGTTAAGGCTTATATACGTACGCCGCAGACCTCCTTCTTTCTGAAAGTGTTTTAGGGCAAGGAAGTGTCAGCCACGCGGCCCCAATGCATAGTAGCATAATTCACATTTACGCGTAGTGTGGTAATTTTCGATCAATAATATATTTGACAGTGTGCTTAAATTTTAAAGTAACGCGTAAAATTAAAAAATATATTATCGCTTTATTTCATCCAGTGTACTTAGGTACCTTATTATTTACCTTGGAACTCCCGGGTGTCCGTTTCAATATTGCACCATTCTTCATTAACGACATGGTTAATGTTATCTCTCTATCTCTATCTTGGTCAGGCTCTGTGCTTTACGCGATCCAGAATTTAGTGAATTTCACCCATCCGTCCGGCCGCCCATCTACTTTCGGCATAAATATTATAATAATTCCTTCATCTTCTTACCTTTTTACCTCTACGTTTTAGTTCACTAGTCTACTCTTAATCACTTGGTGTTTCACTTTGATTATTCAAAATATTATATAATCTTTTATGTCAGCGTATAAATTTCGTTGACAATAACATAAAAATAAAGCTGCTAACAGTGAACACAAAAAAGCACTAAAATAAACTAGTGTTATTGATTTGTTGGCTCGACCAAAAAGTAACTGAGATCTATTTCAGTTTATTTAATCGTATGCTGTTTTATTTGCTACATTACGTATGACTAATAAAGTAACTGAAAATATCTTCATCAATATGTAAGCATTATTTGTTTTATCCCATTGTTTAATGCTAAAAGTTTTTTTTTTGATATAGAATAAGGGTAACCAACAGTCCAGCTGATGGTAAGTGAATGTTGTGACCCCTTTTTTTTAATTTATTGGATCGAATAACAAACAAGCACACAGTCCACCTGATGGTAAGTGGTTGCTGTGGCCCATAGACATCTACATTTATCCTAGTTTGCGAATCAAAACGCAGACGCGTTGTCACCCGTAAGGACTAGGTGTAATGCCTCTTTTCCAGTAAAAAGTGTCTCCGGTTCTCTACGCTCACCATACGAAACACAGCAGTGTTAAACGGCTAATACTGCTGGTATTCAGTGAGAGCGTGATCCTTCCCCGGTCGAGCCGACCCATTCGTGCTACAACTATACTACTAATATAGCTGCGGCATGGCTCTACCACGTACAAAATATATACATTTACATTATATCTGTCCTCTGTTAAGAATCAAAATGCAAATGTCATCATTTCTAGTAAAAAATATATCCGGTCCTCTACACTCACCATACGAAACACAGCTACATTAAGGTACTTATTATTAAGGTATTCTGTTAGTCTGACCCTACCCCGGTCGAGCCGACTCATTCGTGCTACAACCACAATATAGCTGCAGCATGGCATACTACGTAAACGATCAAAGTAGTAGTCTATATACATGCTGTTGACTAGTGCTGGGCACAGGCCTCGTTTCATTACTAAGAGAGTTTGTTGAGCAAGGAATCATCTAGCGGGCTGCCCCAATTCGTATTGTCTAACTTCACACCTCTACGAAATATCTTTTAAATATCTCATATATGCAGGTTTCCTCACAATTTTCCTCCACCGACGAGCACGTACATCAGCACTTAAAAGTGCAATTCATAATTTCTTTTTTACCTGCGGGAATCGATCGTTACTCTTGTACTGTGAAATTCAATGCGAGCGCTTAGGCTTTGAGCTACCATAGCTCACACATTATTATACTCTCACACATATTTTACTCTATTTAAAATGTTTATTATATTTTATGCATTGCTCCCATTTTCTGCGTTTTTACTGACAGCGACGATGGGAGCATTTTGTATTATATAAACTAATAAAATTTAACTATGACGATATCAAGAAGAGAAAATTCTAAAATAGTAAAACACTCTTATCAGTTAATATATTAAAAATAAGCTGTTCCCCGCGAGTACACCCGCGTGGATTTTATTAAGATTTAATTTCATAGTTTTTAATTTCTTTGCTTTTTTTGCGAAACCTTAATTTTTTTCTAAAACAATATAGCTTTGGTTACTCCTTATAACATCAGCTATCTACCAGTAAAAGTTCCGTTAAAATCGGTCCAATCGTTTTGGAGATTCGGCGGAACAAACAGACAGAGAGACAAACATTTTTTTTTTGTTATGAGTGTCGCATATATTTTCATGTGCATTAAGTAAAAAGCTGTTATTTTGACATTACGAATTTAATTTTATTTATTTGTATCGATGAAGACAGGTATAAAAATATACTTATATTATGTATTTATTTTATGTAAATAGTACTAAACTTTAAATTAGTGTTAAAGATAATTTAAATTAGTAAAGTATTAAGAAAATAAAACATTTTATTGGTTTTCAGCCGCTGAAATACTGGGGCAATTCTTGATCTCATAGTAACGAAAATATTCTAAAAGTAATGACCTAAAACTGTTTCACGAATAAGGAATTTATTATAGTTATAAAAACCCGTATACTAAAATTTATATAAGTGTAAACGATAGTTTAAATTAGTAAGTTTGTGTTAAAAAAAAAAAAACATTATATAGGTTTTTAGTCTTTGAAATAATGGGGCATGCCTTGAACTCATAGTTGCGAAAATGTTCTGAAAGTAAAGACCTAAAACTGTTTCACGAATAAGAAATTTATTATTGTTATAAAAACACAACTGCATACTAAAATTTAAATAAGATTAAACGATAGTTTAAATTAGTAACTTTGTGTTGCGAAAATAAAATATTTTATAGGTTTTTAGTCTTTGATATAATGGGGCATTCCTTGAACTCATAGTTACGAAAATGTTCTGAAAGTAAAGACCAAGTGAAGAACTGTTTTACGAATAAGGAATTTATTATCGTTATAAATACCCTACTGAACGTTAATGTCCCCATGTAATGTTTTATGATGTCAATATTTCGCCATCTTTTATTGCTGCTTAATGCCTCCAGTCTGTTTGATATAATACAAAAACTCCGGGTCGTACAAGACCGTATCCACTAAAATAATACCGAATTACAGGCCGTAAAAGTACCCCGAGTTACAAATATTTGTTGATACGACACTTTCGGCCATCTTTGGATAATAAAAACCCAGATGTAAAAACGAACACTTACGAAAAGTGACAAAGAAAAATATTTCTAAATATTTCGATGGTAATTTGACTCTTTTTTCTTGTCTCTTTCACAGTTACGTTATCTGCGCTGATTCTTCTTCATAACATATTTGTGTACACATAGCTGATTCCCCATCACTACATATAACTATCCAACGTGGTAGAGCCATGCTGCAGCTATATTAGTAGTGTAGTTGTAGCACGAATGGGTCGGCTCGATAGGGGAAGAATCACGCTCTCACAGAATATCAGCGTAAAATAGCAGCTTAACGCTGCTGTGTTTCGTAAGGTGAGTGTCTCTACCGGAGTCTAACCGGAGACCCTTTTTACTCGAAATGAGGCATTCCATCTTAGTCCTCAGTGACAACACATCTGTATTTTGATCCGTAATCAAGGGTTTGTATACAATCATAGATATCTATGGGCCACAGTAACCATTTAATATCAGGTGGTCTGTGTGCTCGTTTGTCACCCTTATTCTATAAAAAAAAAACTGATCCTCAGAGGTACCGAGATCATGAATATTTGGCCTACTATCGAGGCGTACAAGAATATGACGAAAATCGCTCCCATCATATCAGATTTGATAGACCACCAATCCTCGCAAAAGAACACCAATTCCTACCAAGGATGTTTGGCAAGGCAAAATTAAAAACATCCTATTTCCAATAGAGAAGATGACTGGTAATCATCTGCTTCCTATAATACTAGTCCTACAATGAATAAAATGAAATCCCAACCCGACCACTATAATACTATTAGATACTGTAAGTTCCTTCCACATAAACACATAAGTCGGACCAAATTTATAAATTTTTAAGTTGAAACTAGTCGAGGTTAACTATAATATTGAGATATTAAACTACTTAGTCTTAACATGCTTAGTACCGCAGAGTACTCAAAAAATGCGATAAATTCCATAAAAACTATTTTCATTTAAGACACAAAAAAGGTTTATTTAAATACGTTCTTTAAAAATATGTTTTAAATGATGTTATAAGTCAATAAATATTATGAATAGTACAATACAATATATTAAAATGGCCATCGTTTATACAGTTGGCAATATAATGCTCATTGCGATACATTGTGACCGCCGCGTTAGTCTAGTGTTCCGAATTTTAATCTCTTATCAAGCCTAAGGAAGTCAGTCATTGAGTTTTTCTATAAATAAATTATCAATAGCAACCCGTAAAACAGTTAGGCCTGCGCCTGATATCTCTCTTGTCGTGTCGGATTGCCTTCCCATGAGACTATGGGAGTGAGGAAATAGAAATTACATCTGTGTTTATGCACACAATAGAGTATTATAATCCTTTGTAGGTATACGTTAAAATAAAATTGAAGTGACTGTCTGTAATAGCAAAACAGCTGATGAGGCCATTTGCCTGCTATTAAGAAATGACATTATTCTTAAATATGTCTGTCTTGGTAATCTTTGGAATGCCTGAACCAAATTACAAGACCGATGATCGAAATTCGGTCTGGAGGACATAAATATAATTACTCAACAACAATAATTGGAAATTTTAAAATAGCAGTTTTATTAATTGAACACGTGAAAATTCAATTAGTCGGTAATATTAATTATTGGACAGCATCGCGTGAACAGTTATTCAGTCTGAATCAGTACTCTAGGACTACACACTTGTATACTAGTACGGTAAAAATGAAGATGAGCCAGTAAAATGACACGTATACTATAAAATGTCTGCGGTTTTGGGGTAGCTCACAGGTCGTCCCAGCCGCACCTTAACCTACTGTCCCTGATATTACTTGTAATAAACATAACTAATTTTGTAATAAACGTGGTACGCCCAGAACTAACAAACTTTAATCTCTAATTAATCATCTAAATGATCTTCGTTTAATACTACCGCATAAATATATTTTGTACAGACATTGTTTTTCTTAGGTATAATGTTGCTAAAAAAAATTATTGCCACTATAAGTTTAATCACTGCCAAATATTTTATTTCTTCTTGTATTATAGTGTTGTTTATTAACTGATTAAATACGTGTCCGCGAAAACGTTTTAAATACTACTTTGTTAATCGATAGTGTTAAAAAAGTCTTTAATAATAATAATAATTTATTTGATACAGACAACACAGATCCATTACAAAATTAAATTAAAATTTTAAAAATGGGTGTTCGTTTTGTCAATGTTATTTTTTTTATATTAACGCAAACACTGGATGTTGATTAAAGCAGTGCCTTATCTCAAAGGATCCTAACCACAATAGTTTTCAAAATATTTAAAAAAAAAGTGATTATATGAAATGCATTTCTTAAAATAAAAAAGTACAATAATGTGCAAAGGTTTATACAGAGCACAAGGAACACATTTTCTTGAAAGCATAGGTTGTCGTTGGTAATGACTGCATTACACATCTACATTAAAGAGCCATTTCCAGCCTTCCAAGTTCTTGTTAAATTACAAACAAACAATAAACCGTCGGGTCGTATAAGACGTCGTCAAGCGGTCGTCCCGTATTTAGCCGCCTGCATTGCACTCCGTCTGGGAGAGAATAATATTGTTTAATCACCCTCCCGAGGTGAATGAGCAAGCCATTTGGTAAGACTAGACAATGGGTAGTGATATAGTGTGAATACCGCCTAAGCTATCGTTAGCCAGAAATTAGAATTTATTGTATCAATATCAAGCGAATGCTGTCATCGAATTGTGGTCTATTGTTATTTAGTGTTTGATTTAAGATAGTGTGTATCTTATTATGACCAGAGCCATAAATAAAGCAGAAATAATTTATTATCATTACGCATGCCCGCAAGGGAGTAAGCAAAGTTTACTGTTCTAGGAAGTACAAAATTAAATAAAGAACCATTATCCATCCTTTACAGCCTACAAATGTCTACCACCGAACATAGGTCATAGTAGTGGAATGTTGCCATAGCTGTCACGCTTGAAAAGCGGATTGGCAGCCACAATTTTTATATTGCGTGCTCCTTCCCCCGTCGAGCTAACCCGGAAATTTTAATAACAGTATTTGCCGTGTGTAGCGACAAAGAGAATCCACTACTCTATAATATAGAGCCCAAGGAAAGACATACGTGGTAGAGCTATGCTGCAGCTATTATTAGTATAGTTGTAGCACGAAGGACCACGCTCTCACAGAAAATCAGCGTAAAATAGCAGTTCAACGCTGCTGTGTTTCGTATGGTGAGTGTAGACAACCGGAGACCCTTTTAACTGGAAACGAGACATTCCATCTTGGTCCTCACGGGTGACGACGCATTTGCATTTTGATTCGTAATCGAAGATAGATGTAGCTGTCTATGGGCCACAGCGGCCACTTACCGTCAGGTGGTCTGTGTGCCCGTTTTTCACTCTTATCTTATTAAAAAAAAGTACAATCTATATCTTTCCTTGGGCTTTATATTATATAGATATATAATGTATGATATAGAGTTTATATTATTCCATAAGCGTCGTAAGAGGCGGCAAAGGTCAATGAAACATGAGATAGGCGGCAGCAGCTTTTTATACGTGGTAGAGCCATGCTGTAGCTATGTTTCAGTTGTAGTACGAATGGGTCGGCTCGACCAGGGAAGGACCAGGCTCTCATACCAGCACGAAATGTCATTCCAATGCTACTGTGTTTTGTATGGTGAGTATAAGAGAACTGGATACACTTTTATTGGACTTATCAGTGGTGACAACGCAACTACATTATTATTCTTTATCGAGGATTGATGTAGATATATATGGGCCACAGCATCCATTTACCGTCAGGTAAGCTGTATGCTCGCACTTCATCCTTATTCTATATAAATAATACAACAACTAAAATAATAAAAATCTGAGGCAACTATAGCAATAATCCCCCCTTGTGAGGGGAGGCCCATATTTAGTAGTGAATTTTTGATAGACTACGTAATGAATGAATGAAATTAATAAGCACTACAACATTTTGTTTTGCAAGTAGGTCAAAACTCTAACCTTTTGTGTAACGCGAAGAATACGTCATCTTGGCTGTAATAGAATCAAATTTTTGTTATTATGGAATTATATGAGCAGAACTATTCAATGCCAATTATGGTGTCTTTATTATATGTGAGCACTTAAAGGTTGAGTGTACCCATTTTTATTTACCTGTATTGTGCCAAACACCTTAAGAAATTGTCCTATCAACTGGCGTAAAAATTATTTGTATTGAAATATTTTTTCCTTTTGAATTTTAAATACAAAAATTGAAGGTGAATAATATTTACGTTGTTGATCTCGATTTTCATCCTTATAAGTTGCTAGTATGACGGTTTGCAACCACAATACTCCATTGCGGTTAGCTTGCTGTCCACAGAATGCCATCAGACTGGTTGTTTGCTGGTCAATTTACAAAATAATATTAACTATGAAATAAATCTTATTGCTAACGTCATAAAATACATTTTTCATTGTGAAGATTGTGTTACTGCAACTATCATTTTTCCAAGACAATGCGTACGTAAAGGCGTCTTTATTGCATATATTCACCATCTCAAGTTTTATAACTGATTTATATGCATATATGAAAGTTCCGTCATTGTTCTGAATGTTTTATTATGAGCTTGTACGAGTACATTAAATATACAACCGATATTTAATACGAGTATTTAAGCTTTCAAGGTGAAACTGAAAACCGAGTTTTAAATGTTATAAAATAGAAAAATGAACTTCAGCCCAGCTGCGGTCAACTTCAAACAAAGAAGGCTACAGATAGGTTGTCTATTCTGAGGACTGAGAAGGAATGCATCATAATCTATAAGCAGCAGTTCATGCAATGCCTTTTGGCGGCAAAAAATAAGAATTATATGGTAGACACCTTACCCAGACTAACTCCCAGGCAATAAATGGACCTTCACTTATTGAATACTAGCAACTCGTGTGGGTAGTATCAATTAATCCGTCGTTATTTTTTTTTTCATAACAACCTCCAAATTTTCGGGATAAAATATGTCTCTATCTGTTCATGAAATTTCTTTACTATTAGTTCAGCCATTCCGAAGATTAGCTTAGACAGACATAAAAAATGTTAAAAATGGTTTTTAAGTTCTTTCCTTATTGTTAGGTAGTGTAAGTAACAACCTCTCTGTGGAATAGCTAGAATACCACCTGCGATTTTCTCCGGACCGATATGACTTAGGGACCTTCAAGAAAAGAGCTTACTCCTTTCTAAAAGGCCGGCAACGCACCTGCAATTCCCCTGGTGTTGCAGTTATTCATGGGCGACGGTAGTCACTTACATCAGGTGAACCGTATGCTCGTTTGCCCCCTCTCCTATAAAAAAAGTTGAGTGTGACAAAAGAAGCATGTGAGTAATATTATTGCTGTAGAACTGCGGTCATATGATCAATAAAGGCTTTGTGCAGTAATGAATGAAGGGGATCTCAAGGGGATAAAATACCTAGAATTATTAATTTTTAATAATATTTTAGATATTATTTAAAAAGTTTGAATTTTTTTAAGACAGAATTGCAGCTCTTCATTCTCGGCTAGCGATTCGCATACTGTCGCGTCCAACGCCAGCTCCAGACGCGCCCTGGTGACCTCTAGACAGCGGCCCTTTGCGCGTATTCCTCAATTCCTTCATCCGTGTAATGGGTGTTAGTTGACGGGAGACGCCCGGCACCGTTTCATGGTGAGGCCATGTATGCTTTTTCACCTTCAATTTTGCGCTAACACCTCATGGCAAGATGCTGACTGACTGCGTTGACGTAGTAGTTTTGTTACATAACCGTTACGTCAGCGGGCGATGGGATCGTCACTTCGTCACGTCAGTTTTTCGTAGACACAGTTGCCTCCCTCCACTGGCAACGTTTTGGTGACCTCTTTGGGGAAACCGAGGGTTTTGTCTGTGCGATACACGATCAGGTTATTAAGACCAACAACTATCGGAGATACATCCTAAGGGATGGCACCGTTGACATCTGTCGAGCTAGTCGCCATTCCGGTGAGTCACTTAGACATGTCATCTGGTTGTTTGGCGCTTTCTAACTCTGTAGTAACCAGGATTAACTTTTGGCAGGATTAATAACAGGATTTAACTAGCAGCCAGGATTCTACACCAGGAGCTCGCTCAGAAATACGGCCACGTGGACCGAAAATTGCTTTATTACACGTACTTGCCGGAAGCCGTGCTCGAAAATGACCGCGCCAGGCTCTACTGGGACCGGGCCATCATCACAGATATTGATGATAGACCGGGCACAGTCAAGGATATTTTTGGTCGACATCACCATTCCGTGTGACGAGAACCTCGTGAAAGTTGAAACAGATAAGCGAACAAAATATCTAGGCCTGAGGTGGACTGCCGACCGAAATTATACCTGTAGTCGTTTCTGCGAACGGACTAATCCCAGTCAGTGTCAGCTCTTATATAAAAAAAAGTTGATGCATTCTGGATAATACTAAACTATACGCAGCAGTGGAACAGGTAAGTCAAAGAATATTAGGAATTATAATCACTGAAAAACATGTTTTAATTTACAGATATGTGTAATATAAATAATTATAGTTCAAATGGTGAGAATTTTAACACGTTTCTTAGCTATATCAAGTCTCTTATTCATTGAAAAAGTAGTATAAAATCAATTGCATAATTTACACTCAATATTCAGATAAGAAAGCGTGTTACTAAAAATCTGATAATAATAAAATAGATGGAACAATCACACTTAATAATTCAATAGAATTAAAATTAATATATAATTTTTTAATCAAGCCGCAATATCATTAAGCTACCAGCTAGAGATTTCTTGCAAACATGTCTAAATTACAACTAGTATAATTTTTGCCCCGTTTTATTTTCTAGTGAAGTCTAAAAAAGTTCAAATTAGCTTTTGATGGCCGTCCAGTTAATGATTGCGATGCTAGCTTCGTTTACGTGTGTGTGCACCGATGTGTAAGTGCGATTAGTGATTAAAGGTTTTATATATTTAAGTGCACACGCATTGACGCAGCGCTGACGATACTTCCTTGTCTTAAAACCTTCTCTGAAATGAGAGGAGGCCTGATCCCAGCTGTGGGATGTATATATGCTGTTACTTTTCTTTACTTTATATCATGAATATTTGTTTTATTTAGTACTGTAAATAAAACTGTATTCTTCAAACTTTTCTTTGTAGGAATTGTATTTTATATTAGTTAACAAATTAGTTAGGTCATTGAAATGAGAGTAAGCCTGATTCCAATAGGACGTATCGCATTTATTTTGTCACTATGTTTTATGAAAAAAAAATTACAGTTTTATTTACGGGCCTTTTTCACATTGGATTATTTAATTGTAAAAGAATAAACATTATTAATACAAACGTTATTACAATAATATTTCCCTATTTATTTTGACAAATCTTGCTATTGGAATTTAATCCTTTTTGATTTATTAGTTAATATAAATGTCCTCTAATCTAGTTATAACAATCAGGGCCTATCCCTTCTTTTCCATTAGTTTTTGTACCTGGAACCCATTATAGCCTATCGTATATAAAAGTCCCATGTTTGGTCTGGGCGCGTGTTACTTGCCTAAAATGTCGTTAACAGCGATATTAAGTATTGCGTTTGTGATTGTGTAGTAGGCTATGGGCCATTTAAGCCTATATTTTTTGGCATAACGTGGTCCGAACTATGTATGTATGTATAGTTACCTACCTAAAGCTCTTTTAAATATTGTAATTGTTTATTTTTAAAAAATCACATTACATAAACCTAATTTTTACGGATTTTATCGCGTTTAATTAATTTTTAAGCTCATTCTGCGTAGATCGGACCAAAAAATGTTAAATTAAACGCGATAAAATCCGTAAAAGTTAGTTTCATTTAATGTGTAGTCTTCGCGTAAAAATTTTCACATTACAAGTTTATGTACCAGACTTTTATTGAAGCAGCTAATTTGGCAGTTAGTTTATTTTCTTCCAATTTTATAGTTTATCGTAAACGCTAACGTCATAAATTATCAATTATAGTATTGTTATATACGGCATGTATCACTTATAATAGTTTATCAAAAACATCCAATCATGGTAAGGTAACTTTCTTAATTATACCTATAAAGTAAGAGGTCATACCAAAAGCATAATGCGTTCCATGGACAGACAGAGAACTATTATTTTAGGAGAGGGTTAAACAAAAACGAAGGTTGCTTGATAATATTTTCTTTCGATCATGGGGGAAATGATATTTAGAATTGCAGGTGGGGATGTAAGACGAAAATTACATACTTTAAAATTTAGGACAATTATCTGCCTCCTGAGCTACCGAAAAGCAAAGAGAAATTAATTTAAAATTTATCGTATGATTTATCTTTCTTAGCACACACTTATTGAAAGTTTTTAGTTCTTAACTAGTTTAGTTCAGGCATTTAAAACCATTCATTGATTACATTTACCACGTGCTCGGCGGTGAAGGAAAACATCGTGAGGAAACCTGCATGTCTGAGAAATAAGAAAAAAAAATATTTCGAAGACATGTGAAGTTCGCCAACACGCATTGGGGCAACGCGGCGGACATTTCCTTGCCCTAAAACCCTCTCAGGAATGAGAGGAGGTCTGTGCCCAGCAGTGGGACGCAAATAGGCTGCAACTTTACTTTTTTAACTTTTATTGATTACAGCTTATAATAAGGATACTGCTGAACATAGGGTCCTCCATAGGTTGCCTTATATAGGAAGTATCTGTCATAGTTACTACGATTAGCAGGCGGACTCCCAAACGCAGTTTTCAATTGTTTTGAACTGTAATCAGAAAAATGCTGCTGTCTATCTCATGTTTCAGTTTACCTCTGCAGCCTCTTACGACACCCACGGTATAATATGGAGTAATGAATTCTCTTACACTCGCAATACACTCCACGCCTTATCTCATCATCATCTTCACCATTACAGCCCTAAGTTCACTGAACATAGGCCTCTGATAGGTCCTGTACTACCTGCATCCATCGACTTCCTGAATGTCCAAACAGATCGTCACTCCATCTAGTGATAGGACGCCTCACACTTCGCCTACCGGTACGAGGCTGCCACTCGAGAACCTTTCGGTTGTCGTTCGGTGTCTTCGATCTATATGCCCGGCCCAATCCGTTGGGCTATGGCGGTTACTCTGGTTCTATTGCGGATATCCTCACTTCTAAGTTTGTCACGCCTTATCATATAAAAGCAAACTATTATTTTAAAGGTAATTTGAAATAAAACAATAATAATTTATCAAAGATATATTTTGAGAACGATAAAGTAATATCCAATAAAATTTCGCATGCAAAGAATAAAAACACTTTCATGCAAAATCATTTCTAGACATTTCTAGAAATAAATAAATTAATATAGCAATAATTTGACAAATTTCTTTTACTAATAATCCGACAAGTTTCCTTTTCTGATCCAACATATTTTGTATTAACAGAATTTTGTGAAAAGATTAACGCGGAACGGACATGAAACATTAACAATAGTTTACGACCAAATCTATTACATTTAAAAATATTTTAAGATTTTTTACTATTTAGGCATTATCACAGAAAATATTTCTCTGTCTACACAATTACTTGAGAAATATAATTTTCTATCTAAGGTTTTTTTTCTTTATCTTTATTATTATTAACGCACCAGCATTTTTAACAGTTTCGAAATTTGGAAATTGAGAAGAAAAAATGTTATAAAATATTTCTTGTAAAACATTTTTTCTTCTTATAATTCAAAATGTTTTCGATGTGTATTTAAAACAATTTTATATGAAAAAATGAAATACATATTATTAAGTATATTAAAATTATTATATTCTTTGAGCAATTATTTTACAATACACTTAGATATGGTATGCTTAAACAAATCTCTATTTATTTTACAGAACTGTTTTATGCAAATTCTAAATAAACCTTTCTTCATTTTACCTGAATCATATAAATCACCAAGTCCCTATTTAAGCTAAATATAAAAGCACTAGTGGTACACAATATTTTTTGTATTCATTACCTTAGAATACAACGACAAATTTCAAATAAATCAGTACATAATCACAAGTAAAGTCAAAATTACGAATTATTTTGAATTCACAGTTTAAGGAAACAGATCGTAAGAGAGACTCTATATATAAAATTCCTGTACATTGTAGAACTAGCCTAAATTTCTCCTATTTACAAATTCAGTCCAAGTACAATAACTCTATTTAGGAACATATATTACATTTTCACCTATTTCCACAGAGGTGTCTCTGAAATCGTCCACTATCTACACAAGACGTGCGATGTCAAGCTTTCGCTATACATGCGTTCCTTGGGGGGGCTGATTTCCATTTCCTGCGAACAAATGATGTGTTGTTAAGATTTTTTATTATAGATCAGCCTCAATATGGTTGCATAAGTGTAATATGTAACAAATTTAAAGTGTTTTAATTTAAATAATAATATAAAATCGTTCTGCAAAATATCACGTAACAAAGTCTTGCCCTACTTTAAGGTATGAAAACTCATAGTTTATATTGAAATTCGTTAAAAATATATTTCTTAACTCAGCCGTTAAAATTTGGTTACTGAAGCGTGGTAAGAAATTCAAGAGGCTGATACCTAAGGGTGATTAGTACGACGGGGTTGCAACATATTCAATGAATATAAATAGTTACATATTATACAGCATGTAACAAAAACCCTGTGGTTCCCGTTAAGGTCGTTATCAGAATCAGTATTCAAACTTATAGAAATAACTTTTTTTCAGAAAACATGATCATTAAAAATTTTAATTATACAAAAAAAAAATATTTGCAAATTATGTGCGGTTTTATTACCTCTAACTGACACGAGTATCTGTAAAGCAGGGTTTTTGACAAACCTCGGGAGTGCCCCGGATAATGCAGAGGTAATAAAATGACATATAATTTGTATTTTTTTAAATTATTTTTTTAATTAGAATTAAATTTTTTAATGGCCGAGTTTCCTGAAAAAAAATATTTCTACACGTTTGAATACTGATTCTGATAATACTCTTAACGGGAACCACAGGGTTTTTATTACATGTTGTATATATGTAACTACAGTGGAGATATCATTGCAGTTTTTTTTATTTCTCTTATTGTATGTAACATGATTATTTTTTCTTTTCCTATTTGTTTTGTTTATTTTCATTGTGTTTATCAGGTTGCTATGTCTTTAGCTCACGAGTGGATTGCAAGTGTATCCATCGATTACATATGTTATTAGGTTATTACTTCATCAAATATTAATGAATTTAAATTTTAAATCGACTTATGGCTTAGACACCCAAACACATTAATAACCGCCCGTGTCAAAGTTCATTTCGTAGGCGTGGCCAATTTCCGAGACAGACCCTCGTATATACTCTAAAATTAACGTAGTCAAACCACAGTTTACTTCGAACGGCACCATTACAGATATTAATTAGCATAGTAGATTTCCAATATCCTTTATCACACCCATCAATCATGTCATAAATATTACAAATACACAATACGTACAGGTTCTACTAAAAATACAATAGCCATTATTAATTCAGCTATATTCTTTGTAAGTAATTACCCGCGACCCTAAAAAGCTTTGTCGAAGTTCAATCAATAATGTTTCGTATAACTGGTTCATAACTATTACATGCGCACACTTTTATATTTGCACATTAGTTTGCAGGCCTGAAATTTGTTAAGTCTGTCACAACTCCCACGGCAGTCGTAAAATGGGACAGAGAGTAATTTTTGTCATTTGTGTTATATGCACGGTGGGCTTCAAGTTACTGTTTGTGGATATAATTTTGTAGTTTTTTAGCCCCTTGATATTTTACTACTTTTTACGAACATAGCTTCTAGAAGTTTCTTTATTAATTTAGTTAATCAGGTTAAATGTACGTATAGTAAATATAAATATAAATCTGACGTCAATTCAAAAAATATTTTATTTATTTCATTTAATCTAAATCTATTTATTTAAAAAAAAATCAAACATTAAAGTTTCTTGCCGCTTCTTCTCACAAGGTTTCCTATAGTAGCGACATATTTAAGCGATGACGTGGCTTTCTTGACTTTCAGAAAGTACTTTATAAAGGTTACTTTGGAATTAAAATAATTTAGTACGTGGTGGAGCCATGCTGCAGCTATATTAAAAGTATAGTTGTAGAACAAATGGGTCGGCTCAACCGGGGAAGGACCACGCTCTCACAGAGTACTAGCGTAAAATATCAGCTAACGCTGTTTCGTATGGTGAGTGTAGAGAACCGGAGACCTATTTTACTGGAAAAGAGGCATTCCATCTTAATCCTCACGGGTGACGACGAATCTGCATTTTGATTCTTTATTAAGGATAAATGTTGATATCTATGGGTCACAGCAACCTCTTATCATCAGGTGGAGTGTGTGCTCGTTTGTCACCATATCCCATTAAAAAAAACCTACCGGTTCCAATTGTGAATCTAAAGCATTCTTGAAGAAACTTAATGACACACACAGAATGTCATCTAATCCAACAATTAAGGAGGAGTTCAGTCACATACACATGGTTAGAAGAATACTAATACTACTGAAAATCCCGATAACCAACAACAACTTAACTTAAAATGTTAGTGCTGGGTGTTTTTACGACAGTAGTCAAGCGTGCGATAGGCTTGGACTGTTAGGTTCGATCCAAAAACAAAATTGACAATTTGCTCCTTGCGCTACGCTTTTCAAATATAGATACAAAACAAATCTACAATAGATATTATGTACCTACTAAGGCATATTAGAGCACAAGATAAGAGTGGAACTGTCGCAATATTTTTGTTAGAAGTAAAGATATGAAACGCAATCAATAACTTCAAGTTAAGGTGTGACACACACACACACACACACACACACACACACACACACACACACACACATACACACACACACACACACATACATATGTATGTGTGTGTGTGTGTTATGGAATTATAAACCAAAGTCACATAAATGAAATGAGGGCATCCACAACTTTTTCTGCCACCAGGGCGGCGCCACTTTACAGTGAGGTAAAATATTTGACAGATTTCATAGCGGGGACGATAATTTCTTAGGAAAATGTAATATTTAAGGTTTCTTTCCGTATTGTTAGTTATATTTTTTATTAATTACATTAGAAATAAATAAACTAAACTATAAATATAACTTAAAGTAGATAAATTAAAAAAAGAGTTATAAAGTGCAAAAAATTAAAAATCAAACCACTGACGCATTTTGTTGTATATTAATATAATACTCTAGATAATGATAAACTATTATTTAAAACTAATTTCTTAATTAACTGACACTATGTAACGAAAAACTTTACCTCAGTCACAACAAGCGACATCTGGTGAGTGGAAGATTATTAGCCCTCATTTAAAGAAGAATGTCCAATTTTTTTTTAACCGAACACAGAATGGTAATTTGAATAAAAAATGTTGAAATAACGTCGTAATGGTCCATCAAACAAAATTTCAAAGAAGTGAATCGATTCTGTTGTTTAGATTCGTAATTTTATAGACTGAATAATATGCCGTGTCAATAGGAATTTACTTTTGCAATTGGAGTTTTGTATAATCTATACAATTAAATAAAATTGAAGTGTCTGTTTGTAATTTTAAAACAACAGCTTTTTAATAAATGCATATGAAAGTATATACGGCAATAATAACAAAAAAAAAAACAATTTTTAACATTTTTGTCTGTCTGTCTGTTTCTTCCGGCTAATCTCCGAAACGGTTGGACTGAGTTTTTTTTCTGGCAGATAGCTGATGTTATGAGGAGTAACTTAGAATACTTTTATTTTAGAAAAAGAATTAGAACAGAAAAACAATCAAAAACGTTTAAATCATAGTATATTCCACGCGTAGTAGAATATAGTATGATTTCGTATCTAGACGCAAGTAGTAAGTCTCTCATTCTACTCTTGTTTCACGTTCAAGAATGTATGTTTTCTCTTTATGAACGTTGTTCAATAATAAATATACTTAAATATGCTATATATATACTATATACTATATTTACCTATATATGTGCTGGTATGCAGTTATGTACCTGATGGTAAGACGACAGAGCTTCTTACTGCTGAATAAGGAGGCGGGGCCGGCGTCGCTGCTGGCTTTGCTGTATGCACTTGATTGCCATAGCCTGATAGAAATAAGACTATAAATTAAAAATGC
The DNA here is from genome assembly GCA_963668995.1 of Parnassius mnemosyne. NCBI lineage: Eukaryota > Metazoa > Arthropoda > Insecta > Lepidoptera > Papilionidae > Parnassius > Parnassius mnemosyne. The sequence continues at coordinate 15,498,689 of CAVLGL010000091.1, forward strand.
TCATCGGCGTTTTCTCAAATTTTAATCGTCTATTTCGCCAACTTAAACAAATACAATGTACGAATGGGTTAATTAATTAATTAATTCAGTCCGTCCACAATATCGACATTTCATTAGGTGACCAACACGACTAACGGTAGGTACGATTACGACGATGACGATTATTTTATTTTTGTTAGACTTGATTTGGAGACTATACTTCTCTAAATCTTTTCAAAATAATCTAATATGCGGGACGAAAAATTTTACTTCCGTACGTGACAGTAGAATCGGAATATTACGACCTCAACAACATCGAAGTGTACAAATGATCCTAAGCTTATTATTTCTTTGACAAACCATGCAACAAACTACGAGTAGCATGTGAAAAGAGTTTATTAAAAACATTATTGCCTTGAGGCATTCTCTACCAGTCAACCCATGCAGTGGTGAGAATTTGACGTAGGTGTGGCAATCTATACATATAATAAAAATGTAAATAGCAGATGTCTGTACATTTTATATTTTTGTAATAGAAGTGATTGATAGGTACTAAAAATAAGTAAATAAATACATTTCTACCATTTTTAGATTTTTCTGTCTGTCTGTCTGTCTGTCTGTTTGTTTGTTAACGTATCACGTATAAAGTACTAATTTATATCATAAGAATAGTTAAGGAAATTATTAAGTGTATATTCAGGTTACATTTAGTCCTTATTTCATTAAAATTGGTTAATTCCATCAAAAGTTATGACAAATATTCTGAAGTATAGGTACGAATTTGTTCAATAGTGGCGTTGGATGAGTCATCAAGTACATTTTAAAATTAATATCATATTATAATTCATAATTAAATGATATAAAATAATGTTCTATAATGATATAATTATATCTAAAACGCAGTAAACAAAAGTATTACATAAAGAACGTAATAAATATATACAAAATATATTTAACCTTATTATCTAAACTAAATTAAAGTACAATAGTTAACCAATTTCATCGATAGATGGTGTGGCAAAAATGTGATACAAAAGGCAGGTTAAAATTTTTGAAATCAAGTTCATTTAATCTTTGTTTTATTGAAATTGGTTAATTCTATCGAAAGTTATGATTATTATTTTGAAATGTAGGTTCGAATTTGTTTAATGGCGCCACAAAATCTCAGAAATAGTAATAAAGATTCATGTGTAAAAAAAAACGTTCTATTATAATATATTTCGTATCGTTCTAATATAGTACTTAAAACACAGTAAAAAATATGTATTCCTTAAATTAAAAAAGAATGTTTTCTCACAAAGAACGTAATAGATGGCGTTGTACAAATTACAACCTTTTCTGAATTGCGGTGTTAAGATTTTTCACAGGTGAATCGTATTGAGACTCACTGAAAGTCTGACGAAGGGTGTAGGTTAGACAACACATCACAAAAATCATCAGAAACAAAAACCAGAAAAAAGAGATATTGAAATATTCAACTCGACTAAAAGTAGCTAAATGGCAATAAATGTCGTGATAGTGATATTGTTTTATACCCAGAATCCCTCTAATACCAAATAACTTTCCTTTCAGTTTTAAGTAAAGTAGTAGTTTTAAGTAGTAGCTAAATTGCAATAAATGTCGTGATAGTGATATTGTTTTATACCCAGAATCCCTCTAATACCACATAACTTTCCTTTCAGTTTTAAGTAAAGTAAAGTAAAGTTGCAGCCTATTTACGTCCCACAGCTGGGCACAGGCCTCCTCTCATTTCTGAGAGGGTTTTAGGGCAAGGAAATGTCCACCGCGCTGCCCCAATACGTGTTGCCGAACTTCACATGTCATCGAAATATTTTTTTTTATTTCTCAGACATGCAGGTTTCCTTACGATGTTTTCCTTCACCGCCGAGCACGTGGTAAATGAGTACTTAAAATTGCAATTAACAATTTAATTGGTGCCGGCGGGGATCGAACCCGAGTTGCTCGAGTACTGTAAAGCTTACAGCGAGCGCTAACCATCTGAGCTACCACGGCTCAGGCTACAGTTTCAAGATAGGGATAATAACATCGATGATGACATCGATGTTCGATGTTTAGGCTACTCAAAACATCGATGTTGACCATTATCGATGGTTTTTGTATATGTGTAGATACTTCACATTGTTTCAAAATTATGTGGGTATACACAGCAAGGGAAAAGTAACAATTAACTTGAATATCAATTTACGTAGAATAGTTATTATGCGACAACCGACAACGACACTACAAAATAAAGCGAAAGCAGTGACCATTGTGACATTACAGGAGACACTTGACAATTAAGTTTGACTCACCATACTGACATTTTTTTAGGTTAACGATGCGTTCAGAAATTCTGAATTATACAAAATTTTTAATCTTCAGAGCAGATGCAATATTTAGTTATATTGGTTTCGCGAGTTCTCATTGTTTGCAAGTTCCCAATTATCGATTATGGGTTCATTGACGTCGATGTTTCGATGTTTGACATATTATGTCAACATCGATGTTAAAACATCGAAGTTTTAATTTTTAACATCAATGATCACCTAACATCCCTATTTGAAGTGTGTTTCCCACTCAGCGTGTGTTATACGACGATCGTAAATATAGCGCAAGGTCAAACTTTACGCGTTGCAGGAGTGGACCTCAGTACTGATTGTTTTGCACATGGGCAACTCTATGTTTGTTTTTCCCGCGTTAGTAGTCCCCGTAATCTTTTTCTGTACGCCCCGGCTAAGTCTACTTCTATCGTCGTTTACACAGAAGCTCTATCATAAACGCCTTAGAACTTTGAGCATATCGATTTATTTTGTTACCACTTATTCATACAGTAATGATATAAATCGTTTAATATTCTCTTACCCTAAACGTCAAATTCTTTAAGTAAAACCTATATTCGCGAGCTACGCCGCGGGCACAGCTAGTATAGAATAAAAATAAAATAAAAATGATAATTAACTACGTAATCTACACATTTTACTAATATATAGAATGAATAAACTATAGAAATATCTCCTTGTAGTAGTAGTTCTAGCAATCGAAAATATTCTATCTACATTTATAGAACTATAACCCACAAACTGAATTTAAAATTGTTTACTAACCATTAATAGTAATCAATACTGCAAATAATATATCAGATAAATAAAAGTAAACTTTATAAAATTAATAAATTCTGTAATACGCGCAAACGATAAGAATAGGGCTGTCAATCAAACTGACATTTCCCGTCGTATTGCGCACTAGCTTCAATTGCTTTGTCTAGGATGAGTAAAAATTCAAACTAAAAATAATTTTAATAATTCTTTATTTATATTTCAATTGATGGCTACGTATCATGAAAACTTAAAGTTAAGGGAGAGAAGTTGTCACTAAGTCCCATCCTATTCTTACCCTGTGCACACAGTATAGTAGACACAGTAGAGCTGCGCTCCGGATAGTTAGCTACAACATAAATGGGTCAACTTGACTGTGGAAGGAATACACTTTCACCGAGTACCAGCATAAAATAGCAGCATAATGCTGCTGTGTTACAAGTGATGAGAATCGAAGACCCATTTTACTGGTAAGTAATAACTAGGTAATAATTTTTGTAGATGTTCATGGTTTACAGCGTCCACTTACCATTAAGTGAACTGTGTGTTCGTTTCTCGTCCTTACTTAACCCCACACTTATGAACGCCTACCTAGCATTTTGAGCACTGGGATATATTTTACAGTTGCCTTAAAATTGCTGCACAGGGACTCCTTTTCTAGCTGGGTGTAGATGTTCATCTGGGCAAGTACTCTTTATCTATTAAGTTCTTCTGCCACCAAGCAGCAGTGTTTGCACTAAGTCTAAGGGGTATAAATAGAACACATGTTTTACTGGCCTTGAGGCATTCCATCTTAGTTCTCAGGAGTGACAACGTATCCATGTTGTCTTTAGTTTAATAAGTGCTTCAATAGCCACATACCATTAGATGGATTATAAGTTCGATTTTTATTTCAAATATTTAAAATACAGATTAAGGAGCACCATTAGTCAATTAAGAAAGGTGGGGGGAAAAATCAGATAAAAAATTACAATCGAATAAATTTAAATCACATGCTTACCGACAGAACTATTCCTTAGGTACGGATTCCCGTAAGTGGCGGCGTATCTAAGGTCAATCCCTGTATGGCCTTTTGTGTGTGGCTGGGCGTATATCGGTGTGGGCGAGTCTGTGGGAATAGTACACAAATTAAAACTAACTTTCGGCCCACTGCTCTAGCGTATGTTAATAGCCTGATAAATGTTTATTGCGTTTTTAACTTTTCTTTTAGTGGCATCGATTAATCTTTGATCGAGGTGAACCTTTTCCTTTCATTATTTTGAAAGCTTTTATGTTATTATTTAGTAAAAATATCAAAGCTGTAGTTGTGGTAGTTGGAATAATTAATTCAAACACTAAGCCTGAAAAGATGAAATAGGATGTTGACGGGATGAAGGGTAATCTCTCGTCTGTTTCTGAGACATAAAGAGACATTATATAGATGATGTTAGTTATCATTTAAAAATCTTCATGTTACGTCTCCTATTCCTTTAGGAAATGCGAGAAAATTCCATAGTCTATTGGCAGATTGTGGTATCACTATTTAGTGTTAGCCAAATGTAAAATGTCTAGACTGTCGACGGGGATCATTACGTTAGGCGATTCGCCTGTTATAACTGGATGTGTGTGTCCATGTTAAATTTAAGAACGTAGAATATATTTAGCTTACACGAAATAGCAAAAGTTCCTGATAAGGTTCTAGCAATGTTAAAAACAAAAAGAAATAGAGAAAAAAAAATTTTTCTACGTACTTTCTCCCCCAACAGGCAGACCAAGATTATTTATTGCGTCAGTTTCGTCGGATGATTTGTTCGTTCGTTGCAATGAGTTACTCTGCGATCCATTGCCCGCTGACAATGGGAGAGTTGATGCTGTGTCGATACTGCGAGTTAGTGAACCTTGCAACGATCTGCATATTCAAAATAATAGAAATTTTATTCAAACAGTACAATAAGTTATGACTGTAAATACTCTCATCGTTTAACTTTACGATAATGATTTAGAACGATATTAATTTTAATTAAATTAAAATTAATTAATTAATATTAATATTTAAAATTCTGTCTTGTTGCATTTTCCTAAAGAATTCATTTTAATCAAAATATCCTTAAATATAAATACCATATCTATTCGGTTATAATACTAAATTACTATTGCGAGATAGGAAAAACAAATTTTTGGATGTGAAATGAAATTTTTGTGAAATTAAAAACGCAAAATAAGTATAAATAGTAAAATATATACAACTCACCTGTTCTGTGGGACTTCCAATTGTGTTGGAGATTGAACTCTCAAATGTGGAGGGGGCACATATCCCTGAGGATAGTCATACACGTAGCCTGCAGGGTTCTAAAAATATCAAATTATTTAACAATTTACCATTATTTGCGATAAGAATTTTTTTCTTGTATAAAAGATTTCAATATTCCCAATCCAATTATTTGTCTGAAACAATTTTATTGCACAGCATTGTTTCGGCCTATGTATTTCAAAACCTTGCCTGGAGCATAATGTTCCAGTCATTAGAAATGACAAAACATCTTTAGCCTTCTATGTTTAAAGTAAACCGTCTACAGGTGGCAATGGTTAGGTTTATTTTAACAGGCTTATTTACCACTTTAACTCTAATATAATTATGATTGAAAGCTCATAGTGTCACACATGCCTATTACTAGTGGTGGACTAATTAACATCCGTGACTTTGGAAATCTTTATTATGACATTAATAATTATTTTTTAACTGTATAATTATCTCATAACATTGATTTTTGTATAATTGTTTTATAACTGTCCACATATAAAAAAGGTACACAAACTGTATATGAAAACAAAAAAAAAATACCTTACGAAATGCTACTTGCTATTCTTTGAGACGTGTCATGTCATTTACTATGTAAAAAATTTTTGCAATATGTAACATTCTGTTAAAATATTATTATTGATCTTAGAAAAGTTAAATTAGAAATGTACCTTGAAATAAGGGTCAGCGTAAGTTGGATCGGAGTAGTCATTGCTATAACTAAATTGCATCAGGGGGTCATCGTGTCGAATATTTGGTAAAGTTACAGGGCCTGCTAGTGGCAAACCTGCGGGGTTCTTCGTATCGGATCGATCTGAACTTGTGTAGTCCTGTGAAAAAAAAAGTGTGTGTGTACTTATACTTCTTTAGCGTAACAAAACAAAAATAACTGCAAAATTAAATATGATCCTGGTGATAATTTATAGACGGCTCCGTGGTGCAGTTGCTTAGCAAAGAGTTGCAGCGCTAAAAGCTGCGAGTTCAAATCCCGCACAGAAGAAGTATTTATATGGAATTTTTGTCCTTGTGATATCTATGTAAACTGTAAGCCCCCAAGATACAGTAGAAAATCCTAGTGTGGAGGTAATTTTTTTAAATTGTAATTTCTTTTTATTAAGATTTTTAAAACATATATTTACTCTTAATATTGTTTCGCAAAATAAACATACATCAATCACGTCTTTTGATGGATAAATTTAACCTCTTTTATATTTATAAAGATATAAAAATATTTGGTAAATCCAAATGTGCATGTCGTATGCGCTCATGTTATACATACATATTTTAAAGTAGTTTAAATACACACAAATTCTCACTAACAATCTGATTACTATACCTACTTTCAATTTTCCGATAATTGTCAAACGTTAATAAAAATTGCATTTACCAAAGTACACCTTCGGGCCACCCTATCAAGACCAGAAGTAAGATCTGATTATAACTAACAAAACGAGCCCATACTCGGCACGCCTAGTTCTTCTCGTCGAGGAGTAGCATTCATCGAAGCACACATTCATGTCACTCTTTCAAGTCCAGAGGTAAGGTCTCATTATAACGAACCAAACTAAACTGACAAATTGAAGGGTCGGTAGCCTATTGGCAGGGCGCGGACCGCGAACTAGAAAGGTCGTGAGCTGTCGTGAATCACTTCTAACACAAGCATTTAAGCTTACCAGAAGTGGTTAAAGGGAATATTAGTAATGTTTAATAGCATTACTAATATTTCTTTAAAAAAAAAAACGTGCCCAAAATTTGCACACCTAGTTCTACTCGTCAGGGAGTTCCAGTAACAGTCACCGAAGTACACCTTAAGGAATACACCTTAACTATCATGTCCGGAGATTAGGCCTAACAAAACGAACCCAAACTCGGCACATCTATTATTAGGCACTCGTCGAGGAGTTCCAATAGCAGTCACCGAAGTACATCTTCAGGTCACTCCATCAAGTCCGGAGGAAAATTGTCATCATAACTAACAAAGCGAATCCAAACTTCTGGTTCTACTCGTCGGGGAATTACTGTGTCAGTCACCGAAGTACATATTTAGGTCTTAGCATAGTTATCAGTTCTCACGAAAACTTGAAAGACAATTGACTGAAGTTGTCGCTTTTAGGTATTGTTGTGCGCGCGCATGGGAACAACTTCATGGTGTCGTTTTAAGATGTCGGTGTGCACGCGCATCGTAAAAATTCACTCCCATAATTCTTCCCAAACGGTTCAAAAGAAGTATAACTTCATAAACATCTTATTACCGAAAAGTTCGATATAGTTTGATTTTAAAAGTACAATACTAAACTGCTATTATAAGTTAGGACTAAATTTAAATCAATAGAATAATCCAAAACTTAAACAATTCCATATGAGACGTGGCAGTTTACGGGTTCTCTTAGAATTTACAAATAACGGAGTTCAATAACTATCAGCATCAAAGAAAATTTTAATTGCAATATTAGGGTTAATTGGTCACGTGCTTGTCGGTGAAAACATAGTGATATAGAGAAAGTATTCAAAGTACGGCAACCCACTGCTCAACTCAAGTCTACCCCTTACATAGTTTCATTGGTGGTTGGTCGGGTAATTCCCATGCTTGGCAGACTGATTGACAACCAGTTTTCTTTTTTATTGCTGCTTCTCATCACCAGTTTCATTACACTCTGTCGCCTCATACGCCCACAAGATAATATGGCGTAAAAGATTTTCTTACGCATCCACTACAATTTCACTCTTCTAATACCTTCATAGAAATGAGAGGAATCCCGTTACAGTGAGACTTAAGTATATTTGACGTTTTAATTTATAAGTCTTTATGACCTCATATTAATATGTTTATTTTTATTTAATAACTAGATACTAAAAATATTTATAAAATTAGTGTCCTCCAGTCGGAATTTCGGTCACGTCAAACCTCAACGGACGGAGAACGGGATTATAGTGCCCGAGTGTAAGCGCAAGCACAGGTGCAATCTCTATTCCCTCACTCTCATAGTCCGATGGGACGGTAAACCGGCACGACCGCAGAGAGATCAGGCGCAGGAGCAAAGGCTTTACTTGCTTTCCGAGGCACTGGCATGAGACACCGCCAATTTCCTGACTCAGGGCAGCTACTGAGAATTTCCTGATCGAAACATTTAACTGATTTTATTTTGGTCCGACCCGGGATTCGAGCCCGGGACTTCATGATCAACAGTCGTCTTTATAACTACTAAACCAACGAGGCAGTTTATAAAATAATATATTCCCTTTCGTATTGACTTCATTTTAGCAGTTATTTTATAATTAAAACCAGTTGTTCCCCGCGACTTTGCCCGCGAGTAATTTAGAGTTTTAATTATGGTGCGCGGAACCCTAATGTTTTTTCTAAAATATAAGTAACCTAAGTTACTCCTTATAAGATCAGCTATCTGCCAGTGAAAGTCCCGTTGAAATCGGTCCAGCCCTTTCGGAGATTAGCCGGAACAAACAGATATACAGACAGACAGACAAAAATTATAAAAATTGTATTTTTGTGATAAGTACCGTATATACGTTCATATGCATTTAGTAAAAAGCTGTTATTTTGATATTACAAACAGACACTTCAATTTTATTTATTTGTTAAGATTAATATTTTTCCAACACTTACCAGCTCGTAGCTACCATCGCCTTGTCCAATTTGAAGCTTCAGGTCGCTAATATTCGAACTTCTATCACTCTCTTTATACATATCTCCGGAGGTAACTGTTACATCGGGTTTCTCGTTCATTTGTTGACTCTTTTTCCTTCTTCTTCTATTACATATGACTAGGAGGATAACAAAAGCGGAGAAGATAATGATACCCGATGTAACTCCGATGAGAATTATAAATAGTGGTAGTGTTTCTAAAAGAAAAAAAAAACAAATTAAATTATAACACTTAATATTGTGTAAAAAAAATGTAAATTTGACACGAATATAGAAATAAAACAGGAGATGGGCAGAAATATCTAGATAACAATCCAAAATAATAAAAGACTACGGTTGCCTCGAATGACGCACGCACCCATTATACAATTTCTGTAAAGCATCAGGCCTCGGCCGGCACGGTCGGTACGGTAGGTACGGTTTCTTTACTCATGTGCTGTCGGTTCACATGCGTACGTATTATGTTCAGAAATAAGAATATGTGATTTAAAAAAAAAACCCATTGATTGGACTAAAAAATTAAAACAGTATTATGTCAAAATGTTGTTTGTAGAATAATCTGATAAAAAATCAGAATGATTACATGTATATTTGTATGGTTGTAATCGATAAAAGAAATTTTTAAAGGTACTTTTGTGATTTTTTTCTATCGTATCATATCATTAGTGTCATGTTTTTAACATACGGTAGTATATATCTTGAGAAATAACATATATTTTTCTGATTTTGTTTATTGCAGTGGATCATATACTTTAAGGCATTATAAAACTTGCGGTTAGCTCCTGTAGTCCCCTTAGTCGCCATGCTTGGCAATCCAATTGCCTTCCGGATCTCACACCTTTGGATCCTGCACCCTATCGCTGGTATAGGTTTAAAATGTTGTATATACAAAGGAGACAAGAAAAGAGATAGATGAGGCCGTGAGGTTTCTCTGGTTTTCCTATTGTTTTCTCTTGTTACATCCAGGAGACGAATTGGCCACAATAACATGGCGTAATCTTATGTAAGTATGAGGAGAAATGTGTCTTATATTGTACGACTTACTCAAAGGCTTCAGAATTATAGCTGCGTTCGCGTTTCCATACTCATTGGTCACACTACAATTATACAGTCCGTAGTGTTTGGATTGGCTTGCGCGAATAACCAAACTAGATTTTACGACGCCGTCTGGTAAAGACTCTTCTACCGTCGCGTAATCCTTTAAACAATTATCATGATTGCAATTTTTAATTGAAAAATCAATTGAAAATGTTTAGGTATTTAGAAAATTTATTAACACTTAAATTAAAATGCGATTATAGATACAAAAAAAAATTAAAACACAGAAATCACTAAAGAGACAAATTGTTATTTATTCTTTCTTAGGATAATTAACAGCTTCTTTAAAATACTGACCAGAAATTATGATATAATGTAATATGTTGTTTAAAGAATATTTTACTTACCGGATCCTGTATAATGCTAATTTCTCTACCTTCAAAATACCATCTGATGTCATCAGGTTTAGGCACTGAAAATGCGGCGCATTCTACTCTAACTAATTCACCTTCCGAACCAAATTGAGTTCTATTTGAGAGTATTTTAGGTATACCTAAAATAAAAAAATTACAAAATTTAAAGCAACAAAATCGTTAATAAATAGGTATTAAAAATATTTACAGGGTTATTTTTCAAAGAGTAGCCAAATTTTAAACTTAAGCTCAAATATATAAATAATGATACACCGTTATTGCAGTTTTTAAAAATACGAGTAAATGAGGTTTCTACTTTTATTTGAAATTATCCCAATTTGAATGTGATTTATTGGCAACAACGTTTTTGCCTACCGATTTTGCCGACCCATAGGGATGTGTGCGTAAAATCAGTTAAAATAATGCATTACCACGCTTATTGAATTTAAAAGATATAAAGGACAAAATATTTGACATTTTCTTTAATTTAATTTTTCTACACCATTTGCCTATATTACTTATTCTGAACCTTCTCTGCAAAGTTGGCCGGTTATTGCAAAATAACCCTGTATAAAGATAACACCTTACAACCGTCTCATCTTATGATATTATTATGATGCAAATACGAAATAATTACTTACTTTTTATAAAAATTGTAGCTTCGCTCTCAATCTCAGGATATCCGTCTATAGTGGCTTTACATATGTAGCGTCCGGCTGTATCGTTATTTACGTGCACCTTCAAATTTGGAGCCTTTCCTTTAACCTGCTGGAAGTATTGTACGATCATAATATAAAATAATCTCCGTTCTAATGAAAACATTTTTAAATATACAAGAAACTATGCTATACATAGAGTAAAATTTTAGGTTTATAATCATGTAAATTCTTTAGCTATTGTTATTAGTATTAAAATATTATTTATGTGGTAATTAAAGAAGTAGTATATACCAATTAATAGACAATGTATTGTTTCATTACCTACATCATGGTATTCACTTACCCCGATCCTTCCAGGCTCATGAAATAGCCACCGAATCTCAGGTTCTGGTTGCCCGTCCACATCACAGCTTAACGTCACGCGTGCGCCATCCTCTGCTTCTATATTCTGTGGTCGGGTTCTAAATGACGGAGGATCTATGCGAAAATTAAAAATAAATAATTTACTATTTATTAAAGATATGTTTATTTAATTAAAATGTATTAATCGTTATCAGTTTTATTTAACATAGTAATAATTTGCACAATATTTATATCAATATTTTAATTAATTTTAGGTTAATATCGAGCATGAAGGTCAAAGTCCGTAAAGTTTAGGTTATAATGAAAGTTTGCTTTGTTGACCAATACAATGACCTAATTTACAAAATATAACTTGTCACAACTGCGCCAAAGCCGCCTTAATATGAGTAAATTCATTAATGACTTCCTTATAGTTAATACTCTTGTTACTTACATGTAACGTCTAAGGTTACAGTCCCGTCGTTCTTCCCCACAGCATTACTGACTTCGCATTTTACTACTGCCTTATTATGTTTACGAGTCACGTTAAAGATTATCTGAAAATAAAGTATGCTACTTAAAAGTAGTAGAGAATTTAGAACATTAAATATTACATAAAAAATCTGGGAATGGAGATGTAAGTTTCTACAGTACTTGATATACTATACGTGGCGTGTTGCAGCTACTTTAGCACAAATGGGTCAGCTTGTCCGGGGAAAGGACCACGCTCTCACAGAAAGAATATCAGCGTAAAATGGCAGCTTAATGCTACTGTGATTTGTATCGGAGATCTTTATTAATGGAAACGAGGCATTCCATCTTGGTTCTCGGGGCTGACAACGCATCTGCATTTTGATTTTCAATCGATGATAGGGTAGATGAATGTAGATGGCTACGTGCCACAGCATTCACTTACCATCTAGTGGACTAGATGTGCGTTTATCATTATTATTCTTTAAAATAAAATAATATACAACTGAAAAACATAGACTGAAAAGTTCAAAGTCACAGTGATCTCTGAAAATCTAATGCTTCAATCAGGAATAGTAACTAATACGGAGTCCAAACCCAATTTCGGTTTGTACTATAACCAACCACATATCAGCAACTGTAACACAATTCATATGAGCCAATACAACTACGTCACTAACAAACTACCTCTCAATATACAAAGTTGAAGTTACAAGCTCAAAATTAATAATACACTATTAACCTAAGTCAACTGAAACTTGAGCACAGTCGCCGCTTTCGTATATTTATTGAGTAACCTATGTTTAAATAGCTCGCTTAGCATCCTTACAAACGATTACGATGTTATTACTTTAGTTTTAAAGAGCTTACGAGTCTACAGTGTTGGCTTTAGTATTGTAAAGTTGGTTAATAAAAAATAATATGAACGTTTATTGTGTTATTTTAAGGCTTACATTTTTTTACTATTTTTTTTTTGTCTTACGATAGGAACTATTATCCAACTCTATTGTTAGCTGATCACCTTGTCACGAACATCTCACTTCTTATTTTCAATACTGCCAATATAACACACATCCACTTTCATACCACAACCATCGTAGTATCGACCTTCACCTTCGCTTTAATCGGATGTTTTGTGAAAGACGGATAGATATGATGAGTGAAAGGAAGAAATTTTTTATTTAGTTTAAATAAAGATAAGAAACGAGCACATAGTTCACTTGATAGTTAGTGGATGCAATGACCAATAAACACCCGTTTGTCTAAGATCATGAATCATATTTTTTTTTATATAGAATAACGGTGACAAACGAGCACACAGTCCACCTGATGGTAAGTGGTTGCTGTGGCCCATAGACATCTACATCTATCTTCGTTTGCGAATTAAAATGCAGATGCGTTGTCAGCTATGAGGACTAAGATGGAATGCCTCTTTTCCAGTAAAAAGGGTCTCTGGTTCTCTACACTCACTATACGAAACACAGCAGTGTTAAGCTGCTATTTTACGCTGGTATTCTGTGAGAGCGTGGTCCTTCCCCGGTCGAGCCGACCTATTCGTGCTACAACCATACTATTAATATAGCTGCAGCAAGGCTCTACCACGTTAAAAAATATGCATAATAAACATGCATAATGCAGATGCATGGTCACTATAAAAGGCTAAAAGATCACTGGTTTTCTACACTAACTGTTTGGTACAGCTATAGCATTTTGCAGCTACATTAATACAATCTGCGCGTCTTTAAGGCAAGAGTGGCTAGGATAGGCTTTTATTACGCTAAGACAGTGCGATTTACCATCTAAAACTGCATCACTACTTACCATCAGATGAGATTGTGGTCAAGCACTGGCTTATAATAAGTTAAAAAAATACGGATTTATCGTGGGATCTACCACGTAAACGCATGATTTGCCCAAATTTTTAAAGACTTTTTTCAGTACTTTGAAAGAAATGTTCACAAGTATAAGTCTATACGACAAACATAGTATAGGCTTACCATCGCTGCATGAAGTGACAGCCCTGATGAAGTATATAAAAAATCGATAAATGCAGACAGGTTAGGACAATCTGTGTGTGCTTAGCTGAAGAAAAATCTAGCTGTTCCCCGCGACTTCGCCCGCGTGTAATTTTGGGTTTTAATTATGTTGCGCGGAACCCTAATTATTTTTCCCAAATATAAGTAGCCTAAGTTACTCCTTACAACATCAGTTATCTGACAGTGAAAGCCTCGTCGAAATCGATCCAGCCGTTTCGGAGATTAGCCGGAACAAACAGACAGACAGACAGACAAATATTTTAAAAATTGTGTTTTTGTTATAAATATCGTATATACTTTCATATGCATTTAGTAAAAAGCTGTTATTTTAACATTACAAACAGACACTTCAATTTTATTTATTTGTATAGATTTGCGACCCGCCCGAAATATGGTGTCAACTAGCTGGTACCCGGCGCGTTGCTGTCGCAAAATAAATAATTGTGGAAATTTCGTTTCAAATTTGGAATAGTTATATTGTTTAATTTGGAATAAAAAAAAACATTCATTGAAAAATTATATATAACTTTCAAATAAATTTGTCGGTACGATACGTGCGCCGAAGTTTTTGTTAAAGTCATTTAGTTATATGTACTACGTACTAGAGAAGCTATTTCAAACGAAAATTGTGCGCTACTCTGTCTTCGTGCATGCGCGGGAGATAGTAGAGTTGCGTATGCGCGAAGATTTTAATATAAAATAGGATATTAATATAAAATAAATATAAGAATTTAATATAAAATATTCTTATTTTAATCTAAACAAATATATTTCTAAATAAAATTCAATGATAATTATCTTATGGAATTCACAAATCTTCAATTTACGCAATATTTAGTTTAGTGTACGGATTGCAGTACAATTCAGTTTAATATAGTCAATGTTCGGAATGTGAAATCTAGTGCGTCGTCCATATATATCGATGGTTAAAGTAATTGCAGTTTGACTGCAATCTGATGAACGGCCGGTCAGCGCATAAAATACAAAAAAAAAACAAACATAAATTTTTATATCTTAAGGTAATCATCAAAGACTATACTTTATCACTATTTTGTTGTCTCATAAATTATTCTGTTTTTTCGGAAAACATATAGCCTAAATCACTCCTACGAGTAGCATTGCTCTTTAACTGTTTGTGAAGTTGAATCACAATCGGTTCGTCCATTCCGGAGATTAGCCCAGACAGGCAGACAGACAAACATTATAAAAACAGACATTTCATATTTGTTTATAGGTAGTATAAAGATAAGTAGATGTTAATTTAGAATGTCATTTTCTTTTTCACGATTACTTTTTATTTATATAGATACTTTGTACACTATACTAATATTATCTTAATATCTATTAAAATATATTATTTTTTATTTTATTTTTATTCGTATGGTTTACTAACAGTCAACTTACACAATAACAATCTTAAATAACAGAGAAATTTCTTAAGCTAAGTGTAGTGACTGCTTACTAGTAAACACAGCATGCAATATAACAATAACTTATGTGGGTTTTGATTTTACTAAATAAAGTTAACAATTTAAAAAAAACATTGTTTATAAGTACGGTAAAAGAGAACACAAGTTGGTTGCACGAAATTAAGTACTAGTCATACTGTCGACAATCTTTTTACGGAAACTATAAGCGGAATCAAAGTTTATGTCAATTCTGTGTTTGTAGCTATTTATGATATATATTATGTAATGATTTCTTGTATTAATTAACTTATTTTTATTAAATTCCCGACGTTTCGGTTGCTTACACCATGCTCACGGGGGACTGAGGTGATTGACGTCCCGATGTCAGAATTAACCTGGAGTATAATAGTTGAAATATATACAATATTTCAATGTTTTATTTTCTAAGACTCATTTGTGTTAACTTTGTATACCTTTGTCATATATTGAGTACAGTTAGTTCTACATATTATGCACAATATATAAAGACATAACCAGGTAGATAAAGCAAAGTTAGAACAGCATCATTCAATTTCTTTTAGACTACTTTTTCGGAACAACGTACACGTTTTGCAAATAGAAATACACAGATATCTCTGTACAGCTAGGGAAAATGGTGGAAATAATTTAGTACATTAAAGAGCATAAAAAACGCTATCTAGTAGAGTAGTTACTAAATGCAATAATGTTGTTCTAATACTTTATAAGAATGCCTGAATGCTTTGTTTTTTTTTTTCATTCATATATAAAGGGCTTTGTCGCTGATGCGATTATGCCGCCCTGGTAGTTACATAAAAATCTTAAATATAATTACTAACAAATAAACTTATTATACTTACGAGTTACTTAATCTCTTATTAACTAACAAATACAGTTTTTTGGCATCATCTGATAACGGGTCGGATAAAATACTGTTACTACTACCAATTAAGGACAAATGTAAATTACAATTTGCTCTTTCTCTTGAGTTCTGGGCACATTCTATCAAAATGTGATAAACATCATCGATAATATTACAAATTGAACAATTTGGTGAGGTAATTTTTCGCATCAAGTATAAAAATTTATTGCATGGAATGTGTCCAGATCTGAGTCTTAATGCTGTTACAGTGTTGCGTCTACACAATACTTTGTTATCTATCCAGGTTGATTGCATTGGGTGTGGCTGGATCGTACGGTACCATATACCCTTTTCTTTTGATCTTTCGTCAAAATATTCTTTCCAGAGATCATAACAATATTTTTTCAATAAAGGTATGTAATTTTGAAATGAAGGGGTAATATCTATGTCAATGCCATCAGAAATAGCTTGCTTGGCTAAGATATCAGCTTTCTCACTACCCTCTAAGCCAATATGCGAAGGTATCCACTGTAAATATACTATTCTGGAATCAGCCTGTAACTTAACTAGAAGCTGTAAAATCGCATATGCTACTGGTAAGCCTCGGAAAACCGAAGTACACCGAGCAAGGTGTTGAAGCGCACTCCTTGAATCGGTTAAAATAACGACATTGTTATAATTATTTGACTGTGTGTAGGATAAAGCTTCATAGATTGCCACAAGCTCAGCTTCCATTATTGAAATACTCCCATTGATTTTTAACTTTATTGCCATACCGTGCAATATATCGTAAAATGAAGCCCCGATTCCAAAATTATCTTTCGAACCATCTGTAAATATCTTCAAGTAAGTTCGTTTAGGTAATTAATACACATGTTTTTCAAGGTCAATTCATGGTATTGATGTTTAGGGTTTAGGACTCCATCTATATTTGGTCTTATAAAATCTGAAAGGTTTAAACTAGTGATCCACTGATTCAGCGAAAACATACCTAAGTCTGAATTTGAATATATAACAAGTGATTTGAAATTATTATGGATTATTGTTAACAGTGGTTTTTTCTTATTATTCCAATACCTGTTTTGAATGATATCGGATAGGCTAGAGATAAGATTAATGGAAGAGTTATTTAATACGGATTTATTTTTTAACCAGAATTTGCCTCCAAGATAATATCTTCTTAAATGTAATGGGCATAAACTGAGATCGCTTTCCATGACGTGAATAGGGGTGCTTTTTATGTAACCTCCTATAGTTCTCATTGACTGGTTTTGAATTTTATCTAACTTAAATAAATTGGTTTTACTACTGTTATCATATAAAAAGCTCGCATAATCTAACCGACTTCTTATAATACTAATATAGAGTTTCCGTAAATGTTTAGGGTGGACACCCCAACCCGAACCTGATAAAACTTTAAATACATTTAAAAACTTTAATACTTTTTCATGTGTTTCGTTTATATGTTTACTCCACCGTAGCGTTCGATCCAACCACATTCCAAGGTATTTTACGTTATCTACCACTTCCAAAGCAACATCTTTAATTTTTAGCATACTGAGAGATATTAAGATGTGATTTGGAAGTTATAGACTTACATATATCTATTGTTGCTATGTTAAACAATAGCGGAGAAAGTGGATCACCTTGTGCTAGACCGCGACCTGTGCTTCTAATTATTTTATAATCTATCCCTTCAATCATTAAATATCTTTGACTTAAGAAAGCCAAAAGAGAATGCTTTGTTTGTCTAGTGATCTTTAAGGCAGTAACTTGATGATCATGAGGCCGCGAGTTCAAATCTCGGGTCGGGACAAAATAATTTTTACATAATATAAGGGAGTAAACGAGTATGCTACTCAGCTTATGGTGACTACCGCCGCCCATTAAGAACTGAAACACCAGGCTGACAAAACAAATTGCAGATGCGTTGCTAGCCTTTAAAAAAAGTAGGCTCTTTCCTTGAGGGTCCCTTAGTCGTATCCGTCCGCAAAATCGCTGGTGATAGCCGATTCCACAAGGAAATTGTACGAGGGAGAAAACTTCTTGCAAATCGCACAGTGGTGGACTGTCAAAGTTTTGTCGCGATTTGCGATAGAAAAATTGAACGGCTGGAATTAGTACGAACAATTCCTCTGAACATCCCTCGTGGTAGATGCGATAGAATATGCAAAGAGATTATGAGGTTTTCTGTCAATAAATTATCAATAGCAGCCCAGAGTCAGAAAACCCCGGTGCCACACAGCACCTGATGTCTCTTTGGTCGTGTCGCTTAACCGTCTCATCAAATTATAGGAGTAAGGGAACAGAGAGTGCACCATTGCTTGCACATACACTCGAACACTATAATCCTGTCCTGTACAGATGGTTAGTCTCCTTTGGGACCGGCCACCGTCTACCGTGACCGATATTTGGATTTAAGGGCATTATATAACAATAAAAGATTATAATTTATTAACCATTCCAATGAATTATTACTTTAACGATTTCAATGAATTTGAATATATATAATAAACGAAAACCCGGAATTGTAATTGAAGTTTACGTTCGAATTGCACACGAGCGTGTGCTTATCTTTATTCATAGACGCTAAAATAAATTTGAAACCAGAGGTGGTAGTTTAATATCCTTTAATTTCGCAGGTTTACACAATAAACGTAAAGTTTGCAATAATTGTAGTGAACTTCATCCCGCTCCGGGACCGCTCGTGCAAGTGCACTGTGTTGAAAAATTCACATGTAACTTACTGCAGTCATAAGTAGGTTTGTACGTAAGCTTCCACCGGATAAGCCGGTTTTATTTACATGCTTTTTTGTACTCGCATTCAGTTGTACCGGTTACAGTTACTTGATATTAATGGAAGAAAATTGTAAATGTGCTATAAAGTAATGTGAAAGTTAATTTTGTTCTTCTTTTGCTGCAGTAGCGAAAATAAAATTTTATTAAGAACAATTTTTAAAAGGTTGCGAATTGCGTCTTTAAATTTCATAATACGAGCATCCGCAGTTCTACTGCTCCTTTGAAATTGGGGCCCCTACTAGACACTAGTAGTGACGACTAGGTACCTCTTCTTAGGAGAGGCATATGTTCAGCACTGATTGATGTGATGAAAGCGTAAGAGCCGTTTCCGAAAAACCAATTACATCTAACTATATGAGAATTTGTCGCTTAAAGTATAAAAAGATATTTCGAGGAAATATTAACGTCTGCCTTAAACGAGATGGTTATAGTACTATCTATCAGAAACCATGAGACCTTATTGGCATATTAAATAGTTTTTAACGATGTTAAAAATCAATCAACCCAGATCTGTGCACTAAAATAAAATAATGCGTCTTACATAGTTTGAAGAGTTGAGTTTGTATCATCGACGGTGGTGTATCTTTCCTAGTATTGTAGTCTTGGGAGCAGTAGTGCTGGAATTGATGGTGACGGGGATAGCGCACTCAATTGAGGGAGAGCGGGAGGGGATCTTCAAACTAGGTAAGGCACATCATTTGTTTTGTTGCGCGGATCTTGGCTCGGTGATATTTTAACATTGATAACGAAATTAATTTCCACAAAGTAATGCCTAATTATATCACATAGTTACGTTTATCGGCATTTAAAAGACGAAAAATTGGTTGATTGATTCTCATGAGCCGCCATGATATGTTAAACGCCAGCTACGACAGAAAACTCTCATGTCTAGCAGAGGACTTTACGGGTTACTGATGACAAAGAAGAATTAATCTTAACATTCGTAATAGAAGCATACGCTCCAATTTACCTACGTACATGCAACCGAATGTCAGGTAAACTCATTCCGTTGAGACGAGAATGTTATCAAATTAAATATTACGCCTACATAAAACATTCACCCGGTATGTGCCTAGAGTATACATTATTCTTATGCCTCGTGCGCAAAACACCTCCGCAGTAAATATATTCATGAAAAATTACTACGTAAGCAGCGCTTGTCTTCAAAATATTAAGTCTAGGGGTTGCTTTATTCAATTATGTTACTTTGCGGATTCCTTATTAAAATAAGATATGACTTGTTGTGTTTGTGCGCGTGACGTATGTGTAAATTTTCTAATTTGCGACAGCATTTGTAACTATGCTAAATATGTTTCCCATTCATGCATATAGTCAATAATTATTCATATTTTTTTAATT
This sequence comes from Parnassius mnemosyne, assembly GCA_963668995.1. NCBI lineage: Eukaryota > Metazoa > Arthropoda > Insecta > Lepidoptera > Papilionidae > Parnassius > Parnassius mnemosyne. Next base: position 15,519,108 of record CAVLGL010000091.1, read on the forward strand.
TAGAATTCATTAGAATCAAATAATATTTTTTATAAGATAGGGTGATAAACGAGCACACAGTCCACCCGATGGTAAATGGTTGCAGTGACCCATATATATCTACATTTATCCTCAATAAAGAATCAAAATGCAGATGCGTCGTCGCCCGTGAGGACTAAGATGGAATGCCTCTTTTCCAGTAAAATGGGTCTCCGGTTCTCTACACTCACCATACGAAACATACCAGTATCAAGCTGCCATTTTACGCTGGTATTCTGTGAGAGCGTGGTCCTTCCCCGGTCGAGCCGACCCATTCGTGCTACAACTATACTACTAATACAGCTGCAGCATGACATATTGGTTACGTGGTACGTGCTATTAAATTAAAACCAAACAGAGTTATTCAATTTTAAATGTAACTATTGATATATCTAGACGCTAGAAAGAGAAGGTATCTATCTGTACTATTTATTCTCAAATATCGATTGAAAACTCAAATAAAATGTCAAAATCTTTATTACCGTTTGCATTTTTTTATAAAGAAAAATGGGTGCGGATGCGATGCGGTCTCTTCTTGCTATCAACTTTCCGACTGATGACTAACTGTAAGCTCGTTTTCATTTGTTTTAAAAACCTACCGAACAAATTTTATCGAAAAGTTATTTCATTTTGAAATTAAACGTCGAATGGAATTATTTGGAGACGCGATCACGATGAACGATGATACATTATTGCCTCGCGAGATATGAGCAACAAATAATTAAAAATTAAAAAATTTGTACAACCTACTTCAATATAAATTATTAAGAATAACTCGAAAACTATTGTACAGACCTTAATCATAAATTTATATGGGACCACATGTGAAGCATCAGCTTTCAAATAAAAAGAGAATCATCGAAATCGGTTCACCCAGTAAAAAGCTATGAGTTAACACACATAAAATAACATACAGTCGAATTGAGTATCGTCTCGTATTGAAGTCGGTAGAAAAGTTCAATACGTTCTTACACACAAACATCACAGATTTTTTTAATAGGATAAGGGTGACAAACGAGCACACAGTCCACCTGATGGTAAGTGGTTGCTGCGGCCCATAGACATCTACAACTATCCTCGTTTGCGAATCAAAATGTAGATGCGTTGTCACCCGCGAGGACTAAGATGGAATGCCTCATTTCCAGTAAAAAGGGCCTCCGGCCACCTGCACTCACCAAGCGAAACGCAGAGGTAAACCTCTACTTCACGCTGGTATTCTGTGAGGTCGTGGTACCACCCCGGTTCGAGCCGGCCTATCCGTGCGACAGCAAAAGCTACCGCATGGCTCTACCACGTAACTAAATATAGATATCCTTTTAATAACAGCAAAATCTGTCACTATCAACTTCAAATCGTGAAATTTGGGCAAATATTGGCAACTTTTTTTCGTGTACCCGTGGTATCCCATGTGTTTCAGGACACCTATATCCAACTTCAGTTATGCGCGATTGAGTGATTTTCGATTTCAAATAAGCATGAAGAAAAAAAACATGCGTTAGTGTCGTAGAACATTCGGTTGGAATGAAGTTCCTTTCGTATATTATTATTGATAAACGTATTATATTATTGATTAACAAATACAAAAAAATTAATAAAAAAAATTACTAGCGTTTATTAAAATGAAACGTCATTTAAAATAAAATAATATTGCTTTCATGGCAAGATAAGGAAAAGTGTGAGGATGATGGATATTGTTTTCGCTCGTACTATGGAAATGGAGTCGTGACGGAAAAATCTTACACTATTTCTCGCCTAGCCCCATCCGCCAAATTCATACCATGCGATAAGGAACTTCGTTCCAAAAACTGCGGTTGCCAACCCGCTTGCCAAGCAATCTATGGTGGAGGCCTATGTTTAGTTATGGATTTAATAGGCTGTAACGGTAACGGGAACAGAGTGATTTCGAAACATTCTTAACGCAGAATATTAGTATAGATATGTACTCACCATTTCGTCGGTGTAGTCTCCTATTACAGGATTGTTATTGATATACCATCTGTATAATTGCGCCGGGGGATTTGCGTCAACCGAACAACTTATCCTGGCTTCGCTTCCTTCAGGTATTCTGCCCTTGACAGCACCCGATTTGATAGTAACATTCACTTTCGGTACGTATTTTACCTAAAAATATTTAAAAATATGTAATAAATAGTTTACTTTTAGTTGTCTTTAAGAAGGTAAATTCTAAACAAATTCGATTAATTATTTTATAATGTTTTCTTATATTTACGCGAACACTACGCATGGAATAAAACTACTTTTACCGATTTTATAGAGTTTAATTAACTGAGATCACCTCAGTCCCCCGTGACTATGGGTGCTGTAAAGCACCCGAAACGTCGGGAATTAATAAAAATAAGTTAATTAAACGCGATAAAATATGTAAAAGTAGTTTTGTTTAATTATTTTATAATATAAATAATATAACAAGTTATTTAATAGAGTAACAAATTACATAGAATTTTTTAAGTATCCAACGTTCTTTTTATTCATGTTTAACACATTTTCATTAGAACGTCCTGCATGTATGTAATATCCAGTACAGCCTACAAAAAGTCAACTGCTGAAGATTGGCCTCTTAGAATGTCTCATTGGGTCGATTTTGTCACATTTGGCAGGCGGTTTGGCAACTGCAGTTTTTTTAATATTTTGAGTTGTTATTATAAGAAACATGCTGCTGCCCATCTTCTGTTACAATTTCCCTCTGTCGCCTCTTACGACACCCACGGGATGATAAGGGGTAGTGGATATTCTTACACAGACACTACACGGTATCAATGTATATATGCATGCATGTGTGAATGTAACGAAATTTTATAATTGACTTTTACCCACTTCCGGACGTCTAAATAAGTTTTTTTTTTATAGGATAGGGGTGACAAACGAGCCCACAGTCCACCTGATGGTAAGTGGTTGCTGTGGCCCATAGACATCTAAATCTATCCTCGATCACGAATCAAAATGCAGATGCGTTGTCACCCGTGAGGACTAAGATGGAATGCCTCGTTTCCAGTAAAAAGGGTCTCCGGTTCTCTACACTCACCATATGAAACACAGCAGCATTAAGCTGCTATTTTACGCCGGTATTCTGTGAGAGCGTGGTCCTTCCCGGTCGAGCCGATCCATTCATGTTACAACTATACCAGAAATATAGCTGCAGCATGCCTCTACCACGCATAAAAGTTGCAAACTAAAGTTGAAACTTTGACTCTATTCCTTGACATGGGTCTCTCCCGATAGATGGATTTGCCTTAATCCCCACGCTTGGCAGTATTGACAGTCTCGGACCCGATGTCTCGCACCTTTGACGCTGTCCCCAGTTGCCGGCCTTGATATTTAACGTCTAGCATAAACAAAGTGACTATACGGCCTTATACCGGAAGCCATGAGATAATCTTTTGCGACACATCTTTTTTTTAAAAAGGCCGGCACCGCTTCTGCAATTTCCCTGGTTCCCAGTTGTTCATGAGCGGCGGTAGTCACTTACCATAAGGTGAGCCGCATACTCGTTTGTTCCCTCTGCTATTAAAAAAAACACTCGCGGGTCGAAATGGGCTAATAGATTTTCTGACGCCGCCACCACAGAGCTAGGCTAGGATAGATATTAGTCAGCATTCACTATTGTGTTTCTGCTTGAAAGGTAAGAGATTCAGTACAGGCTATGAGGCATTCCCTTTTAGTTTAAGGGTAGCCATGCAACTGTATGTTGGTTTCTTTGTTTGATATTACATTTTCATGGGCTACAGTGGACACTTACCACCACTAGGAGAAATATTAGCTCATTTATCCAAGTAGTACAACGACAGAAGAATTTTTATCAACGTTATCTTCACAAACAACCCTTCACAAATCTACTGCTAAAAAAAGGCCTCAGCCAAATAATGCCACAAAACACTGTCCCAAGTCACCTGCACTTATCAACTTCCAGCATGTCTTACCAGATAGATGTTTTAAATGAAATGTGTTTTAAATGATTTTGCAACGATGATATCAATATTTGTCATGCAGTATATTAATAGGTTTAGTATCTTGGTATTAAATGACAAAAGAAACTAAGTCGTAATTTAAAATATTATCTGACTATTAAATAAAGTAGATGCACACTGACATCAACAAGTTGCATAATAATTTATAGAAACGTCTTACTTACACTTACCTCGATATGCACAGTCGCCATTCTATAAGCTCTGTCAGCAGTGTTCTGCGCTTGACATGTTATTGTCTGATTGTGATGACCCTTATTAGGTACTAACCGCAGCACTGACCTGTACAATAATTATACTAATTGAATCTGTCTATTTAGCACTTGTGTCAAAAGTTGTTATCAATTTGTATAACAAGTAGTTAATCTGCTAAGAACCTTTGTCTTTTTTTTATAGGATAATGGTCACGAACGAGCACACAGTCCACCTAATGGTAAGTGGTTGCTGCTTCCCATACACATCTACATCTATCCTCTATTACAAATCAAAATGCAGATGCGTTATCACCCTTGAGGACTAAGATGGAATGCCTTATTTCCAGTAAAAAGGGTCTTTGGTTCTCTACACTCACCATACGAAACACATCAGCGTTGAGCTACTATTTTACGCTAGTATTCTGTGAGAGCGTGGTCCTTCTCCCGTCGAGCCGACCCATTAGTGCTACAACTATACTACTAATATAGCTGCAGCATGGCTATACCACGTAAAAATATCGAATTTACTTATTCGTAATATGTACAATTGGTGTAAATTTTCGTTTTTAGTTCTTTATCTTTTAAAAAACGTAACCCTCACACTAAGATTTATTTCCTGTATTGTGTCTACAAACATCCAGACCCGGAACAACTATATGTAGGCCGTACATATTTGTTCCGTGCGGGATTCGAACACACGGCCCTCAGCGCTGCCACTCAAGTTAAGCCACTGCATTACAGAATCATCACAATTTACGGAGGCTTTATTTAGATATCATTTCATATAATTTGATCAACAAAACGATTGGTATAAATACATGATATAAGCAAATACAAAATCATAAATGTAATATAAAGACAATCTCATTTACTTTATTTATCGGTTATTGGTGCAACTTATATAAGGTCGAAGTTACGCTTCGGACCTTCGAAATCGAAATGAAATTAAAGTTAAGTGTACTATAATTTTAAATAAATAAACCAGCAAAACCTTTAATTTGTAATTTAGGCAAAATTCGAGCCACAGACTAGTGACTTAGTAGTACCAGTAGCTATAAATCGTATTTATTTTATATTTCACTTCACTATTTTCTTGCACTTTCTTAGACAACGGTTCATTCAAAACGAAATAATATATGTTGTTTTAACTTATCGCTCTATTCCATAGTGATTAATTCATTTGTTTTTTTTCTTAAATACGCTTAACTTTCGTATTAAATATATTAAACGAAATTAACATATTTTCATTTGAGATTAAATACTTTTTTTTGTTATAGAAAATAAAATTTCATTATTTTAAATAGACTTTTCTAAATACCTATTCCCTGGCTGGACAAGAAATGAAGGAAGAAACTCCGTAAGTATCCTTTTTGTCATCGTTTCGTGCAATAATACAATACAGTTGACCCGCGATAAACCGACAAACGTTTTGCAAGGCGGTGTCGGATTATCAAATTTGTCAAACTTTAGAGTACTGTCACGGCCCTGGTAGTCCGGAACTTTTTGAAAAATTGTAATCCGACAAATTACATATAAAATAAAAAAAAGGATCATGTGATGCACAATGAATACCTAAAGAGCAAATAATGATTGCCCGTTAGGCCGCTACCATGGTCACATTTAAACTAATACAATAAGCGTCAAGCTAGATTCGTGGCGGCGCGAACTAATTGCTACCTATTTGTCCATGTATTTACGAAGTTTCGATTGTACCTACATGTTAAAGCATGTCGAATTACAAGTGGGGATGGATTAGCCATGGGCCGGAATACCGAGGGTCCACTGTAATATTATTCTTCATATAATAAATGAATACTCATATTACATAATCAAAGTGTTTTTTTTTTATAGGAGAGGGGGCAAACGAGCATGCGGCTCACCTGATGGTAAGTGACTACCGCTGCCCATGAATAACTACAACACCAGGGAGGGAACTGCAGATTCGTTGCCGGCCTTTTAAAAAGGAGTACGCTCTTTTCTTGAAGATCCCTAAGTCGTATCGGTCCGGAAAAATCGCTGATGGTAATCGATTCCACAAGGAAGTCGTGCGAGGAAGAAAACATCTTCTAAATCACACAGTGGTGGACCGCCAATCATCCAGATGGTGTGGATGGTATCGAGAGTTCTGCCGCGATGTGCGTTCGTGAAATTTGGCGGCTGGGATTAATCCGAACAATTCCTCAGAGCACTCCCCATGGTAGATGCGAAAGAAAATGCAAAGGGATGCAACATCTCTTCGCAGTGCCAATGAATCGAGCCGATCGGAAAGGGCTCGGTCGTCGACGATTCGAGCCGCTCTGCGCTGTATGCGGTCAAGTGGAAGGAGCTGGCAAGAGATGGGAACAGTATTCCATGTGAGGCCGAACCTGCGCCTTGTAAAGCTACAGGCGGTTTGCCGGCATGAAATACTGTCCCGCTCTGCTGAGCACGCCAAGCTTTTTAGAGGCACGTCACTCGATATGTCGACTCCGAGGATACCGATACTGGCTGAGGCAAGAAGGGGAGTGCCTTGAAACTAAGGAGATACGACAAAGGGGTTCTTTTTAGCGGTTAACGCGCAAACTTGTGTCTTCTGAGGATTAAACTGTACTAGATTTAGTCGCCCCCTATCCGAGACTTTGTTCAGCAAAGACTCGACTTCAGACACAAGTTTGTTCCGGTACTCGGCGACGTTTTCCCGAGAAATATTGGCACGGCCGGTGTAAAGAGCATCACCAGTGTTGTCATCCGCATAGAAATGGATGTTACCAGTTAGCAACATATCATTGATATGCAGAAGAAACAGCGGTGGTGATAGCACACAGCCTTGTGGAACACCAGCGTTAATAGCTTTGTAGTCAAAACATGCACCATCTACAACGACCTTGATGCTCCGATCTGCAAGGAAGCTGGTGATCCAATTGCACAATTTCTCGGGAAGCCCATAGGAAGGGAACTTCGAAAGAAGCGCTTTGTGCCAAACCCAATCGAAGGCCTTCGCAATGTCCAGACTAACGGCCAACGCCTCCCCCTTGGACTCTATTGCCTCCGCCCATCTATGGGTCAGGTAGACCAGAAGATCACCAGCTGATCGACCCCGACGAAAACCGTATTGGCGGTCACTAATCAGCTGGTGATCCTCAAGGTACCGGATGAGCTGGCAGTTAATAATGGATTCCATTATTTTGGAGAACAAGGAGGTGATCGCGATAGGCCTATAGTTGGACGGGTCTGAGCCGTCGCCTTTTTTAGGGATCGGGTGGACAAAAGCTATCTTCCATGAGTTCGGGACTACGCCTTGGGAGTAGGAGTACCGGAAAAGACGCGTTAGGACCGGTGCCAACTCCGGAGCACACATCCTCAGCACAATTGGAGGGATTCCGTTAGGCCTACTCGACTTCTGGATGTCCAGGGAGAGAAGTGCTTTGCGAACCGAGCGCTGTGAGAACAGCACATCCGGCATGGAGCACTCACACCACGGGATGGTCGGCGGTGTTTTCCCCCCGTCATCAAGAGCCGAGTTGGATGCAAAGAGGGAGCCTAAAAGGTCGGCTTTGTCTTTTGCGTCTTGGGCCAGTGAGTCGTCCTCCCTGTGCAGAGATGGTAGTGATGGCTTACAGAAATTCTCTTCCATAATAATGAAATAACATAGATGACCTATTATGTGACGTCACAGCTCAGAAGAAACTATTAAGCGAGATTTTTTTCTTCTTCCTTAGCCCGTAAAAGCCGGTGCTGTCATAAGTCATAGGTCTTTCCTGTTGTGAGATGATTCGCAGGTAGATTGACGATAGCTTTTTTGACACTGCTGCCCATCGCTGGCCAGGGTATTTTACATATGACATAAACAAGATGGGTATGGTATCGGCATCTTTAATTTTTCGTTACCTTCTTTAATTAGAAGTCGTTTATGCGTGGTAGAGCCATGCCGTAGATATATTAGTAGTATAGTTGTAGCACGAATGGTTCGGCTCGACCGGGGAAGGACCACGCTCTCACAGAATACCAGCGTAAAATGACAGCTTGACACTACTGTGTTTCGTATGGTGAGTGTAGAGAACCGGAGACCCATTTTGCTGGAAAAGAGGTATTCCACCATAGTCCTCACGGGTGATGAAATCATCTGCATTTTGATTCTTTATTGAGGATAAATGTAGATGTCTATGGACCCCAGCAACCACTTACCATTAGATGGACTGTGTGCTTGTTTGTAACCTTATCCTATAAAAAAGTAGTATCGAAGTGCAAATCTGTTATAGGTGAATGTGTTAGCCGGATAAAACTAGGGCAAGCAGAAATATTGTAACTTAATTGTACTGTTAAATTTGTAAAAATACGGAAATATGTAGACATCAAGTAATATCAGCAACAGTATGTTAAAATGCATTTGGGGTGGCCCTTCGGCTACCTCAAAACCGCAGACATATTTTTAATTAATATAATAATACTTAGGTATATCATATATGTTTTATAAATTTCACCAACCGCAAATGGCTGCACCTAGCATAATCCGGCTACACCTAGATGTATCTGCAATTCAGCTATTAGCCGTAACATTATTACAACTTAAGTTATGTAGCTTTTCTTTGTACTATATACTAAGTTTTAAATTTAATATTGAAATTCATTTACCTCGTTTTAAACCTTTGTTCATCTGGTAAAAGTTCAACTTTATTCTGGACATTCTTTTTTATTACGACCTGATTTCCGTCTACCCAAGTTATCTACACAAAGAAACGTAGGTTATATTTTATATTGTCAAACTAAAATAAAAACTTATCTAAGTAAAAAAAATTCAATACAAAATTTGTTTTACCAAAGCAGCAACGTATTACTAAGCTTGAAATTTTGTATGCGAATTGAGGTAAGTTATTTTCTACAAGAGTAAACTATTTCATTGAAAATCCAAAGAAAATCTCACTTCAGCTGCCGGTTTTCCACCTTCTGAAACACACTCGATATCCACAGGTTGGTCCTCAGTGGCATCAATAAAAGCCCCTTGTATGATGCGAGGGGGATCCGGGGCGATCAACACGGTGAGCTGAGCGTATCGAGATCGAATTGCGGGCTCGCCTGGAAAACAGAACTGATTGGATGCATCGTCGGACGGATTACGTAGTATGTTCGAGGCAAATGTTTGGGTATTGTTTTTAATTTTAGCCGACTCCAAAAAAAAGAAGGTTCAATTAGACATATCTTTTTATGTATCTGTGTTCAGCGAAATTTTCATCAATTGTGAATCTAATTTGATGACTCTTTTTTTTATTAAGTATAATATATTTTAGGGGTAATTTTATATAAGAATAAATAATGGCAAATAGGAGGATGAAATTTGAATGTAACGTTTACGACGTGATTGTGATAAATCCTTCCTACTATCTAAGAGTTCGATGTCCAGCTGAAGACAATTACTGAATGATAGAAAAGACGAAAGAAGATTAAAAAAAAATATTTGTACTTTCTAACGCTACTTACGTTGATTGTCGCTTAAATTAAGTACCTAATTATCTCTGTACCGGTTTATTTCTATTGTCATTGAGTGAGAAGAGAGAACAACGTTAATTTAAGAAATACTATAAGTTGCTTTTCTTTTACTGACGTTGGTGTTATCGATATCGTATAACCCAATTTAATTTACCGTGGTATCAACTCACCGTTTAGCCCCGAACTAACTTGGCACTGATATTTGCCATCGTCTTCCAGAGTCACGTCCCTTATGTCTAGTGAGTAATCACCTGTAATCAAAAAGACATGTTATTTTTTTTTAAATTACGATTCGTAGAAGTGCATGGGTTAGACGGTTGACTTAAAATCTTTTATAGTACGTAAACAACCTGAGTTTGATTATTATGACAGAGCATGTGGGTAAATGTTTCTGTACGACACACGAATGAAAATTAAAATGTTTGAAATATTAATTTCTCTTACACGTAATATGATAAATACGTGGGTTTTTTTAAGTTCCCTGTTCGATAAGTTCAAAACCTATTTTTGGGAAAGTCTGCTCTTCAAGATAATAGTTTAAGCCACAAATGACGCAAACTTAGGGCCCATTTTGCAATGCTCTGATAAAAAAATTATATAGAATATAATACAACGTATAAAAATAAAATCACAGTTGTATGAATTAAATTAAATGTATGAATTAAAAAAAATGCGGTTGGCAACCCGCTAACCCAGCGTGGCAACTATGGCATCTCCCGATGACTATATATGGAGGAGGCCTACGTTCGGCTGTGGACTTTTGAGGCTGTAATATGCATGGATTAATAAAATAGTAATAGTTGTTTCACTTATACATTTAGGTTGAAATTTTGTTGAAGGATATTTTTTAATTTTATTTAAATATGCACTACGTATTTTAAACAGAGAAAAGGGGATGTGTGCTATTAATAATCTATTTATATAACAAGTGTTAAATTAAAAAAAAATTGTACAACTGACTTCAATATAAATAAAATGAGAACATCTATGTATTCGAAGTCAATTAAATACGCATTATTAAGGAATACTCAAAAACTACAACACTGATCTTGATCAAATTTATATGGGACTACATGAGAGAAGAAAAAATTCTGTTGTGTTACCTTTACATAACTTTACATAAAAAATACACTCAAATCGACAACCTCCACCTTTTTTGAAGTCGCTTAAAAATGTAGAGTTAGTCACTGATTACTTTGAAGTATTGAAACATTGTTGCTTTCTAATACACGCTTTACACTTTGTAGTCATATCCTCATAAGAAAATTATGTGTCTAAGCGTAAAAATACTTGAAACCCAAATCAACGTTACTTCAATTTTATCAAAAACTTTGACTTTTGACTTTGTAGTTTATTATTATATTATTACAATTACAATAAAAATAAAATAATAAATCAATTGTAATTCTAATAAAACATTTTTTTAAATCAACAGGCTGGGGAAATATTAAAAACAGAAATGTATAAAAATACGCGTTTCAAATACAAAGGCAATTGTAAATGACGGGAGAAACATTCATATGTCTCTCGTCGTATATTCTAAATATGTACGTTCCTTTTTAAACGCTTCTTCTTTGAACAGAAATGGTGTTTTAATATTTTATTTTTTGATTTTTATCGTCTTGTGAAATAAATTAAAAGCTGTAATGAAAAAAAATGTTCTGTATTTTATAATTTATTTGTCACCCCTGAGAACGTGGTAGAGCCATGCTGCAGCTATATTACTGGTATAGTTGTAGCACGAAAGTGTCGGCTCGACCGGGGAAGCACCATGCTCTCACAGAATACTAGCGTAAAAATAGCAGCTAATCACTGCTGTGTTTCGTATGGTGAGTGTAGAGAACCGGAGACTCCTTTTACTGGAAAAAAGGCATCCCATTTTAGTCCTCGATAACGCATCTGCATTTTGATTCTTTATTGAGGATATATGTAGATGTCTATGGGTCACAGCAACCACTTACCATCAGGTGGACTGTGTGCTCGTTTATCACCCTAACTCTATATAAAAAAAAATAAGATGGAATGCCTCCTTATTAGGAAAAGGGGAGACCCTTTTCCTTTCCTTATTAGGAAAAGGGTCTCGGCTTCTTTTCATTGACCATAATATGAAATATAGCAGCATTATTATGCTGTTTTACGCTGGTGTTTTGTTAGAGAGCGATCTAATCCCGGTCGAGCTGACCCATCCGTGTCACTACCAAATAGTTTGCGTGCCTCTGCCACGTAAAATCAATATAAAGAAACAAACTAAAAATTGTACTAGATGTATAGTACTCTTCCTCTTCCTCAGTCCCTGGCTGACTCTAATAGGTGTCTATAGACTACTGTAGTTACTGTAATACCATTAGGTAGACTGCCAGTTTGTTTGTCTTTTTTTTATAGAATGAGGGTGAGAAACGAGCACACAGTCCACCTGATGGTAATTGATTGCTGTGGCCCATAGACATCTATATGAACAATACAGAATTAATTTTGCAATAACTGACCAAATTGCGCAGAAGGTTTAGAATAAGTAACACAGGCAAATTGTGAAGAATACTTAATAAAAAAAATCTCAAACATTTTGTCCTTTTTATCTTTTAAATTCAAAATATGTGGTAATGCATTACTTTAACTGACTTTCATTCATAAATATCTAACGCCTACTATTTTACTACGCACGCACACATTCATAAGGGCTGATTGGTTGGCGAATTCGTTGTGAATTGAATTTCACACATTGGAGCGCGCGTACGCGTATTTGTTGCCCATAAATAAAAAGTTTAGGATAATGTCAAATAAAAGTAGAAGCCTTATTTACTCGTATTTTCAAAAACTGCAATAATGGAATATCATTATTTAAATATTTGAACTTAGGTTTTAAATTTGGCTGCTCTTTGCAAAATAACCTGTATAAAATGCTCGCTTATTAACATAGGCCTCTCCTTTCGGAGATATCTGATTAGATTTATCCACATTTCTTTGGCTTTAGACTAATGCTAGTATTTATAACCGTCGCGTGAGCGTTTCATCACGTACAGGATGTTATATCACACATATTTGACAGCTGGTTCGTTTTCGAAAAAAATCTCCATGTGCAAATTTAGCCACGAGAACAGCCACTTAGTATAACTTCCATGAAAAGTCTTACCACCGTATGTAAGCCCAGGACTTCATTCTTATTATTGCTATGGTTCAATTTTTAACTGTTATAAGTTTAAACAAACTTAAAGAAATTATTATAAAATGTTTAAAATATGATATTAAGCGCCCAAAGTAACTTTTGATAATAAAATAATAACGTAATGTTCGCTAAACTGTCATTTACTAAACTTAGTACTGATTATCACAATTACATGTGCTCTACCAATTATTACCAGGAATGTGTAACAATAAATCCGTACGAACAAAGGTATTGAGCGGTTTATTATTTTTTTAATCTCATTTTGTATATAATTGTGTTTATGTAGTGGATTATGCCTTGCTTCATTTCCATCATTATTGTGGCTGATCACAAAACCACTAAGTATGTAATTAAATTGATATTTAAATTATGTATATATTAAATAAAATATACATATTTCCACACTTAGAATCATTTCATCACCACATTTTTATTCTTCAAATTGAATTGTCTAAAGATTGGGTGCGTGTTTCTAAGCTTTTAAATAAATGTTATCCCCGACCTTGAAAGCACATTTCGAATTCCCAATGCGTCAAACAATCATCATAGCTCCAGCCAAACCCATTCGGGGCAATGACCCGCCTATTGCGAAAATCTCTAATAATATATTCTGTTTCATATACAAAGGCCCGCTGTGAATTGAAGAAAACAGAAGCGTTAATTATTCTATTAGCGTTTTGGGACCTGTGGATTAATTTGTTCAAGTATAATCCCTTACCAAGTATCTTTATATTAGTCTGTGGAGATTATTTAAGGGTATTTTATTGGTCTTAGCCCGAATTTGTAACTAAATAATAACATCTTAGCTTACTAGCCAAAGCTTTGGTTTTAATTCTTAATTTTAACTACTACTTTGCAATGCATTTACTATTTTGTCCATTTTTTTTTCTTATCTATTATATTACGTATATAGCACATCTATAGACTGCTAAAAGATTGAATACTTTTATAAAATAAATTAAAACAAATCTATAAAAATTCGCACACATTCACAATTCATCGAGATCCCACAAAAGGCTTTTAACTTCGCACGTGATACAACAGATCGTGATACAAATCGCATCGTTTCTTGAATTTAATAATCGTATATTAGTAGCGCTTTTAGATTTCAAATGTATGATAAAAATAGAAATTAAAAGATATGAAATGAGATATATATTTTCTTCGACGTAAAAAAATAATTATCAATTCCCATTTTTTTTAACCGGTAAAAGGTACCGTTTCGAAATGAGGTTTCTCTGATCGAAGAAAGAAACTCTGCATTGTTTCTTATTCCTCGTAATTGAAACGGCATTATAGTCAGCGAACGTTTTATTTATTTCATCATCATCATCATAATCATTATATCCTTTCACAAGTCCACTGCTGAACATAGGCCTCCCCCAAGGAATAATTAAATATTATCATTTATTTTTTTATTTTAACCATATAAATTTAATTAAAACTAGAATTACAGTGAGCGGATTTAATGCCTTGTGACGTTAAATGCCAGTCAACCTTGAGAAAAGAAAGGTGTCAATGAATATTTCTTTACTTGTTTAAAGTTTATCCCAGGTGTCTACGATGCAGTCGCCATTTATTACAAGACGGACTGTTAATTTATGTTTAGAAATAGAATGCAATTGGTTGAACATGAATGAAATAATTAGCCAACATCCGCCAAAAATGTATTTACGTCCGATTAAAATCTACCTGTTCAAAGCTAGAATGAAACGACTTTTGTAAGGTTAGGTTGAGTTAGTAATTTTCACTACCATTTTTTTTCAAACAGATTGAATAGTTATTGTGTATTAAATATTAATAATACGATTTACTAGATATATTTGTATTAACTACTTGTATTAAAAAAAAAATCGATAAAAATAATTTTCAAGTCATATATACATAGACGTAACTGCAACAGTAAAACAAATATGAAAGAGAAAGATAGAAACAAAAACACAGACGACACTATTACAGCAGGCTTGCGGCCAAGCTAAAACCTAGACTAACCGTAATAACGCACAAAATGCCCCGAAAATAAAACACGCTTTCGCTCTCCTTAACGTAATTTACCTAAATTTTTCTTTACGCTACATTTTACACAGCTTTGCGCCAAATATCAATTTTTAAATATAAAATGCCAGTGGGTGGGATCGTTTTTGTTTACGTTGTGCTCATGGCTGAACTAAATACGTAATTTCGATGACGAATGTTATAAATAAATGCGAGTAATAATTTCTAAGGTCATTCAACTGCTTAAAATGCCCGTGAAGTCCTTGACGGAACTCATTGCCAATTTTACTCGGTGTATGCCAAAATAAATAACATTATGAAATATGGATTTCAAATTTAATAGACTTCTTTTATTTATAATCCTATTTGGAAATTTTTTTAATAAGCCCAATATTTTTAAGTACATATTTAAACACATGAATTAACTTTTCGTCCGACAATTGATAGAATAAATTAAATAGCAAATATTATTTTAAGTAGTATCAGCGAAAGCAAGCAAAGACGCGGTTGGGTTGTACTTTAATATGTATTCCCTTGCGTCAACTTTGCGAATTTAAGACCTTACAAAGTCCGTTATCTTTATTACTCCTACAAAAGCTAGACAATTCATAAAATAACTATTATTTGGCGGGTATGTACGTAGTATATATAACTCAATGACTTTAAATCATTAAAATTGAATTTAAGATTAAGATATGATTACGATGTAATGATGTGAATGTCAGATGAATAAATATTTTTATTTTTTTCCGATTTTCGAACGAATAGCAAGCAACATAATATCTATACTCTTGCCTTAAACATATCTATACTCTATACTTAATATAAACACGCATGATTTTAACATAATATTGGGTGTCATTAGATTAATCTTATTTGTAGAAGTGACGGACGGATTTTTTAATAACCGTTTAAAAATTGGGCTAGTTTTAAATAGAACTTTCAATTAAATAGTCACAAAATAAGAAGGCAGACCGAATAACGCATGCACCGCACCAGTTTTTATATTTCTAAAAAAAATATACATAATAGTTTTAATATAAGTTTTATCCATAACAAGATGATTTTTACCTTCTTCGTCGCTCCCAATCATGGAGTACCGCTCGTAGCCGCTTAAATTTCGATGTGTACCCAGACCAAAGTCGTCTTTCGTCCACTGTAAGCTTCCCGCTTTGTTCTCTACCCGACATGGTAGTGTCACTCTTGAGCCCACTATTGCACTCTGTGAACAAAAAACTTAGTTATGTTTTTTATTATATACAGACATATAATTTGAAATATTTTAAATTACATCCTGAACATAGATGTATACAAAAGAAAATATTTTAAGCTTGCAAATCAATTTAGTGCGGTTCGCGGTTGGCACATCAAAAGTCTACTGTTGAACCTTCCTCATACATTCTCTCATATTTGCCATAGTTCCCATGCTTGGCAAGCGGTTTAGCAGCCGCAGTTTTTTTTCGCACGCCACACAACGTGCGAGCGTGTGGGAGTTTCCTACTTTTTTTTATAGGATCGAGTGACAAACGAGCACACAGTCCACCTGATGGTAAGTGGTTGCTGTGGCCCATATACATCTACATCTATCCTCGTTTGCGAATCAAAATGCAGCGGCGTTGTCACTCGTGAGGACTAAGATGGAATGCCTCTTATCCAGTAAAAAGGGTCTCCAGTTCTCTACACTCACCATATGAAACACAGCAGTGTTAAGCTGCTATTTTACGCTGGTATTCTGTGAGAGCGTGGTCCTTCCCCGGTCGAGCCGACCCATTTGTGCTACAACTATACTACTAATATAGCTGCAGCATGGCTCTACCACGTCTACTCTCGACATGTCGCTATATGACAATTTTGCAATATAAAATTGTTAGTATGTCTCAATTGAGACACTAAATCAATAAAAAAGGGATGTTTCGAAAACTAGATATATTGAATTATAAAGTCAGCGTACTCTTTTTTATTCATTTGTTTAGTTATATTTACATAAAATGTGGTTAAATAAATATTAGTACGGCTGTCAGTTAGTCTGTGCACTTGTTTGTCTTCACGTTTCAGAAAAATATACGCAACGATATGAAATAAATGTGAATAAGTTTCCATATTATCCTCAAGACGATCCCTATTGTTATCAGACTGATACACGTTTAAAAGACATTTTTTTATTTTTTTTTATTTGATGAAAAAAAAAAATAAAAACTCTCATGAGGCGTGCACTTATTGTGTTTTCCAAATATTATTTAAATGTTATCAGAAAGATTTTGCTGTTCATGTCCTGTTTCAGTTTCCTTTGCCGCCTTTTTTGTCGCCTCTTTCAACACCCACGGAACCTCTGCTGTGAATATAATATATAACATAATTCGACGTAATATGTTAAATAAGAAATAAATATTAAAGCATTTTCAAATTAAAATTTCCAAATGCCTTTGTATCTAGTAACCATATTTAGCCAGGCAAAACTATAAGAATGACGGGAGGCATTAGACAGTAAATCCAATAAACTGATATACAGTAAACAAACTCATTCCCAATACCAGCACAACCTATCTAATCGCATTATGTTATATAACTTTGCGAATGATACAAATAACAAAATCGATTGGTGAATTGTCCACACATCAAGTGATTATTTATAAAAATGGTTTGCTGTCTTAAAATAACATGCAAATTTATTTATTTATTATTTTTAGGTATTGACAATTTAAGTTAAGGTTTTTCAACATGGTAGGGCACGCTGCAACTATATTACGGCTGCAGCATGAATGCATCGGCTCGACTGGGGAAGGGCCGCGCTCTCACAGAATACCAGTGCGAAATAACAGATTAATGCTGGTGTATTTCATGCGGTGGAATCAGAGACTCTTTTCGAACGAGGATTTTCTTCTTTGTCCTCAAGGGCGACAACGTATTTTTTTTAATTCTTAATCGAGGATTTAATATGTCGGTGTCTATGAGCCACAGCATCCACTTATCATCAGGTGGACTGTGTGCTCTTTTGTCAGCCTTATTCTATAAAAAAAGATTTCTGCATACTTTTCATTACTGTAGACCATTTTGTTTAATTATATATTCTACTTTGGAATATTTTTACACTTTGATTACCATTAATGAAACTAAATCCGGCTATAAATAATAAACAAAAAATATTTAGGCATATTTAATTTAAATAAGTTTATGTATATTTTCATTTTCGATACCATCAGTATGATAAAACAGAACATTGCATGAACGTACACCTATGGAAATTCAACTAATTTATTATTCAAATTAAAACAACTCTTTCTCCAAGCAATAAGCGTATAATTATTAAAACTAATAATTCGAAATATGTTTAACCTTCATTATGTTGCTACTCGTAATTACTATTAACTTTAATTACTAATAATTGCAAAGTTAAATTACAACCTATTTACGTCCCACCGCTGGGCATAGGCCTCCTCTCATTTCTGAGAGGGGTTTAGGGCAAGGAGATGTCCGCCGTGCTGCCACAATGCGTGCTGGCGAACTTCATATGCCTTCGTAATATTTTTTTTTATTTTGTAGACATGCTGGTTTCCTCACTATGTTTTACTTCACCACCGAGTACATGGTAAATCAGTTCTTAAAATTGTAACTTACAATTTCATTTGTGCCGACGAGGATCGAATCCGGGTTGCTCGCGTACTGTGAAATTTACTGCGAGCGCTTAGCTCCTGAACTACCACGGTTAATATATTCATAAATCAGCAAACAAAATGCATGTAAACCTATTGTGGGCAGTATGTAAAATCTAAACAATAATTTAGAATTTGAAATATCCCTATTTTAAATTGCCTTTATCTTACACTGTTGTAAACCGGTGGCGCAGATAATCCCCTACCTTATATCTCATCTTCCTGACAACACCTCAAAATAATAAAAAAAACTGCGGATGCCAACCTGCCAACCTGCCTGCTAAACCTGGTAACTCGCTGAACACAGGCCACCGATAGAATGCCTCATAGGGGAGGCATTCTATCGGTGGCCTGTGTTCAGCGGTGGACTTGGATAAGCTGTAATGATTTTTTTTATAGGATAGGGTGACAAATGAGCACACAGTCCACCTGATGGTAAGTGGTTGCTGTGGCCTATAAACATCTACATCTATCCTCGTTTGCGAATCAAAATTCAGATGCGTTGTTACCGGTGAGGACTAAGATGGTATGCCTCTTTACCAGTAAAAAGGGTCTCCGGTGTAAACTGTCATCTCAAGTCAATGAGTCTTCCTTAATGAATGGTAATAATAATGAAAATAATTATGTGTAAATTATACTATAACTAATTCATTTAGAATAATAGAAATAAACCCAACATATTATAAGCAATTATGTAAAGAAATTTTGAATTTTAACTCTTAATAAAAATTTTCGAGTTCGCCTATACATATAATATAATATATCTCATGCATTTTTTGCCATTTTTTTTAATACAAAATATCTAAGCTGATTTTAAAACCAAAGACGTCAAACCAATTAATAAAAGCCCCGGTCTCCTTGATTCTTTCAACAAACCCAGTTTAATGATGAAACATTTATTTTTATTTATTTCATTTAAATTATATTTCTCATTAGACCAATATCAAACAAAAATGTATTCAGACGCAATGTATTGTTCATTTTTATGATTAACTTAATATTTTAGACTGTATTGATACAATTTTATCAAAAATTAGCTATATAATCAAAAGCTCAATACAGTAAGAATTTGTAAGAGACATAAAAATTATGAAAGAGACACATAGATAGCGACCACATTCCTGTAGGTACAAAATATTCTGCGAAACGTTTTTGGTTTTA
Organism: Parnassius mnemosyne; assembly: GCA_963668995.1. Taxonomy (NCBI): domain Eukaryota; kingdom Metazoa; phylum Arthropoda; class Insecta; order Lepidoptera; family Papilionidae; genus Parnassius; species Parnassius mnemosyne. The sequence continues at coordinate 15,538,735 of CAVLGL010000091.1, forward strand.
GTATTTTTAAAAGCAGATGTGCGACACATGTTACAATGCCAATCAGAATATCAATAGTGTTTATAATGGCTAATCTCTGATTCCCGTATTTTTATGCGCAGTTCTTTTTATACTGGAATATAAAAGTTGCACGTAAAAGTAATATTGAGTATAACTTTCGCAGCTTCTCATAACTTGCACCAAACGTCACAACACCACGTTGATAAAACGACCTACAAGGCCGTTAACTTTTATTTACAACATGGAATCTAAAACGATTGACTAAATTATGCACGTTTGTATATATATATTATATTAAGTATATCAAGATTTCGCTAATCTGCCCTTATAAATATTCATAAGATCATAACATATCTGAGGCTTGTTTGACACGAGGCTGTTTGGTAAAGGTTAATTACAAACGTCATATAAATTTTGACAGTTTAGTAAAGCGTTTACTTGATCGGTATATGCGGGTTAGCGATGACATGGTATGTACAACAGTATGTAGAAAATCTAAGTAATTAGGGCAAAATTTAGCTCGAAGAACCCGCGTAATCAATTTTCGAAAGCAGAAACTTTAAAAGATTTTTGTAAAATATTTATTGATTCAATGTGCTATGTGTTGTTGTGTTAGTTTCACTTATAAAGTTATTGTACAGTGTATTTATTTACATAATTAAAACACTATAATAATATAACTAAAACTAAAATCTATCATACAGTCCTACTGCCAATAACGCTGGCTGTATTTCCTCGCTAAATTATTCAATATTATTACATATTATTATATTATTCAACAGGAAAAATCTAAGAAAATATCTAACCTGGTCTTGGGGCTCCATTGCGAATCTCTGTTCTTGGTAACCATGGCAACTGACGAGAAGGGCGGCAAGCGATAGCAACCAAATCCCGACATCCGGCCGTCGCGGCCATGGCAGTTTCCGGCGCGTGTCTCCCGCCTCTAAAATGCACGACGTTCTATTTTCGTATTTCGAATCATCCCTGCGCGAGCGCACTATAAACGGCATTCCATTTTCAAATCGTTTGAATTTCGCCGCCATGTCGGCTTATATCTTTGTCTCATGTTGATGTAAAGAGCAATTGTTTCGTCTCATTTGTTGTGACAGTTTTATTACATTATCTGTAACAAAAAGAAATAACAAAAGATAAGCGACTAGGTATCAAATATGGAAACAAACATTTCGCAGAATATTTCATACTCGCTTGTCGGGTCCCCTCAAATCCCTTGATATCTTTATAGACTAGATATTTCAATATTTCCAAGAATTCCCTAGCTAAAACGCTAATAATAATTACTTGGAAATATACACTACCGAGGGTAGGACTCGATTCGTAAGCGCGGTTCTGTTGTTACTTTCGCACTGGTTCGCACTGCCATTCACTATTGTCTCGTTCATTAAGAGAGTTTCGATTTGTAAAAAGAGTTAGCAGACTTTACCCTTAGACTATACATTTTATGGGGAATTGCCTACGGATACTCGATTTGCGGAAGTAAAGGCGGGCTATGGTTTGAACTTCTTTTTTTTCTTCTTTTTCAGCCTGTAATAATTTCCTCCTAGAAATGGGTTTCTTCTATTGTAAAGAGTGTTACTGCCATACTACATATGTACATTACTATCATTCTGACTTTAACATACTCTCCTCTTACGGCATCCAGAGAAAAAAATTAGATGATGGGTTCAATTCCGAAAACCACCACAAGACAAGATTATGTTGACATTGTTATGTTATATATTTACTTTCAAATTATAAAACTAAAATACTTATTGCAAATCTCTCCTTTAGAGTTAATGCTAAGAATGCCGGCTATGTTTTGTTGCCTAACCGCTATGTACCCTCTGGGATAGAGAACAAACTGAAACACTTATCACACTAGAGACCACGAATACAGTTCTTTCAAAAACTTCAGACTTGTTTCGTACACGCAAATGAACTTAGGGATCAAAGATCTCTCTACAGCAAATATTGCAAATATTATATATATATATATGTCATTCATAGTATTATATATTAGACGGCTCCGTGGCGCAGTGGCTTAGCAATCAGTTGTTGCGCTGGGGGCCGCGGGTTCGAATCCCGCACGGAACAAGTATTTGTATGGCCTACAAATAATTGTTCCGGGTCTGGATGTTTGTCCTTGTGCTATTTATGTTTGTAAACTGCCTCCACGACACGGGAGAAAATCCTAGTGTGGGGGTAACGTTTTTTTAAATAAATAAAACAAAAAGAAATAAAACAAAGAAAAGAAAGTATTCCATTTTTGAGAATTGTAAGTCATTTTACCTATACTTTAATGATTAACTAAGTCTGATGAAAATGTTCATGAATATTAAATAGGGAAACATTTGTTTTATGTTATATACATTATAAAGCAGTATAATTATAGTGCTTCAGAGATATTTTGTCATAATCACCGGAAGATGGCGTTCTAACTCAAAGCCATTAGAAGTTCATGATCACTTAGTATTTCCTCTTGTATGATGTAACTTATACGTTTCCTTTTCATCAAAGTGATTTTTATAAAGATTAACATATACAGATTATAAATATCGGATAACAAAATACCTAGGCATTCGTTTTTTAACCGCAAACAAATAAGGATTAATTTTAAATTTTAAAGAAAATACAACTGTCTTAAGTTTTTTTTTATAGGATAGGGTGACAAACGAGCATACAGTCCACCTGATGGTAAGTGGTTGCAGTGACCCATAGACATCTACATTTACCCTCAATAAAGAATCAAAATGCATGGACACCCAAGAGGACAAGTTGGAATGCCTCATTTCCAGTAAAATGGATCGCCGGTTCTCTACACTCACCATACGAAATACAGTAGTGTCAAGCAGCCATTTTACGCTGGTATTCTGTGAGAGTGTAGTTCTTCCCCGGTCGAGACAATCCATTCGTGCTACAACTATACTACTAATATAGCTGCAGCATGGCTCTATACCACATATAACACATCTAAAATACAATAAAAATAAGGCGGAGACATATCAGTTGATCAATTCAACCGGGGTAAGACCACACTTCCGCACTTAAATAACAACCTATAAAGGGTTGTGTGTATCTGTTGTAATTTGTATATAATAATTTGTGGTGGATTGTTATACTACGTTACAATAAATTGTTTATTTTGTGATAAAATTAAATATTACACGCATTTTATTTCTTTAATATGTTGTAATTTAGGTGGCCGACTAGTGGGTTTCGAATTTTTAGGGTAGATCCAGTACTGAGCCATAAGTGGCTGACTACTGGCTTTTTCGTGAATTTCTTATATTTAGTTGAAATTAACAGAACAAATATTACCAAATTAGCTCATTACTTTGGGTTTAACTCTTATAAGGCGAAAATTGTATTTTACCAGTAGTCATCCGCGTACAAATGTAATAGCATGTCAGGGGCCGACCAATGGGTCTACAAATCCAGTAGCCATCCGTTAGTCCTGTTGCACAAAATAGTACCTTAAAGCCTTTTCAATAAGGGTTAAATCGATACACGGTTATTTTAGCATGAAAATCATTTGTTTTAGAATTCTATCATGTCAAAAATCCGTCCATCAATACAAAGAAGAGCATTTAACACAAGCTATGGCGGCGTTTAGAAATAGGATGAAAAGAATAGAAGCTATTTCTTCCAAAGAGTAGAAACAATTTCAGAAACAAAAAGAAGAAACAAAACAACAGAAAAAGAACGATATATTGATTAAAAAAATAAGAGATTTGAAGCTAAAACAAAGAAAGAAGAACAAAGTCAAAAAAAGAAAGAATAATTACAAAAAAGGGAAGCGGAAAAGATGTTTAATTCCAAAAACAACAAAAGGAGAATGAAAAATACTATATATACAATAAACAAATTAAGATGCAAAAACTGTGAAGAGGAATTGACTAGCGACACAGAAATTATTGATTTAAAGAATATTGGATGTGACGATTGCCTTGCATGGTACATTTGAAATGTACTGAATTCGCTGGGGACATGTATGAAAATTGGACTTACCTAGTCGGACTATCTGTCCTAGGTAAACATATTCGTCAACAGCTTTAGTGCTCCCAACAACTACTGGTATAGGTGTGACATGGACGTCAAATACGATTTTTGTTTTCTCCATGTTCATCTTAAGACCTATCCGTTGAAAGACACTATTGAGGTCATTGAGCATAGTGTTTAGGTCCTCCAGCAATTCTGCCATAAGGACTATATCGTCGGCAAATCGAAGTCCAACTTCGATCGAGAGGTCAATCGACGGAGATTACGTTCGGGAGATTACGACACATCTTCTCGTATGCCTGACACCCCAAAACCTCAGAACGAGATTGTACAATCGGTGCGTGTTGCCAGTGCCTGCTGGACGTATGAAGAAGCTCAAATTCGCTCAGCGAGCTATGCTATGAGAGGACTATGCTCGGCGTTTTTCTGTGTGATAGACTTAAAAACGAGGATATCCGCAGTAGAACCAGAGTAATCGACTTTGCCCAAAGATTTTGTAAGCTGAAGTGGCAATGGGCCGGCCATATAGATCGAATAAATGCCAACCTATGGGGAAGATAGGTTCTCAAGTGGCAGCCTCGTACCGATAGGTGAAGTATAGGGCGTTCCCCCACTAGATGGAGTGATGACTTGGTAAGACATGCAGGAAGTCAATGGATGCAGGTGACTGGAAACCATGCTTTGTGGCATTCCTTGGGGAAGGACTACGTTCAGCATTGGACTTGTGAAGGGCTGTAATGATGATGTTGATGATGATGAATTGGAAATATACACATTAAAGAATTTCTATGCCAAATATGTAAGAATAAGTGAGAGGCTGACTACATGGTTAAACATGGCTGACTTGTGGAGAAATGAGGCTGACTACTGGTGAAAAGTGCCATGATTTGTTTAATGTTGATTTTTTATAAAATTCCATTATAAATTTAATGTTTTGTTGCTTTCTTTAGCAAATTTAATAAACAACCTTACTGGGGATAATGATTGTTTTTATTCATAATGTTTAATATTTAAAATGCAGTTGAATCAAATTTTAGTCCTCACTAAAAGGCTGACTACTGGGAGTTTTACCCTATGTGCCACTATCGTGGACAGACCCATGATTTCTAGGAGCTTCTCGGAACGTCGAATAGTCCACCACGTTGCAATGTGGGATTAATTATTAATGCGCAATTGTTATTCGACACTATTAAGTACACAAATGTACTAGTTTCTTTACAGTGTTTTTCTTTATCGTTTAAATTTTAATTTCCTTAAAATTTCTTAGTACATAAATCCGCAAGCACGTTTTCCGCCGACACCAATAAAATTTATAATTCAATCTAAGTGCCGATATACCACTTGCTCGGTATTTACGAAAAGTTTGAAAGGAAATTACAAATGTCTCGAGGTGTCGAGAATTCGACAACACGCATAGAGAATTCCAAAACCCTCTCAGAAATGGTGAGCAAGCCTGGTGTACTCAGCAATTGGGCTCCAGCGTACTAAAAAAGTTTATTAAGCTTACGGAAAAGTTTATAAAGTTATAAGTATGAAAACATAAACTAACTTCGTTTTTATTGTAATAAGCAACTATTTGGTCCTGCTATATTAATTTGTTCTATGCCTAAAGTAAATTTGGCCAACATATTATTTGTATTTCTGAATCTAATGCAATCCGTACTAGGATTCCATTATTCTTTAATAAACTTAACCGAATCGGCATGATTATAGGATCAACATATTATTTTATACCTTTAATTTCTTTCGATATACTTTCTCATATGTCTTATGTACGACCTAAACAATTTTTATTCACGATATAAATATGATTAACTTCCAAGATCCCGTAATTATTTTAAAGCAAATCAAATCTAGACGCTTTGAGGAATATATATACCACCGTGTATAATCAGTATCGTTTAAGTGCACACATTGAAAATGATTATGAAGTGATTTCACAAGAGATACATAAAAGTCTGTTAACACTTACGCACAAACAAGGTTTTTTATTATACATTCTCGGTCACATTTCAATAAAAGAGCATGAATGTATCAACGTAACACCGCAGGTGGTCGCCAGTAACCAAACATTTGAGGACGAGGTTTTACTACGCAGTTATTTTAATGTTGTTTTAATTATTCATGAAATTGTACAACATAATTATAATTAGCCTTTGGTCAGGTTTTCATTATAAATGGCTCGTGGCGGTAGTCAACATAACCATACCATATTATACGCTATATAATTTACTCTCGGTTTAATTGCAACCATGGAGAAATCGGTGCAAAGGCCATAATGCCAACATACATTTGATTCAGTTTAAAACAATACTATCTATTAATATAACAGAGTAAAATCTGTACCTCATATACGTGTTTGAATTTTTGGGCAAATTATAACTAAGTATACCAAATTCAAACCTTCAATATAAAATAATGATAAATAAAATATTATACCTATATATATATATATATATATATATATATATATATATATATATATATATATATATATATATAAATTTAATATTGACCGCAAGGTATGTTGTAATGTTTTTTCTGCGGGTAGGCGCATAATAATACATAGCAATTTTTTGTGCTCTTGTAAATATTAATTTAAAATAAATATATTTAAGCCAAATATTATGATAATAGTGCAAGCTGATTAAGTGACATTCACCAGCAGTACTGATAGTTGTTTTTACCAAATACTATAACACTTAATTACACTCTTTCACCATGAAGACTATCGAACAATCAATGGAAGAGATGACAGCACTGTTCCAGTCAAGCCTTGCAGCTTTTCAACAAGAACTCAACAAAACTAGTGTTCCTTCTCCTTCATCAACATCTCCACTAGCTACAGTCTTTGAAAATTTTAAGACTTTTGTTATTTCCGCGCTCCAAAACTTACAGCAGCAAGTTCAAATGGTCTCAAAAGACTGCGATCGGTTGGAGATGCATAATCGTCGCAGAATCTTGCTGATCCATGGTGTACCCGAAGATAAAAATGAAGATGTTGCTGAAACTGTCATTAAGTCACTACAGCAGACCAAAGTGTTCATAGCTCAGGAAAATTTAAACCGGTGCTTCAGATTGGGTAAAATTAAGGACAAACCCAGACCTCTTTTAGTGGAGTTTAAGGATCTTGGGCTTCGTCACAAAGTCTGGACTTCAAAAACAAATCTTAAAGGTACTGGAGTAACCTTGTCCGAATTCCTTACAAAAGTTAGGCATGAAGCTTTTCTAGCAGCTCGCAACCGCTTCGGAGTATCGAAATGCTGGACAAGGGAAGGCTGTATTTATGTTTTAACAGAAGACGGGGTACGGCATTCCGTGTTCACTGTTGCTGATTTACAGTCCATCCAATCACCGTCATCATCAAAGCAGAACCAAGATGGTGCTAAATCTGCCGAAAAAACCAAGCCAACTAAAACTCGGAGTCGCGTTGCGGCCCGTAAGTAATTACAGCTTCCGCAACCTTTATTAATTTTCGTTAAATAACGACTTTAATTTGTGTAGTAATTTTTGTTATATTTTAATGTTTTAGTACCCTTTAATTTGTTTATTTTTGATGCGTATGTATCATGACAGACTGTTGTTCATATATTTGTTATTGTTTTTTTTTTATTACTATAACTGGTTTTACGGCTCTGGGTTCTAGCCCCTCTGAGCCTATATTTTATTGTTATTTGTTACCGTCACAGACTACGATCAGAGGATACTACGCATGTTGCCATTGATCAGATATTATAATATACTCTATAGCTACATATTTATTTATCTATGACTGGCTAGCACTTGTTATTCGTTTGTGGTTAATTCTGAATAAACATTTTTTTTTCTAATCTATGGCACACATACGTGATGCATACGTGTATGTCACCTTAGCATAGACATGTCATGTCTTTCATGTCCCGTTTCAACCACGGAATATAAAAAATAAAATTGTTTTTTATATTCCGTGGTTTCAACTTAGATCTACTTAGTTGTCAGTTATGAATATTTTTTTGTACGTTTTTTAATTAACTATTATTAATTAAATATTATTCATATTTTAGTGTTGCTAGTCTGTCGGCATAAGTATTTGTAGTACATTTTGTTAGTAGAATTGTCGCATTTCATTGATAATTATAGTGTTAATAAACGATTATTATTTTTGTATCATATGTACTGCTGGTGGGTGAGTGTGTATTGTGATACGTAAATTATTTAAGTAATTAACATATTTAAATATTTATAGGTGTATATATTATTTATATTCATATTTTTTATCTTAATATTATTTTTATAGTTATTTAATAAGTATTATTTTATTTGAATAATTATGATGAATATTTCCCTAAATGATATTTACTTAGGCTCTAGCTCTTTCGAGACTTGTTCCTCGGGTACTTCAGATGACGGAGATGACAGTTTCCACAGTACTCTCTCTCTCAATTCTTCCTTAGATACTTGCTTCTTAGATTGTGCTAATAATTTCAATGTAATTCACATAAATGCTCAGAGCATTCCCGCTCACTATCCTGATATGCTGACAAGCTTAAACCACAAAAACATTCATGCAATTCTGGTCTCTGAAACTTGGCTAAAACCGTGTTTACCATCCATTTCTTATGCAATTCCAGGTTTCCATTTATTGCGAAATGACCGACCCGTCAAAACTGGTGGTGGGGTTGCCATATATCTTCGTAAAGATATTCGTTACTCTATAGCCAGCATATCGTCCACCACAATTGTTGATAGTGCAGCAGAACATCTTTTCGTTGAAGTCACACTTTCTTCCTTCAAAGTGCTCTTAGGCGTCGTTTATAGTCCCTCTAGCTCTGTTAATTATTTTTCTGCCTTTGAAAAAACTTTGGAAGAATTGGTTCCGACATGTAAACATGTTATCATTATGGGTGACTTCAATACGTGTCTTCTCAAAAATGATGTCCGTTCAAAAAAATTGAAGTCCGTAGTTGACTCATGTAATCTTCACATCTTGCCTTCTAATCCTACCCATTTCTTCCCTAATAGTGCCCCTTCTCTTCTAGATTTAAAAATCGTTTCCTCTCCAGAATACATATACAAACACGGGCAGTATACTGCCGATGCTTTTTCTTACCACGATTTGCTGTTTTTGTCATATAAATTACGATCACCAAAAGTCAAGTCCCGTGTTCTTCTGCTGCGTAATTTTGCTAGAATGGACGTCGACCGTCTTAAAGATGATGCTGCCAGTATAAACTGGTCGTTAATTGATGAGAGAACAGATGTTGACGAACAAGTGCGTCTTTTAAATGCCTTTATAATGCAACTTTATGACAAGCATGCACCTTTACGACCAATCAAACTTAAGTATCCGCCTGCTCCTTGGCTCACAAAAGAGATTAAAGATTTAATGACAAGAAGAAACCTAGCCAAAGCCAAATTTAAAAAGAACCCCTGTAATATAAATCATGAGAAATACAGGATACTTAGGAATCGCTGCAACACGATGTGTAGAGATGCGCAACGACGTCACATTCACAAGACAATTGAGGAATCTGATCCCAATAGGGTTTGGAAATTTCTTAAAAGTTTGGGAATTGGCAAAAAGCGAAATGACTCCCTTCCTCCTGATTTAAACTTTGAAATGCTTAATCAATACTTTTCCTCAAGTTCTAGTTACGTTAACAGTTGTAAATCTAGGACACTAAATCACCTTCATTCTTTGCCAACTCCCGATTTCCCCGAATTCGTTTTATGTCAGGTTGCTGATTGTGACGTTAAAAAGAATATCACAGCTGTAACTTCTAATGCAATTGGTAATGATAATGTCAGCCGAAACATGATTCTCCCGCTCTTAGATCTATTAACTCCTATCATAACTAAAATTTTCAACAATTCTATAAATACAGGAACTTTTCCTACTCTATGGAAAGATGCTCAAATTATTCCACTACCCAAGAAATCAAATCCCAAGTCCTTCTGTGATTATCGTCCTATTTCCATATTACCTTTTCTTTCTAAAATTCTTGAGCGTCTTGTCCAACAGCAACTTAATCTATTTCTTAATCAAAATAACCTCTTAAATACATTCCAATCAGGCTTTCGTCCTGGCCATAGCACGGTCACTGCTTTGGTTAAAATCACAGACGACATTCGGGCAGGAATGGAGAATCGGCAAGTTACTATTCTTACTCTTCTTGATTTCAGCAACGCCTTCAACACAGTCGATTTTGATATACTTCTAGCTGTGCTCCGTTCTATTAACGTATCTCCAGCGGCAACTGACTGGTTTCGTAGTTACTTGTTTGGACGCCGTCAATGCATCCGTATTGAAGACACTTATTCCTCGTGGTGTTCTCTGGATGCAGGCGTACCACAAGGTGGCGTGTTGTCTCCTCTCCTCTTTTCAATTTTCATACGCTCTATCACTTCAGGAATAACTTCTCTCTACCATCTTTATGCAGACGATCTCCAAATATATTCTCAAACAAGTATCAATAATCTTCCATCTGCCGTGCTATCCACAAATCGTGATCTCGCTATTATTTCAGAATTTTGTACATCTTATGGAATTAAGGTTAACCCTAGTAAAACGCAGGTAATAGTGATAGGTAGCAACAAACTACTACAAAAAATTACTTGGCATACACTGCCTTTCGTTTGTTTTGAAAATTCTGCTATTCCTTACAGTAAGGTTGTAAAAAACCTAGGGATTCTAATTGACAGTACAATGTCTTGGGCACCACAAATTGAACAAATAAGTAAGAAAATGTTTGCAGCTTGTGGAAGTCTCAAAAGACTTCGAAATTTCTTACCCATTTCTACCAAAATTGCGTTAGCACATTCCATTTTGTTGCCTATTTTAGACTATGCTGATATATGCTACACTGATATTACCATGGAGCAATTAAACAAGCTTGAGCGTCTTCAAAATCTTTCCATTCGGTTCATATTTGGCTTACGCAAATATGACCATGTATCCCAATTTCGAAAACAACTCAAGTGGCTCCCAATTCACCTTCGCCGGAATGTTCATTTACTTTCTTTACTTTTTTGTGTTCTGTTTGATCCGAAATCTCCAAGGTACCTTAAGGAACAATTTCACTATCGATATGAATTTCATGATCGTAGTTTGCGTTCAGTGTATAGCTTGACTTTGAACACTCCTTACAGCGTAACTTCTTTCTATAATAAGTCATTTACTTCACAAGCAACCAGACTCTGGAATTCATTACCACTTAACATCCAGCAAGCGCAATCTTTACAGACTTTGAAAAAACAACTGAAGGAGTATTATTTGAATTTCCCGTCATAATTATAAATTATATGCATTTCCTCTTTTTATAAATACTTGTTTTTTTTTTCTTATTGCTTAATTTTCTCTGCATATATATATATATATATATATATATATATATATATATATATATATGTGTATGTATGTGTGTTTATCTATATGTATGTATATATGTATATATTTATTTATTTATGTTTATTAATTTTATAATATTATATATTATATAATTCATATATTTATATAAATCGTGTTTAATTATAAGTTTTTGTCCTCAGTTTCATTTTATATTGCACGTTGCACCTATCCGTCAAAATATATTACATTGTTCCCTATTACGTTCGGTTTGTCAGGTAGAAATCGCTTAAAGCGATATGACCACCGTTTGTAGTTCTTAAGTTATTCCGTAATTGTAACACTTTGTATAAATGCAATAAAGAGTTATCTATCTATCTATCTATCTACCTTATGTCGCTTTCACAACCAAGACGAATCCAACCATATCCCACATGTATGTTGAAATCTATCATGTCGCTTCTTAGACTACAGAGCGTGATTAATAAGTAGACAAATATATATGCATGCATACGTACATACATACATACATTCATACAAACATACATCCACACAAACATACATACATACATATATTCATACCTACTTCCTATATCTTTGCATACATACCCTCGAAAAACATTACCATCCTTCTGGGACAGTCGAGTAAAAAGACAAACAGGCTGATGATTTTGTCCGAGTCGATAAGCGTTTTGCTTATTTTGACATAGAATACTATGATAGATGATGAAGCTTTTAATGGAACTATTCAATGACACAGAATGGTTAAGGAAAAGATTAATTAATTTAAAATCATTAAGTAGTATATTAAATACATTTATATTATCACGAAGAAGAAGAACGACACAAATGTAATGTTTAAGATGTTATTAAAAGACATAATATAGAAAAATAACCATTTACGTCTTTTTTTACGTCTGAACGCATTTGGTTAAGGTACAGAGTAATCTATCGTCATGCTTTGCATTCTTTATATATAAAAATTACGAGTCATATTGTTTGTCTGCTACTCCTAAACTACTGAACTGATTTCAATGAAATTTTGCACACTGTGTGCAGTTTGGTCCAACTTGAGAGATAGGATAGTTTTTATTCCGATAAGTGTCCCTCAATTTTTTTATTGCTACTTTCTGGAGTTTTTTTTTTGGGAAGGCAAATTGTCGTTCGAAAAGGGCAGAACAACGTCTACCTGGTCTGCTAGTAATATGATATATTCTTTGGTTAAGTGTTTATTTTAGCCGATTTCAGAAAAAGAACCTACTCATTTTTCGGAAGTCGACTTAACAATTCAACTGTATGTTTTTTTTCATGTATGTTACGCGATGCCTTTGTCAATTGTGAACTGATTTTGATGATTTTTTTTTTATTAAATATATTAGGTTTATATTTTGGAGGTGGTCCTACATAAATTTGGAAATTCAAATAATGGATGGCAAAATAGATGATGATACTTTTAATGGAACGTGGTAGAGCCATGCTGCAGCTATATTATAGTTGTAGCACGAATGGGTCGGCTAGACCGGGGAAGGACCACGCTCTCACAGAATACCAGCGTCAAATAGCAGCTTAACGCTGCTGTGTTTCGTATGGTGAGTTTAGAGAACCATAGACCCTTTTTACTGGAAACGAGGCATTCCATCTTAGTCCTCACGAGTGACAACGCATCTGCATTTTGATTCACAAACGAGGATAAATGTAGATGTCTATGGGCCACAGCAACCACTTACCATCAGGTGGACTGTGTGCTCGTTTGTCACCCATATCCTATAAAAAAAAACTATTCAATGATATTGAGAATGGTTAAGGAAAAGATTAATAAAATTAACTTTTAAATGTGAAATGTGAACGTGGAAAAATAAATACAATTTTTTTTAAGTGTTTGAGGTTGGTTTAAATTTATTTTTCAAAATAACCAGTCGGTAATTGTTGCTGAACATTAAATTGAACTGCATTGCGCGTGATAAAACTAGCTTTGTGTGAGGAATAATGGTTTTAGCGTCCTAGTTTGGTTATTAAAACGCATTGGTTTATGTATTGGTTTCTTTTATTATTAAATAGTATTAAGCACCCCGTGGTGACGGCATAAGAGTCGATCACCCTATTTCGTCTGGACTATATCGTAGGACATAGCCTCAGTAAGGCGAAGTGACAATAGGCCCGCCATATAGCTCGAAGAACCGACAACCGATGCGGTAGATAGGTTCTTAATAGCCGCTTCCTACCGGTAAACGAAGTATACCGTGGCTCCCACTAGATGGAGTGACGATCTGATAAGACATGTCAGAAGTCGATGGACGCCGGACCATGCCTTGTGTTTGCTTCATGCTTGTGACATTTTTGAGGGAAGCCAATGTACAGTAGTGAACTTATAAAACGCTGTGATGATTATGATGATGTTGAGGGTGAAAATTTCTTGATAGGTTACCCTTGTGCCTTGGAAAGCACGTAAAGCCGTTACTCCTGCGCCTGATCTTTCTCGGTCGTGTCGGATTGCCGTCTCATCGGACTATAAGAGTGAAAAAATTGAGAGTCCACCTGTGCTTGCTCAAATACTAGCGCACTATTATCCTGTCCTGCACAGATGGCAAATAATTATTATGTCCTACAGACCGAATTTCGGTCTGTAGGACATTATAATTATTTGCCATAATTACTACGCTTGGGTTGGCAACCGAAGTTTTTTATAATTTGGAGTCGTTATCAGAAAGGTGCTGCTGTCCATCGCCTGTTTCATTTCCTTCGTCACCTCTTACAACACCCACGGGGATGTATGGAGTAGTGGATTATCTAACTCTGTCACTACAAGGCGTGTATTTTATCCTCTAAAATATAATTTAACCTATATATATTGGCGACGAAAACACAGATGTGTTTCTTAGAACAATGCCAAAAATATTTGTTATTACAACCAATGTTTGATACATTGGCAAAAGCTTTTTGCTTTTTTTTTAATTTCAGCGAAATACAATATATCTCATAAAAAGCAAATATCATAAATAATTTCCTGCATATTACATCCCACACATAATATTATAGAGGTAACATAAAAATTGCTTGGTAGCCTTACTATTTACTTATTTTGTTTTTAATGATATACTTATCAGATATCATCCCACATACGTTCCGCTACTAGGAACAGAAATTATCTCATTGCCGTGTCTTTTAGAGCAGGGAAAGGTCCGCCGCGCTACCACAATGCATCATGTTGAAGAATAAAATATCACGTGTTCTCGAAGTAATTTTAACTTTTAAAATTACTTCTCCGAATTTTAATTTCCTCCCGATAATTAAATTAACGTCGAACACCGTAAATCGGCCCTGAAAATTGCAATCAACAATTTCCTTAGTGCTGACAGGAATCAAACTCTAGAGTTGCTATGAATTCACAAAAAATATAGTATAGTTACAGGCTGTAAAGCATTCCATATTAGTTCTCACAAGTGACAACGCATCTGTATTATGTAGCTTTCTTTGTTTGAAGTTAGCTGCAGTAGTCATTTACCTGCAGTTGGACTATAAATACGAGTGATACTTCAGTTTAAAAAAACCGTGCCAATATTTTTCGATCAGTAGCATGAAGTGCAGTACAAAATAGTGCCCTGTAGAATATTGCAATATATTATAGATCTCTTGTTAACGATATCATCCTAGTTAAAACTAAATATTTTGACTTTATTACTCAAAAATAATTGTTATATAATTAATTATCTAAGTATATTTTAAAATTAACTGATTATTCAGTGCTAACACAGATGCTTAGTTGATAATACAAATATGCCGCGCACATGCTTTGGCCATGTGGTGACAGTGTTAAACTGGGGTTAGAGATTTATAACCTCACTGGAAGTGCGCCATTAAAAATACAACAAAAAAGGATAGAGATATTTTTGGGAATTTTAGTGCAACTTTTTATGTATGTTAACCATATTTACTTTTTATTTTAAGCAAGTATTTTATTTGCTTCTACAACACAAAATAATTTAAAAAAATTGCCAACCTGCATGTTAAACGTGGTAGCTATGGAAAGCTATGAGGCAAACCTTGGGGAAGATCCTATTTCCAGTATTAGAATCTTAAAAAACTTTAACGAATGAATAAATTAATATATATTTTATACACACATAAACAGACGTAGGCAGAGACTACGGCCTTCCATTTGGTAAGACAAACCACTCTCGCAAAAAGATTTAAAATATATATACTACTACTACTTAAATATTTTTGCACTCTCGCCTTCTTTACATCTATTATATTTATTTATGTACATTTATTTTATTTATTTATATATTATCAAAAATATTTTTTTTATTTTTTTTTCTCATCACTTGTAGTATTACGGTTCTAAAGCTTTTTCTTCAGTTGCGTATTTATTTATTTTTACACAAAAAAAAAGGTAAAAAAACGCAAACGTAAAGTAAAGCAGCATAGCTACCGTAAAAATATTATATTAGCTGTCAAATTTCTGAAGGTATCTAATTTTGTTCAAAAATAACTTTCGTAACAATATACCCAACACAATTGTAACTCAATTGTAATTGTGTACTCACGTACGAAGTGTCATTTTTTTACGACATATCATTCTTCTTTTATTTTTATATTTTACATAAGTAGGTAGTTCAAATAATTGTATACTCATGCAGCACGGGAGGTGATACGTTACAAAAAACCGTACTAAATTTCTCCACTACGTCGATAAAAAAAGTTTTACTTCAAAAAACAATGCAACCAACATACACAGTCGCTTGTCGTTTCTAGGAACTTACGGTCAATGTGTTTTACCTACTCAGTATCGCTAGTGAGCATATGGCGGGATAAATATTGTTTTAACGCCTACTTTTTTATAATTATGTGTACTTCGGTTAATAGACGCGGTCTGCGGGCAAGATGGTTGCCAGTTCCCATGAATTGGGTTTTCTTTTCTCTCTTTTCTCATAATAAAAAGGCATCTATACGTCTTAGTATACCGTCAGTCTATTACAGCATATTGTTTTAAAAGTACTTCTTATATTTTTTTAAATAAATGGTAATTGTAATAAAAATAACCCAAAACTTAAATTAAATCGCCAAATATTAATACTTTACAAAAAGAGCCACGTTATGTTTCATGAAAAAAAAACCATAAAACAAGAAAAAAACGTAATTAATATTAAATTAGCGTTAAGGGCCCACACACAACAATAGCACGCGTTCAACATTACGCAACTCAATTATACTAGTAAGCCTCATAAAGTTGTGGCTCATCGTTATTCTTGGTCCGTGGAGTCCATTAAAGGATTGCTTTTAATTATCGTTTTAATTATTCGTGGGAGCGATAAAGAACTATCAATGATTAATTGTTGTAAGCTCTATTCATTATCTCTAAACTCCTACAACAACGTGCAATGTTAAAATTTCGTTGTTTTGTATACGCACAAAACCTTCGTCATCTTCCGGTGATACGAGTATAAAAGGCTAGGTTGTAGAACTCCTTTTCTGGAGTTCTAGGACTCCGCCTGGATTGGTATTATCCTCTTATCTACTTCTACCATCGATATATATGTACTACGCACTAGATTTCACCATTGACTATGTTCAACTGAACTGTACTGCAATCCGTACAGTAAACTAAATATTGCGTAAATTGAAGATTTGTGAATTCCATAAGATAATTATTATTACATTTTATTTACAAATATGTTTGTTTAGATTAATATAAGAGTTTTTTTTTATATTAAATTCTTATATTTGTTTTATATTAATATCTTATTTTATATTAAATTAAAGTCTTCGCGCATACGCGACTCTACTATCTCCCGCTTCTTCTTCTTCTTAATAACTGGCTTTACGGCTCTGGGATCTAGCCCTTCTGAGCCTGAAGTTACAATATATTATAATAATTATCCTTCATAGTATATTGCTTCACAATATGTTGATGCGTCACATTGTGCAGCCCTTGGGAGATTTTGACGGCAACTTGAGCCAGCAGACAGCTGACGGTTGGCGATGGTATCTCAAGGCGCCTAAGCAGACAGACACCTTATTTTGAGAATTACATCACCATCAGAGCATTTGTTTCACAGTTTCCACTAATAGTTCACATGCGCAGATACTTAATACACAAAATTGCATCACTTTTACATATCAAAGTCCACTTCAAACCATTATTTAAACAATAATACAGGAGCAGCAAACCGCCGCCGGACAAATTCCCGCCAAAACTCCCTATCTCCCGCGCAAGCGCGAAGACAGCGCATAATTTTTGTTTGGAATAGCTTCTATAGTACGTACTACGTAGTACATATTATAACTCAATGACTTCTACCGATAAATGGCATAGCGTGCATTGCTGTGTTTCGTTCTAAGGGATATGGAGAGCCAGTATAAGTACAGGCTGTGAGGCATTGCATTTTAATCCTCAGGGGCGACAAATCAACCTTTTTTATAAGTTAATTTGTCACTACAGTTTTTTAAAATACTAGCGATTTGCCCCGGCTTCGCACGGTGAATTTTGCACCAGACAACAGCCGCACCTACCGAATTCCAATTGGGAAACTAAACCATTCTAGAATCAACTTAACCGTACACACAAAATGTCGTCAAAATAGGTGCGCCCGTTTAGGAAGGCAGCCGCACATACCGAGTCCAATTATGAATCTAAACAATTCTAGAATCAAGTTAATAGCACACAAAAAATTTCATCAAAATCGGTCCGCCCGTTTAGGAGGACAGCCACGCCTACCGAGTCCAATTGTGAATCTAAACCATTCTAGAATCAATATAATCGCACACACAAAATTTCATTAAAATCGGTCCGCCCATATAGATATATATATATATATATATATATATATATATATATATATATATATATATATATATAGAGAGAGAGAGAGAGAGAGAGAGAGAGAGAAAATGCCCTTCACCTTACCTTAATCAAGAGCGTACCCCTTCAGCCAACATCGTACTCCTGGGAGTAAGTACCACTAATTGGAAAACACTGTTGTAGATTATCGAAATATTATTGTTATAATATTATATTTGTCAATCAACGTCACAAATAAACCTCCTAACATGGCTCTTAATAAATCCAAAGATATTTGTATTTAAAAATGATAGGTGTGCGTTTTAGTCAAAAAGGGGACAAATTCCAACCGTTCTTTCCAATGCGTAATATGTCAACTACAAAGGGGTGAAGATGCGCAAAGCGTCTGTTCGTAAGATGGTGCACGAAGATAGAATCACAATTATGGTCTATATAGTCATTGATATAAAGACGAAATAAATAGTTTATACATTTTTCACCAATAAATTAAATTAAAAATCGGTCTTCAGTTTATAGTAACAGCAATAGACAATATTTAATGATGGTAACACATGTTATGATCAGCTAAAGTGACTATGAGCCAGCCAGTCTTACTATATAACTCCATTACGTGGTAGAGCCATGCTGCATCTATATTAGTAGTATAGTTGTAGCATGAATGGATCGGCTCGACCGGGGAAGGACCACGCTCTCACAGAAAACCAGCGTAAAATAGCAGCTTAACGCTGCTGTGTTTCGTATGGTGAGTGTAGAGAACCGGAGACCCTTTTTACTGGCAAAGAGGCATTCCATCTTAGTCCTCACGGGCGACAACGCATCTGCATCTTGAGTCTTTATTGAGGATAGATATAGATGTCTATGGGTCACAGTAACCACTTACCATCAGGTGGACTATGTGCTCGTTTGTCACCCTATCCTATAAAAAAAAAACTCAAAGAACAGAGAATCATTGGGAAAGAAGGTTTCTCGAAATGTAGGACGCGCCCCACTAGATGGAGTGACGACCTGGAAAGACACGAAGGAAATCGATGGATGCAGATGGATCAGGACTCGTATTTTGTCTCTATTGTTGGGGAAGGCCTTTGTTCAGCAGTGGACTTGTGGATGAAATGGAATGAATTATTATCCTCCTCGTATTCTGTAATATGGCATTTATTTATATTCATATTGAAATTTCGTGTACATAGTGTTTTCATAATCTTAAAATTTTGTAAGTACTTGGTAGATTGTTTTATGTTAATGCCCCACCTAATACACTGTCCAACGTCCAAACATAATTATAAAGTTGTATATTTTCTTCAAACATCGCGCGGACCTGATAAATGCATTTGTTGTACGGGAGTTGCAATTTATCATTGTCTGTCTTGCCCAACTCCGCTGAGTGGCGTTGTTCAGTCGTGTGTATACGTGTTTTGTTGACCATACAAAATTGGCTTTAACTTAAAAAATTTATTTTTTTTACTTTAAATAACTCATAGTGAAACATTACCTACCGGCGTATGTGACCCCGTGTAAATATTGAGTTAGAAATAGATTAAACAAAGTAACACACCATTTGTATTCATATTTTAATCTTGATGAAAGTGCTACGTAGTAGTTTTGTTGATATTAAACTTCGATAGTTATCATTTGTTGGGTGAAGATGAAACACTGATAAAACCGACCAATATTATTAAAAAGTAATCAATAATAATATGAACGTAGAATATATCTGGGTAAACTAGGTATTTTTTATTAAACTGAAGTGACATGCAACTTTACAATTTATGAGGTATTCAATCTTAGTGCTCAAAAGTGACAACTCATGTGTAGCTCTTCTTTGTTTGAAGACGGCTGGTTTTAATATGTACGTGGTAGAGCTATGCTGCAGCTATATGAGTAGTATAGTTGTAGCACGAATGTGTCGGCTCGACGGGGGTAGGACCACGCCCTCACGGAATACCCACGTAAATAGCAGCTTAGTACTGATGTGTATCCTATGGTGAATGTAGAGAACCGGAGACCCTTTTTACTGGAAAATAGGCATTCCATCTTAGTCTGCACGGGTGACAACGCATCGGCATTTTGATTCTTTTTTGAGGATAGATGTGGATGTATATGGGTCAGAGCAACCACTTACCATCAGGTAAACTGTGTGCTCGTTTGTCACCCTATTCTATAAAAAAAAGATGTACATGGACTGCACTTGCGACTTACCATCTGGGAGTAAGTTCGTTTGTCACTTCAGTTTTAATTCAAACTACTTTTACTGCCTATTTTCTACACACCACCATGCTTTGTTGCGTCATCACTCGTAATATTAATTATCATAATATAAAATGGACCGATACAATTTGTATGGAACGCCCACGCAATCTTTCTAACACACGACACCGATTGCGTGTGGTCTCATTAAAAAATATCACATGTCATTGTACAAACAACGCCCCTGTTGCTTATTATGAGATGTTAGTGCGATGCAAGCAAATGTGTTGAGTGATTTTAACTATTACGTATAAAAACTATAATCAACACAATCGACTGTTGTTACATTCAATTCATGTTGAATCTTTGATTTGTTGGAGTAAGGTCAAAATATTTTCAAGCCATGGTGGCTTAAGCGTTTGGCATAAATTTCATTGTAAATAAGTTCCACCCTAAGGTTCCACCCAAGTTCGATCCCCGCCGCAAGTATTCTGTTAATAGCAATATAATTGCTAATTTGCCATGTTCTATGCATAGAAGTTAAAAAAATAGGTAGCCGAGATGTCTGAGTATTAAAATATTTGGAAAATTCGAAATAAAGCGACGTGAGAAAATCAACTTGAGAGAGTGTCGATGTGTGAGTTTCGTAAGAAGCGATTATGGTAATAAATAATGATAATAAAATGCTTTTATTTCTTTAGAATTACAAATTTAAACAATATAGTAGATGGGTCCTCCTAGTAAGTTTAAAAAAAAATTGTCGGGAGTCCCCGCTCTTTCTTATCTATGATAGTCTTAAATAGGAAAGCATTTCATAGCAAGCAGGACGGCTCCGTGGCGCAGTGGCTTAGCAATAAGTTGCAGCACCAAGGGCCGCGAGTTTGAATCCCGCACGGAACATGTATTTGTATGGCCTACAAATAATTGTTCCGGGTCTGGATGTTTGTCCTTGTGCAATTTATGTATGTAAACTGCCTCCACGATACAGGAGAAAATCCTAGTTTGGAGGAAACGTTTTTTTTTTTAAATTATTACACAAAATGATATGGTAGGTATACATACCAAAAAGGTTTTAAATGGATTCCGATTGATGACCACATACCTTCTCGTTTACGCTAGACGTAAACTGAACAATGAGCGTGAAGCAGCGGTAAAATTGCAAAATGTCTGGTAATGTGATCATCAATCCGTTAGCCAAGCGTGAGGGTAAGGCAGATTCCTCTACGACGGGAGAGGCCCAAGATCTCTATCGCGTATTTTAGCAGCATGGCGGCAAGTTTAGGCACACAGAAAATTGAGCTAGGCATTCGACTAAGACTTAATCTAATACCTATAAAATAAATACGAGGAAGCATGTAACGTAGCTAAGCGTAATAAATCACTATCACTATTATAAATAATTTGTGAATGATTTAATTATAATCTAATATCCATGTTTTCTACAGCTGCTGCTTAGTTATATACATGTTTTTATTGTCTTAGTTATATTATTATCTTTAAGTATAATTTTTGTGACATATTTCTGTATAAGCTATTGTAACTCTGCCTTGTATTAATTTTTATAGTATTTTGTAATGTTGTGTCACCTATGAGGGTGCACACATCAGTCCCTAGATTAAGCCCACTTTCAATTAAATGTAATGTGTGCACTGCTGGTGTCCTATGTATAAATAAATAAATAATCGTAATAGCTAATTTGCGGCGCTATATGGCGTAGTTTCGAGTCATGCACTAAATAACTATTTTATGGCCTACAAATAATTAATTGTTTCACCATTTTTGCTTACTCTACTTAATTTTACTATTCGCATATGTAACGTACTTGCAGATACCAATGTCGAAATAGATCATTTTATTCTATATTTAGTCTCTAAATAGAAATAGTATGTATTAAGTCTAAACTAAGGAATCAGATGTTGTTAAATACACTGAAACTAATTATGCATATTATATATTATGGCATGCATATGTAATTATTCGTTTTCGTATTAGGTATGCAGTATCATTACTATGGAATTTCATATGACTGCGGCGATTGTTAAAGGTGATCTGTCAATATCACAAAACGACCTGACGATGGTCGATGCTATGGCACCTCATATTCTTTTATTTTAAACATTAAAACAAATTATATATTCTATGTATTTTATTTTACAAAACATACTAATTCATATATTAATGAACACTGTCAAATTGACATTAACAAGGCATTTAAAAAATATACTTAGCAATTTCATGTGAAAAGTTAGCATCTTTGTCAGATATAAAACGACAGCAATGCGCGGTAACATAAGGGCAGTTCACGTTCTAAACTTCTTTTTCATAATAAATGCCTTTACACATACCCGCCTACAAGGGGCAAGAACGGTAGGCGTATTACGTATCTTGCAGAAGGCTAGCGATAGCGAAATTAAAACAATAATTGCTGATAAATAGCAGATACGTATTTTTCGACCAGCGATAACCAAGCCGATTCGATTTACGTGAAAAAATTTCACAAAAAAACATTACAACTAAACTCAAAAGCTTTTTCATATCTAAATTATAATTGCCTACTATATCTACTTAACAATAACATACCTACCTGCCTAGTTCTTACTTTTACCTTGCTACTACTTTAACCAAGTTGTTAACTTACCTTCTTAGTCTTTATATTTTTACTATACATACTAAATACTCACATACCTAACAACTTACTTAGACTGTGTCTTGCACATAATATGCTGCCTTAAACTAAATTATTTAGCATCAAGTCAAACCTCCGTGGTTTTTATTTGTTAAATAGACCTATACATGTATTCTCTTCTTTCGATCTGATAAATAAACTAAAAAAAAAACTAGCGACCACAAGGCAGCGCTGTCGCTAGTTAGCTTGGTTATCGCTGATACATAATACCGAATCTGCGATTTGTCGACAATTATTGTTCTGATTTCGCTATCGCTAGCCTTCTGCGAAATACGTTTTACGCCTACTGGTCATGTCAAACTCACACTTTCGCAAATATCCGCTGCCCCACCAGCGCCAGGAGAACAATTCCGGCATATATTATACCTACTCAGGCAAAATACGCTGAAACGCAAGACGCTTATCCGTATTAACAAAATCTCTGTCACTATTGAAATGCTGTGGTGTGGTGCATTATAATTAAACTGTAATTTATTTTACTTTTATTTTAACATTTCTAAAGTCATTAGGCATATCTCGCATGGTATTGGTTAGAAATAGCGCGCCAGCGTGCCTCTAAGTTTGTTTTACTTTTGTTTCCCATTCCTTCTAAATGTGTAAGAGCGTTGAACTCTCGAGGGGTTCACTAATATCGTATTAGTACGGGAATAGATTAGAAACAATATGCAAACAGGCCCTAATCTTATTCTACCACCTGGGTAAGCTTAAAATTAAAAGAAGTAGCAGGGCCGAGTAATCTAATCCCCAAAAAATATTTTTATCCCAAGAATATTAGTATATTTTTAAAAATTGCGATGATATAAATGATGTATGATTTTTACGATCGAGGATCGCTAGACTTTATACTTAAAGCTGGGTAAAATTTCTTTTAAGGCTATTTCTATGAACTTTATCATAAAGAAATAAGTATGTAATAAAAAATTGTTTCAAAACATCAATTAAAATACCAGAACTCGTTCGTTTAAAATTTTATTGCTGTCGTTTTTCAAGCTCTTTTCGGCTAGTATTTAATAGCAAAAATAGCTTTAATAGTATATTTTATGTTATATTTCATTTTTATATCAAATGTTAAAACAAGATATTTCGTTCTCTACCATACTCAACATTATTTCTTTTTTAAATAAGGGTCATACGCGTGCACTCAGTCCACCTGATGATAAGTGAATGCTGTGGCCAATAGACATCTATATCCATCCTCGATTAAAATAGTCTTCGGTTCTCTATGGGGAGAAACTGAGTCTTGTAGATACCACCATTTTTCTTGGAATCACACTAGACGCGAAGCTTGGAGCTCCCATATATCAAAACTAGCAAGCAGACTTAGTTCTGCAGCATATGGTGTAAAAAAGATTAGAAGTCTAACCAGTGTTGAAGCAGCTGGACTAGTCTACAATATATATATATATACATGCAGCTGAAACTGAAATTATATAATTTTTTACCAGTTACTCGACTCCATCGAGTCAGTAATTAATTTTTGGGGCGATGTATACGCTGTTACAACAAAATTCCAGAAAATATACAAAATTTGACCTGCTCAAAGTTCAAAAACTTTATTAAACTAAATTTGTAAGAAAAGGGTTATTGTAATATTAAAGAATTTATGGATGATAATAACCCCTGGAAATGAGGTGATCGCTACCAAGCTATTTCTAATTTGTTGTGTAGTTAATTTGTGTAACATACATGATTGTAAGCTGTTATTTAAAAAAAAGTCAAGCTGGGTTTCTTGCTGGTTCTTCCCAGGACAGAGGTTTATTTTTTGAACCAGTGGTAATTGAACGAAAGAGTGACTTTCAATAAGTATTATTTATAATCTATATTGAATAAAAAAAATTCTGTTTCTGTTTCTGTTTCTACACTTACTATATGAAACACGGCAGCATTGAGCTCCTATTTCAGGAGGGTATTCTGTGCGAGCGTGGTCCTATCCCTAGCGATATAATAATGCTAAAGCGTGACTCTACTACGTAAAAAAAATCCACGTAAATACATTATAATCATAAAGCGATGATGAAAATATACCTAATTATGGGCAGTGCAATGGACACTTCCTTGCTCATTCACTAAATACCACTCAGAAATGAGAGGAGGCGTGTGCTCAACAATGATACGTATTAAGTGTTTACTTTAGTTTATTTTAACAATTGTAATATGTATTGTGATAAGAGACTTGTAGAGCAATCTCATCCGTTAGTGTCACAAGCAGTATATTCAGTATGCAGAAGACAGTCTGACAAACTAGGTTAATGCGCGGCGCCATTTTTCGTTGGACTTTATCAAGTACGCAGAATATTTTAGTGTACGTACGTGTCCTCAGAGTAAACAAGCAGGTATCCAATCAGTATTCTCATACTCTCTGATGCAGCGTTTATGCGGTAAGATAAGGTTACGTTTGGATGCTACTAGCTTTGTGTGCCACAAATTTTGACTGCTTTTGAGATTATAGTACATGACGTATGCTCAAACATTCATACCGTCGCATTATCGTTACTGTTAGAGCCTATTAAAAAAAAAAACATAGACCTCTATGAGGCAATCTACGGGGGATATTTACCATAGTTGCAAGCGGCAAGCGGTTTGGTAACCGTAGTTTTTTTTATTTTAAGTCGAAAACACTGCTGCCCATCTCCTGATTTGTTTCCCTCTGTCGCCTCTTTAGTTACCAAAGGGATGATATGGCGTAGTGGTTATTCTTACACCGCCACTACACGGTACCTTCGCTTTATTATATATCTAATACCAATAGCTATTTTCTTTTAATAACTGAACTGTTTATCTAATCTCTGATTTGATCACTTACCGTCAAGTGAGCCGTTTGATCGTTTGCCTGCTCTTCCATAAAAAAAAGATCAATGTAATTACAGACATCTAAGTTATGATGGGGAAGAAAATTTTTTGAGCAGCATGTGCGGCAAGTCGATGGATATAGGTGGCGCAAGATCGTGCTTTGGGGAAGATCAATTTTCAACAGTGACCTTACGAGAGGTTGTTAAGATGACGATGATGATGATGAGGTTATCAGAGTCAACCCTGCTAAGCAGTAGGAATAACCATCGTTAATGTTGGTCGCAGGTGTCCGTAGCTTGCAGTAGCCACACAAACACACACTAACATCAGGTATAATGTAAGTCCGCTTATCATTGTTGTGTCTCTATTTTATGTTTTTAAATATGCGAAAAATCTGTTACTTTTAGGAATTCTAGGTTTGATAATATTACAAAGTTTTTCTTTCCCTATATCTTATTCTTTATGAGTGCGAGTGTCGACCGTTACATCGGGCGTGACGATATTTTATGGTTAACGAAACTGTTCCGTTGAGACTTTTACTAAAGTTGGGCCGAGAAATTCAGATATCGAGTCAAGAAAAGATTATTCATACAGACATTCCTTTGACGATAAATGACAAATGGAACTACTTTGTACCGTATAATGCGATGTGTTAGGATTTTCGATTTTCTTTTGATAGGATTATCGCCTTCTCATTTCTGTGTGAACTTTATAGTAATGAAGTATCCGCTGTGCTGAACCATTGCGTGTTAGCGTAAAATCCATGACATGCAGGTTTTTTCCAGATATTTTTCTTCGCCGCGGAGTCAAAGAAACAATACTAAAAAAATTGCAATTAACCTAAACTCATCGGTTTAAACGTTTTCAAACGTATTTAGTAAAATGCTGTTATTTTGACATTACAAACATACACGTCAATTTGCTTTATTTGTATTTGTGTAGATGTATGCATATATATTACTAGAATATTTCGTTGCTCCAGACTTTGATTTCGACAGAGCTCGATTAAAGCAATTGATCTTTCGCATTAAGAAAATCCACTCGAGCCGCTCACTTGAAAATTGCCATTAGTATCTACAATTATACTAAAATATATCATGATTAATTTTGTCATAAAATGTTAAATCTTATTAAGATATTTTTATATATTTTATATAGATAAAATGTGTAATGCTCATTGAAAAATATGTTTTACTTTACCACTGGTTTGAAAAAAAAAACCTCTGTCATGGGAACAACCAGCAAGAAACCCAGTGGGAATTTTTAGGGTTCCGTACCTCGGAAAACGGAACCCTTATAGGATCACTTTGTTGTCAGTCTGTCTGTCTGTCTGTCTGTCAAGACCCGTTTTCTCATGAACGCGTGGAGGTATCAAGCTAAAATTCATATCAAATACTCAAGTCTGCTGTCCCTTAGAGCTGTGAAAAAATCAAACTTCTAAGCCAACGCAATCAAAAGATACAGCCGTTTATGCCGCAAATTTTCGACTACAGGAAGGGAATCAAAACCTACAGGGTAATTCCCGTGAACTCAGGATCTTGAAATTTGTTACGAAGCAACGTTTTATAGCACAGATAAAGGAAAAATTGAGAAAAGCATAATTTTTTAGTTACATCATATATTAAAAATATTTTAATAATTTTAAACTTATATACCTACGAATTTGTTCGGAAACCTCGGTGCGCGAGTCCGACTCGCACTTGGCCGGTTTTTTTTTAAGTAAATTTTACATGAGTGTGTTTTACAAAATTTATTTTAGAAACAGATTGGAAGCGACCACTTCTGAGAATGAAGTGGTCGCTTGGGTTTTTATTATCAGCCATATATTCATTTATATTATAACAACCCTTTTTATACAGTTATTGTTTAATAAAATATTTAAACTTGGTAATAGAGAAAACTTGTATATTTTCTCGGACTGTTGTAACAGCGTATATATTGTCCCAGAATGAATTAATGACTCTGTAGAGTCGAGAAACTGGTATCACTGGCTTGTGTTTGTTCTTATTATTTACAGAGTGTACGAGTATATAACTTTTTTCACTAAAACTACCTTTGTTTTGGTGAACATACTTTAAATTTTCGTAAATATACTGAGTTCATATATATTTTTTTAAATTTCTCTAAGAGACTTTCTCAGTTTAAGGTTACAAATAGGTCCAATGGCTCTTTTCTGTAAAACAAAAATAGTTTCTAAATCAGCCGCATTTCTCCATAGCAAAATCCTATAAGACATTATGCTATGGAAAGAACTGAAACAAGCTATCTTGGCTGTCTTGACACTAGACAGCTAAATTAGTACCTCTAATCTTTTTTGCTTTAATTTTAAAATATTTAACGATATGTTTTGGAGATACTCTATGGAATTTAAGAGTATTTGAACAAGTCTTCACATTTTGTTTAAGCAATGATTCGGCGTCAGTAGGAGAAAAATTTAATGATTTTGTTGTCATAAAAGAAACATTAGTAAAATGTTTCTCAAAAGCCATAGCAACTTCTTCACAAGATTAAGTTTAATTATTGTTAATATTCAATTGAAAATTCGAGATGCGCGGTTTGACCTTGCCCGTTACACTATTAATTATTCTCCACGTCATATTAATTTTATTGGATGCAGTTTTAATTTTGTTGCTTAAATGTAGCTGTGGAGCACACTCGTCTAAATATTTTAGAATATGTTTTTAAATATTCTCTAAATATAACACTACTTAATAGTAGGCGAAAGTTATACGAGCTTTACATTGAAAGATCATATAATTATGATCTTTCATTATAAAGCTCGTATAACCTTCGCCTACTTTTATAAATTACTACTGTCGCCCATTCATTAAATAAATTGCAACTGTTATAAAAGAAAGTTTTAGAAGTAAATATTCTACTAAATTCACAACTTATAATTTTAAACAACGCACCATACAAATAATCAGCACTATTTTAAAATAAAAGTGATAAAAGTCTTTGTACTATATATAGTAAAAAGACTTCTAAACCTTTCTAAGCGATGTTCATTTATTAGAACAAACACAACTTTCTTAGTTTTCTGTTTGTTGTGTATGTAAGGCAATGAGACCAACTGTTCACAGTGATCCGAACTTAAATTTTGAATAATTTATTTATGCGAGGGCTTAACAACTGTAAAAATGTTATATATACAGCTCGCCCCAGGATATTGCAAATAACCATCACTTCTTGCACCATTTTTGGCTAATATTCTCTTTAGGTTCTGCCTACCCTCTCGAGGGGTTACAGACGTGACGCTATATATTTTATTTCTTGGACATGCGCGTTTCGGTACGATGTTTTTACATCACCGCTTATATATGCCACACTACTGGACACAGGCCTCTCATATTTAAGAGGTTGTTGTAAGAAACTAGGGTGGGGGAATAGTCTATAATATAATATATAGCGGAAGAAAAATTTTTGGCAGTTCATTTTGCAGTTTATATTTCTTGTTAACTTTAAATATAATAAGAGTATAAGTATCATTATTTACACTACATAGTAGAGCTTTATAAAGTTTAGTGTCAGGTTTGAAGTAATAATTTACAGTAGAACTCTTGCGATGAACGTAGAAACAGAAAAGAGAACAAATTTCGCAATTTATTATGCTCAGTTTATCGAACAAATGTAATTATTCTAAATCAGTGAATGGGGTCATTGTCCGACTAAGCCAATTCTTTTTCTATTTTTCAATAACTCTGACGGGGAAAACTTTAAAGTTGGGTCAGCTCTTTTAAATTGAAAATACTTCTACGTCCACTTTCAAATGTCCTTTTTGTGAATATTTTAACTAAAAAGGATTTTCAATAAAAAAAGCACATTTTTCACTTACACGCACGTAATCTATGTCCAATTTCATTGTCTATGGAAAATTAATAAAACAAAGCTCACCTCACACCGGAATAAGCCGAAAAAATCCACACAAAGCCAATAGACCGGACCGTTCGAATTTTAAACACTCTCGATCATTTTCGAAAACAAAAGAATTCGGAGTTCGAATTTTTGAATTTCCCCGACGAGAGCCGGGAGCGCGGCGACGGTACGTGACTAACTCGAACTCGAAAACGTGCGCTTAGATATCCGTCGTTGTATATTTTTAGAATACGCCCCCTTGTTGTAAAGTTCCCGCCGTTTCATGAAAATGGTTCAACCGCCGATTGGAGGGTTTTAAGACGGACGCTTCGTTTCCGCTAGAAGGGTGAAGGAACTATATACACATTACTAAAAAAATCATAGTTTAGTTTCCCACATAATTTGATATGCAAATTAATTTGTAATTACGAAATAAAATGGAGCGGTTTTGCGTAATATTTCTCTTGCGTTTCTACAAACCTATGAATCATATGAGTATTTTTTTCATAACGTTCTCATCATTCATGAATCATACTTACGTCTTCACGTCGGTTAATGCATGAAAACATATGGTGAAATATGGTTGCCGTGTTGAAAATAAAACTCATCTTTTAGTTTTAAAATTACCTACAAGGTAGCGTGTGTGGTCAGTAGTAAAAATTTTAAAATATTTTTTCTTATTTCAAGCAAAAATGTTTTAGTTTTGTTTTAAAACATTATAAATGAAGATGGAACTTGGTTTCACGTTCGTTACCGCTGCCAAGAGGCATGACAAACATTACTGTGTTCCGACTAGAAGTGTAAAAAACCAGCGTAAAATAGGAGCTTAATGCTGCTGTGTTTCATATGGTGAGTGTAGTGAACCGGAGGCCCTTTTACTGAAATCGAAGCATTTCATCTTAGGCCTCAGGGATTAACAATGCATCTGGATTCTAAACCGAGGATAGATGTAGATGTCACTGGGCCACAGTATCCACTTACTATCAGATGGAGTACTTTATACGTGGTAGAGCCATGCTGCAGCTATATTAGCAGTATAGTTGTAGCACGAATGGGTCGGCTTGACCGGGGAAGGACCACGCTCTCACAGAATACCAGCGTAAAATAGCAGCTTAAAACTGCTGTGTTTTGTATGGTAAGTGTAGAGAACCGGAGACCCTTTTTACCGGAAAAGAGGCCTTCCATCTTAGTCCTCACGGGTGACAACGCATCTGCATTTTGATTCGCAAACGAGTTTAGATGTAGATGTCTATGGACCACAGCAACCACTTACCATCAGGTGGACTGTGTGCTCATTTGTCACCCTATCCTATAAAAAAAGACTATGTGTTTGTTTGTCAGTCTTAATATATACAAAGTCAGTAAAATTTCAAGCAGTAAGACTTTTCATCTTTGTTCTTAGGGATAACACGGGATATTTGCTAGAAGGTGGTTGTATGTGTCCATGGACATTAATCACGTTAAAATTTAAAAAAAAATTATTTTAACAAGGAATATTTTCAAATAACTTAAATAAAAAATTAAAAAAAAACCCGAAACAAAAAGATCTGATGATTTTCAAACGACCGAACAGATTTTCTTGAAACATAGCTAAAACACTTTCGATTAAGACACCTGTCAAAATCGGTTCATTCGTTCAGGAGCTATGATGCCACAGACAGACACACCGATACAAACATATAACACCCCTTTGTTTTCGTCGTGGTTTAAAAAGAAGGATAAATGATATATCTGACTAATCTATACATTGAATTAAATTATTATTACGGATTCCATCGATTGTACGTCAGACCAAGACGTTTAACGCCTACGCCACCGTAACCCCGTGCACTATGAAAAACTTGAAACATCGGAATGATTCAATCGCTTTACTAAAATCGATAAGTTAATTCGTTCGAGTTTTGGCGGGAACTTGACCGGCGGCGGTTTGCTGCTCCTGTATTATTGTTTAAATAATGGTTTGAAGTGGACTTTGATATGTACGCGCCTTGAGATACCATCGCCAACCGTCAGCTGTCTGCTGGCTCAAGTTGCTGTCAAAATCTCCCAAGGGCTGCACAATGTGACGCATCAACATATTGTGAAGCAGTATACTATGAAGGATAATTATTATAATATATTGTAACTTCAGGCTTAGAAGGGCTAGATCCCAGAGCCGTAAAGCCAGTTATTAAGAATAAGAAGTTAATTCGTTCTATCCTTATATTACATTTAGTATATAGTGGCGATGTCAGAATATCCATTAACCCATATCAACCCGTGAGTGTTGTAAGAGATGACGGACGTCTTCCTAATAATGACTAAAAATAAAAAACTGCGTTTGCTAACCTCCTTGCCAAGCGTGGTAACTATGGCAAAATACCCCTTCCGAGGCAATCTATGGGGGAGGCCTATATTCAACAGTAGACTTTGGTAGGCTGTAACGGTAATTTTTTTTATAGGAGAGGGCGAAACGAGTATGCGGCTCACCTGATGGTAAGTGACTACCGCCGCCCATGAACAACTGCAACACCAGGGGAATCGCACATGCGTTGCCGGCCTTTCAAAAAGGAGTAGGCTCTTTTCTTGAAGGTCGCTAAGTCGTATCGGTCCGGAAAAATCGCTGATGGTAATCGATTTCACAAAGAAGTTGTGCGAGGAAGAAAACATCTTCTAAATCGCACAGTGGTGGACTGCCAATCATCCAGATGGTGTGGATGGTATCGGGAGTTCTGCCGCGATGTGTGTTCGTGAAATTTATTAATTTACATTACATTACTTTTTTTTCCATTATTTGTTTTATTCCAAAGCGAAAAATGAATATATACAAGAGTTTAACAAATATTTTTTCTAGGTGAGTATTACTGCTAAATCTCTAAATTCCCTTTATTAACCATTCTGGTAGGCAGGCCTTATAGCTGAAACAAACTACTATAAAGCGAGGATTATATCGAGAAATGAACGAAGAAATGCCCTTAATAAAATAAAATCGCTTCACTTTACGTCCTCTACAAGAAACATTTGAGATTTTACACCACCACATTGACATTAACATGTATGTGTACATAGTCCTTTTATTGTGGGTTCTGTTTATTTATTTTTTGTTTTGAAATAAAAAATGCATGATATTAAATGTTGTACGTACGCTTTCAAACGTCATTATTCGAAATATGTTACACTAGCGATCCGAGCCGTCTTTGCACGGGTGATTTCTGGCTCTCGACAACAGCCTACCGGGCGTAACTGTAGATAAGAAGCATCGAAATAATCGCGTTAATACGCCATAAAAACTTAATTAAGATCGGTCAATCCGTTTAAGAAGTACACTGGAATTTTATATATAAAGATATACTGTTAAACATTTCATGTTAAACAGTTCATTTGTTTTAATATGAATAATTTAGGTTTGGACACGTGAAGTCCACCAACTAAACACAACTACATGGTAGACCATAACTAACTACACCTTCTTGAAGACAATTCGTAATTATGAAAATCTGCGGTTGCTAAAACACCTACCGAGCATTTTTTTAAATAGAATAAGGATGACAAACGAGCAGACAGTTCACCTGATAGTAAGTGCTTGCTGTGGTCCATAGACATCTACATCTATCCTCGATTACGAATCGAAATGCAGATGCGTTGTCACCCGTGAGGACTAAGATGGAAAGCCTAGTTTCCAGTAATAAGGGTCTCCGGTTCTCTACAAACACAGGAGCGATATGCTGCTATTTTACGCTGGTATTCTGTGAGAGCGTGGTCCTTCCCCGGTCGAGCCGACCCATTCGTGCTACAACTATACTACTAATATAGCTGCAGCATGGCTCTACCACGTATGAAAAATTTAAGAAAATTACGGGATAACTTTTTTTTATTTAACTAACCTTTACCACAACAGCTCACCAAAGTTTCATCAAAATCTGATGAATAAAATAAAAAGTACAAACAAACAAAACAAAATCATAATATTTGCTTTACTTTATTATCATTATGAATAAATTTTTCGCTTGAGGCGAAACATTCACACCACTTATCTTGACTTCCTTATATTGGTTATTTTATTTAGATCATACTGTATATACTCGTAAATACTTCTTCTTTTATATTTATTAAATTATTTATTATGCACTTCACTAAAATCCTGTTTATTCAACTGAGCTACGGTTTAACTAAAAGCTCAACTATAAATCTTCTAACACAATTTATAGTCATGTTCGTAGTTGGGTACATCATAAATCAAATATAGTAACAAGGAAGAAAATATATATTTCAATTCAAAAACCAATACCGTTTTAGTTGGGGTTGACTATGGAACTAAATTTTGAGTCAAACCTATCATTTAGTCAGAGGTACCCCAAGAAGTGATGGGCGCTTGGCTTAGTGGTCAGGGAGACGCTGGTTCTGTGTCAAAATCATTGTTCTGTTATCAATTAACACACAGTTGATCGTTTTTTTTTATAGGATAAGGGTGATAAACGAGCACACAGTCCACCTGATGGTAAGTGGTTGCTGCGGCCCATAGACATCTACATCTATCCTCTGTTACAAATCAAAATGTAGATGCGTTGTCACCCGTGAGGACTAAGATGGAATGCCTCATTTCCAGTAAGCTATAAATAAGGATTTTTTTTTAAATTTTGCTACAAATTGCAAGATATTCAATTGAAATTATTTTGGTGCCATACATCATTTTAATTCCGCGAAAGATACGGTATTCCATTTTTTTTTATAAAACTAATGTGATATACGAATTTAGAATTCACCTAATGGTAAGTGATTACTGCAATCCATCCAACTTCAACTCAGTGTCAACTAGCGACATCTGGTGAGCGGTAGATTATTTCCCTCATTATGCACTATGTATTATATTATATAAATATCTGCGGCTTCAGGGTGGTCCAAGGGCCACCAAAGCCGTACCTTAACCTGTCGCTGATATTACAAGATATGTGCAATGTTGTATTAGACGCATCGGCTGAATATCATTCAGGTCGCTAGTTGACCGGCGCCGTTTAGTAAAAAGAAACTTAGTAAAAAAACTTTTTACTAAACAGTGCCGGTATCATCGGCTTGTAATATCAGCGACAGTAGGTTAAGGTTGAACCTGTAAACAACTTCAAACAAAAAGGTAACAGATTCATTGTCACCTCTGCGGACTAAGATGGAATGTCTCTCAGTCTGTAACTATACTGGCTTTTTATAGCATACCGGAATACAGCAGTGTACGTGCTATTTGGTGGTAGGAATAAGTAAGAAGGTGGTAGGTACCTACCAAGATGGACTTAATATAACTTCAAATTAAAAATTTTGTGCAGCCGACTTCAATATGAGTTATTAAGAATAACTCTAAAACTATTAGTCTGAACTTGATCAAATTGAGCTGGACAACACAAGAAGTACCAGCTTTCAAATAAAAAAAGAATCATCCAAATCGGTTCACCCAGTAAAAAGTTATGAGGTAATACACATTAAAAAAAACATACAGTCGAATTGAGTACCGTCTCCTTTTTGGAAGTCGGCAGAAAAGGAGTCCTACCATCTCAATCGAACTCGAATTACATGAATGCTTTGTTACAGAAGGGGATAAAAAAGATGTAGTATGAGTGCGAAACAGGCGATGGTCGAGATGCGATGATTTTTTTCCGGTTAAATATGCACTCTGAAAAATTTCTATTTCAGACAAAAATTCATACAAGACTGAAATGAAAAACATACTTAACTTGAAATTAACAAACCAAACCTACATATGCGTGTATAACATCACACATCTCTTAATTCTTGATATACCCAGAAAATTTACTTTGAAATAGGGTGCAAACGTCTGAGTTTCCTTTTTGTCCGCTTTTCGCCGTCTCTCGCTAAATTTGTCCGCAATGCAACAGACCGTGCATTTTTTTTTCGTTTCTAGTCTCGACAAATGCATCGCAGGGGGCGCGCAAAGGAAACCTTTCTCTATAATTAAAGAACTAGGGTGCAATGTTCCTTTACAATTTAACTTTCAAAGTATATCCGGCGTTATTAACAAGGCGATAGGAGTAAAATTGTAATGAAGTCTAAATTAAGAATATTTGAATATCCGAAGCACATGTTTTAGTTTATCCCTTTAGATGTTATTTTGTTAAGCGTTTAATTCTGCTAGATGTTTTATGGGCTAAATTGGATCGCACAGTTGTTTCGCGCCTTCATTTGTATTTTTTTTTATCTTTAAAGATACCTACGTTTCGTTTTGGAAGTCAGTATCATTTAATTGTAAACACTTATAGGAAATAATTGGTTTTGACTGTTACTTCGCATACTTCGAACTATGTGGATTGTAAATTTCGTTTAAAGCAATTTGGTGACATTCCGAGGGAGTTCCTTTAACGTCTCTCTTGAGATTCGGTTGATATACGGCAAGAAATTTACCGCTCTTTGCAATCTCGGCACCTGTCATCCATTTATTACATACTTAAGAATGAATGATCCGTGAATGCTGTTATTATCTTGCGTTGCCTGCCTCTTTGAGAGGGGTCCTAGATGTGACTGTTGATCATAAGGTCGTATCGTAGGTTAATCCTACGTTAGGCCGTTTAAAATCAGTTTTCTGTCAAGAAGTAGGACGGAGTCAGGTACTTGGCGGTGCCCCGCAAAGCATGGAAAGCCGTTAGTCCTGCGCCCGATCTCTCTATGGTTGTGTTGGCATGCCGTGTCATCGGACTATAAGAGTGAGGGTGGTGAAAATAGGTACTGTTTGCGCAGACACTCGGACACTACAATCCTGTTCTGCGTATATGGCTAATAGTTTCGTTTGAAGCTGACCACCGTGACCGAAACTCGGTCTGGAGGCATTATCTTGCGTATTGTGTCGCTCAAGACAAATTACATCCTTCTTGTAATTACATATTCTGTTTACCAATATAAACGTAAATCTCTCAAGTACTTCTTCATATGGCATCATAACATGTTGTTATGGATGCGACCATGATCGATAAAATATGTTTCTTTACCAGATGTTTTCTTTTTAAAATTAATAAAAGTATTTGCTCCTTCTTTTAGTTACGCTAAGTAAAGACGAGCTCCTTTCGATGCAGGTGTACTGCATCGAAAGGAGCTCGTCTTTAATAACATTATCATCACCACCATCATCATCATCATCATTATAACTCTTCACGTGGGCTAGTGCTGAACATAGGGAGGCCTATAGAATGCCACAAATCATAGTCCTGCTACGGTCCACGGCCACCAACATCCACTTTCTGCATGACTTACCAGTTTCATCACTCCATTTAGTGGGGGGCTGCCCTACACTTCCCCTACCGGTACGACTTGAGAACCCTCCTTTCCCATCAATTGTTCTTCGTATTGGTCGGCCCATTGCCACTTCACCTTACTAATCCATTTCGCTATGTATAGCTATATATATAGTTAATTTAGGTAAGGTGAAGTATCAAACTATATCAAGTTATTCAAACTTGTACTTCCTTTTTCCTTCCATAGATTATGCGAGCTAAATATATTTTAAAGCAAATATATATTTTTTTTACTTATATATCAATTGTAAATCTCCTTCTCCATCATCAGCCATATACAAGACGTGTTACATCAATCAGACATAAGTCTCTTTCATTACGCTTGGCAGGCGAATTTAAGATTTCAGTACCAGACATTTTGCACATTTAAATCGCGCGAAAAAACGGTTCCCTATCACAGTCTCTAAGTGTTTGGTCACAGTTTTGTAGAGTCACGGGTTTAAACCACGCACGTGTTTGTGTAGCCTACAAAAATGTCTTGCAGGTCTGTATGTGTATCCTTGTGCAATTTATGTATGTAAAACGCCATCAAGACAGGCGAAATCATACTGTGCGATAATGTTTAAAAAAAGAATCGTAAAGTTAGCGCCTAACAACAAACTTCCAGTATAAAATACATATATGATTTTG
The DNA here is from genome assembly GCA_963668995.1 of Parnassius mnemosyne. Taxonomy (NCBI): domain Eukaryota; kingdom Metazoa; phylum Arthropoda; class Insecta; order Lepidoptera; family Papilionidae; genus Parnassius; species Parnassius mnemosyne. Next base: position 15,576,270 of record CAVLGL010000091.1, read on the forward strand.
TTATAAAATGTGAGCACCAAGCGCGATGATTACAGCAATACCTCCTCCAACGAAAGAGGCCCACGTGGCCTTTATAGGCTGACGATGAAGAAGGAGAACTATAAGAGAATACACCAATTGTTTCCCCAAATGCTAGGTTAAAAGTTATAAATGGTATTTAATAATCTGATAGATTTGTCTAATTATTCCATCAAATAAAGTATAACTGTAATAAGAAAATGCCTTTTGTTCCATCCATTGCACATAATATTTTGATTATAATAATATATTTTGATAATAACAATATAATAATTCAAAAAAGGACAGTTACATAACTTTTGTTGGATTATTTTTTGTTTTTTTTTAAACAGTTTTTAACTCTTCAAAATATATTTATTTCATTATATTATATTTATAATAATTATATATTAAATTTATTAATTAAAATTAATTCTTAAAAAATAAAAATAAAATATATATTTAAAATAAAATAAAAATTTCAAATAAAATAGCATGCATTAACCCCTCAAATAATGGCGGTGAAGGCCTCCTACAGAGTACGCCAGCGGTCTCGGTCTTGGGCTTCTGACATCCAGTTTTTGCCTGCGACGCGAGTGTATGTCGTTTTCCCATATAGATACGGTTCTTCCTCTTTTCCGAATGACTAAGTAAAATAATTACTGCTGTACTTTGACAAAATATTATTATAGTTTCTTTGAAACTAAACAGCAAAGGCAAGGAACTTTCACTGATATAGATACATGTAAATCTATACATATAATAAAATACCAAACTGGATTTATCATCTGATCCTCTAGCTAAAGCTATTCTCTTTAATGGATATTTTTCTATTCTGATATTTAAATTACACTTTTTTTAAATGTTAATGGAAATTCTAAATGTACTACAAGACTTAAAAGCCAAAATATACGAGTATTTTATTTTTCCACGTTTTCAATCTCACTTTTTGTATTTTCCATTTCTTTGTTCGACTCTTTTCATGAGGTTTTTTCAATGATATAACTAAACGGAATGTCACGAACGGAATCGAAGTAAAATGTAAACACAAATGTATATTCTGATCGCACATTGACTAGCAAATGGAAAAGTTGCCCGAACGAATAGAGAGCGACCGGACCGACGGGCTCCCGTAGTTTTTAAGTGATTGACAAGCTGACGAATATAGGTCTCTTTTATAACTTTTCCGGTGTAAAAACCCGGGATTTCGTATTTATAAAATTCTTTTGACACAAAAATTTTAGCTTAATTTTTTTTTAAACGAACAGGGCTTGAACTCGTTGAATAGAATGAGAGACTTTTCAATATTGCGAAACATCAGGCATATTGTTGTCAACTTGTTTTCAATCCTAAATTATAAAAATTAAAGTGGAGCTTTATTTAATGTTATTGATATTAAAATTCTTCATTTGTACTGGTTATAAATTTATTTTTTACATTTTAAACTTGGAATATATTATATATTCACATTTTTTAGAATATTTATTACGTTTAAATTAGTCAATTATCATTGAATATTTTTAGTGTTATTTAGGATCCGTTTTATCATCAGTTGTAAATCCAATCTTTCGCTATATCACTGTATTCTTTATATTATTGGCGACAGATTACTTCAACAGCTACTTACGAAACCCTAAACTGGTAGTAACTTAAGATTTCTTTACGACTTGAATACGGCAAACCCGTCAAAGTAATTAAGCTAATTGGACGTTGAACCAGTCGAAATTCATGCTTGCGTTTTACGGCTCCAAACGTAAGGTGACTAGTAAGTTATTGAAGCGTTAGCGATTTAGCGATATGGCTTCTTAATAACTATTTAAAAGTTATAACGAACCAAAAGTTCTTATATCTCAGATTTTTGCAATCCAATTTAAAATAATTTCACGTTTTGAGGTACCTAAGGCAAATAATATCCGTGATGTTCTACGTTTAAAAAATTGTAGTTGTGATCAATTTCATAGCGTAAGTTTAGAAAAAAAAATATTTCTAATTTAAAAATTAAAATTGGAAACAATTTTTATTTGATGTGTTATTTATCTTTACGCCAAGCGGTGACAAGTAGTATAGAGACTGTAGAGAGAGGTAAGCGGTGCGTCGAAGCGGAATATCGAGAAGAGTCTCTTCGCTCTTTCTGCCAAATAGCAGTGTCTACGCTGCTGAGTTCTGTGTATGCTTAGTTTATAAAGAACCAGTATAATTATGGACTGTGAATCACTAAAGTCCTCAGAGGTGACAACGCATCTGTAGCTTTCTTCATTTTAAGTAGGCAGCAGATGGATGTAATATCCACTTACCATGAAGTGGACTGCTGCCTGACTGTCATTTGTTACTTCAATTTTATAATAAAAAAGTACATGATCTAGAGCCGAACGCGCATGCGGGCAGCAGAGCAGAGCAGACGCAAAAAGTATAGTCACTATACCAAAACAGACGCGTAAGTGCGTGTGAGGACAGTCGTCATTGACAGTTGTTACATTAAGTTATCATGTCGAAATTATAAACGCGTTCTACGCGCTCCTACCGCACAAACTCGTTTTAAAATTCGATGTGCTTATAATAGTATAAGGAAACCTGATCCTACCAAAGTTACGCCGCCACACCGGCTCTGCAACGGAATGTAATAGAGGCGAAGGTTATGTACATGGTGCCGTGAAGCTTGAAGACTTTGTTCCTCGAATTCAACTCCAATTCTACGGAATGATGCATATTCAATAATCAAAAAAATATTCCCACTTGAAGCGTGTGCAATTTCCTTTCACCGTCTGCTTTGCAATGACAATTCTTAAAGCACAGCGACTATGTTGTATATCATAACATCAGACTTAGATCTTACACTAACTGTGCCACAGTTACTTTAGTTTAAATGAGTAATGCCACAATCATAATAACAAACATTAAGGTGAACAAAAATCGCTATCGCCACCGCTCTTCTAATAAATGGAAGGCCATAAGCGGTTTATAATTTAAATTAGCATAAACAGAAGTAACCACATTCGTCGACATGATTTAATAAAAATTAATTTAAAATCAAAAACCCGAATATGAACGGGAACATTTAATGATTTGGGGAAAACGATTTACTGAAATAAATATAGGTAGGTATATTACAATATCAAGTTAATTAAACGCTTTGTATTCTTCACAATAAAAGAACTATTATTAATATGAGTTAACGGTATTGCATAATAAGATGATTGAAATTCAATTTTGATACGTTCTAATAAAGCCGCGTAATATTGATGCTTCCGTCGACAAATTGATTAATTTTAATTTAGTTTTTAACATAATTAAATTAAAAATGCATCTATTTTAAAAATATAAAATTATATTTCTCTATGTCACACTCATCTGCTAGAATTGTGGTAAAGAGTAATCAACAAAAGCTAGAGTTTTGGCGGGAATTGGTCGCCAGAGGAGTGTCGCTGCACTTGATAAAAAAATGGATGAAGTGGATAAGTAAACGTGGTGCGATTTGTCTGGACCATACGATAAAGGAAACTTCAAGAAACGCGCTTTCTCCTTTTTAAAATGCCGGCAACGCACCTGCAATTCCCTGGTGTTGCAGTTGTTCTTGGGCGGCTGTCGACACTTTCCAATAAGTGAGCCGTATGCTCGTTTGCCTCCACCTATAATATGTCTATGGCTACTGCACCCATTTATAACCAGATGAACGTTTATCACACCATTACCATAACATGCTATCAAAATTTCATGCTGCTGAACATAGGCCTCCCAAATTATTGCCTCATAGGGGATATTTGCTACTGGTACAAGCAGGTGAGCAAGCACAGTATCTTTTTTGTTTTTATTCAGATATTATCAAGAAGAAGATGCTGCTGCCCATCTCTTGATCCAGTTTCCCTCTGTTGCCTCTTATCACAACCATGATATGATATGGGGTAGTAGATATTCTGACACCGCCACTACACGGTTGATATAATATATTTAAATCCCTGAATCAAGTTTCTATAACCAGCATATACTCTAATTTATTTTTCAACATTTTGCACCATTTTAGCTCGATCTGAAGGAAGGCTAGTAGATGTCTGTAGGCTACAGCATCCACTTATCTTCAGGTAGACTGTGTGCTTACTTGTTACCCTAATTCTGTATAAAAAACAGCTAGAAGAGAATACCTTGTATCATTAAATGCGTTTTTGTACACGTTTGTATGCAAACAAAGCCTAAATAGTCTGGGAATTCAAAATCAAATTTTTCGTAGTAGAAATTCTTTATCGATTTGTATGGATATCGAATAAGCACTATCTAAAATGAAGTCGATTTATTACTTCCACTAGTAATCGGACCAGAATGGACGGATTTGTTGAACACAAATCCGCAGCAATTAAATGCTTTAAGTGCATGGTTCAACTAAACGCGCTTACACGGTGGGATAGACAATGCATTAGTGGAAGTCTGTTGGCGATCTTGATAGTTTGTCGAATAGAATAGAATGGAATGGAATATTTTATGCTTTTTACTACTGTTTCGGAAAAAATCGCTGTCCTGGGAAAACCTAGCGCGACTTTTTTTAAAATATTTAATTTAATATATTATGTATTTGTACAATTAAAAATAAAATAGTTGGAATGCATGATAACAACAAATATCACATAATCACCCCATATCCAGGACTAATATAAGTTTGTAACCGATGCATTGTCACTCCTTGACTAAGATATAACTCCTAACAACGTGGTAGATATTAATATTTACGTGGTAGAGCCATTCTGCAGCTATATTAATAGTATAGGTCGACTCGACCGGGAAAGAACCACGCTCTCACAGAATACCAGCGTAAAATAGCAGCTTAATTCTGCTGTGTTTCGTATGATGAGTGTAGAGAACTGGAGACCTATTTTATCGGAAAAGTGGCATTCTATCTTAGTCCTCACGGCTGACAACGCATGTGCATTTTAATTCACAAACGAAGATAGATGTAGATGTCTACGGGCCACAGCAACCACTTACCATCATGTGGACTGTGTGCTCGTTTGTCACCCTTATTTTTTTTTAAAGTAACAGCTGTTGGCTACGGGGTCACATTTCTATTACTCTTTAAAACTTAAATTAAAACCCAGCTATAATTGCGTTGTTACGCTGTTAATACCCCGATGGACTAAAGGATAAAATAGAAGACCTACCGCCTATTAGATGTTTTAATATATAGTGGTAGCCCACACAAATCATGTATTTGCATTTAATGATAGTCTATTTAAACCATAGAAACAGCAATACATCTCTTGTTTGACATTTACTTTAAGAGTACATGGCGATCGTGTAAAGATTCGAACCTGGAATATTTTGATAACCAACATGATGAATCAAATAAATCCTTTGATGTCACATAAACCACCTGTCGTTCAATAAACAACTAAATTACATTCAATATTTCAAACCATATTGAAATAATAGAATCATTCAAAATGTTACATGCACCCTATCGCTAGGCTTTCAAGTAAAAAGCTAATACCGTAGTGCGTTCTAAAATAGAAATTAAGCTTTTCAACCTATCAACGACAAGTACAGTTGTCACGACATAATTATTGCTGTAATTTAAATCGCACGAAGTTATTTCATAGTGCAGTATTGTATTTCTTGATTACTGCATTTGTTTTTCGACATACGCGTTGATTACTCTATTGTTCTAATATTAAATTTATGTATTTTACATTTAGAAAAATGTATTCCTTAAGAACAGTTCTCTTTTCCTTCTAAATTCTTTTTCATTTTACAAATGTTTGAAAAAATTTATATTAACTTATTACTTACTATTAACTTTTTTATGCAATGTAATATAATAACACAATATATTATGTCAAGGTATCTGTATAGGTATGTGTATCAAGGTAATGTCCTCCAGACCGAATTTCGATCATGGCGACCACCCTCAACGGAATCTAGCTATCGGCGCAAGACAGTGTATGCGCAAGCACAGGTGCACTCTCTATTTCCTCACTCTCATAATCCGATGGGACAGTAAACTGACACGACCGAAGAGAGATCAGGCGCAGGACCACTGACTTTACGTGCTTTCCGAGGCACGGGGGTGAGACACCGCTAACTTCCTGACTCCGGGCAGCTACTGAGAATTTCTTGACGGAAAAACCCAATAACTGATTTATTGGCCCGACCCGGGATTCGACCCCGGGACCTCACGATCAGCAGTCACACTACTACAACCACTAGACCAACGAGGCAGTCAAGAATATATGACGGACATGAATACTTAAGTAGATTATTTTAGACTAGCTGTCCCTCGCGACTTTACCCGCGTGGAATTTAACACGATTTCATGGGTTTTAATTTTTTTGAGAGGAACCCTAATTATTTTTCTAAAATAAAAGTAGCACAAGTTACTTCTTATAACATCAGCTATCTGTCAGTGAAAGTCCGGTCAAAAGCGGTCCAGTTGTTTCGGCTGATCAACAGACAAAAATTTTTAAAATCGTGTTTTTGTTATAAGTACCGTATATACTTGCATACAGTAAAAGGCTGTTATTTCAACATTACAAACAGACACTTCAATTTTATTTATTTGTATAGATTTTTAGTCGTTATAAGGAAGACGCTCATACTCATCTCCTGATTTGTTTCCCCCTGTGGGATAAGTGGATATATGTAATTACAACGCCACCACATAGTACGGTTTCTTGGACGTTATAGAAAATTATGAGAGAAGTTGAGAATTTCAAAATATTATTTTGGATAGCGTGGACTTGATATATCAAATAGCACGCAATAGAAAACAAAAATAATATGACCTGATCGCCAATATCCAAAAACAATTTGTTTTATAGTTTTGTTTCCAATTGAATATGATATTGATAACTAATCAAATGTAGTTAAAACATAATATGCAAAGTATCGATCTGTTGATTCTAATCGGTTATCTTATGCTTGTAACGAATTGAACGTCTCTCGAGTTACGCTAAACAACCATCTGTTTACGCGTCAAGTTAATAATTTTAAGAGTAACATTCGATTAGTTTACGAAACGTGAGTCGTAACTTATTTTTTATTACGTTAGTTATATTAAGGTTTATATCACAATAAAGCAAAAGAACAGTAGTTCACGGATAAGCGCCCGCTTTTAAATTTCATATCGCGTGGATAATCCAAGTTCAATACGGCACCGATGAAATTGTTAATTGCAATTGTTACTTCTGATCTACTATTAAAATTTTGCAATTCTCCTGGTTTTACAGATATTAATGGGCGGCGATCGACACTTACCGTAGGGTGAGCCGCATGCTCGTTTGCTCCCTCTTCTATAAAAAATATGCTCGGTTGTGGAGTATAACATCGTGAGGAATGAAATTATAAATATTACAATGACATGTGGATTCCGATTCCATTCGAGCAAGAATATCTTTGACTGTGTTAGGTTAATCATCACAGTATCAGGTTTATTCGCAATAACGGATGTATTTTGTCTGGATATTTTAGGCCTAGCATGTAAGATATGGTCATACCCTCCATCCCTCCATCTATGGGAGACCTTGAAGTCTTCCTAGCCTTGTCTACATCACCTCTTACGTCACCCACAGAACAAAAAGGGGTGAGAAATTCTTTAAAACCATCATCACATAGTTTTTTCTTATTGAACTAGATGTTCCCCGCGACTTCACACGCGTGTTAGGGTTTTTATGTTTTTGCGCGGAACCCTAATACTTTTTCTGAAATAAAAGTATCCTAAGTTACTTCTTATAACATCAGCTATCTGTCGGTGAAAGTCCGGTCAAAAGCGGTCCAGTCGTTTCGGAGATTATCCGAAACAAACAGACAAGAAAAACAGACAAAATTTTTTAAAATCGTGTTTTTGTTATAAGTACCGTATATACTACTTGCATATGCCTATAGTAAATAGCTGTTTTTTCAACATTACAAACATGCACTTAAAGTTTATTTATTTGTATAAATTTTTAGTCGTTATTAGGAAGACGCTCATACTCATCTCTTGATTTGTTTCCCCCTGTGGGATAAGTGGATATAATTACAACGCCACCACATAGTACGGTTTCTTGGACGTTATAGAAAATTATGAGAGAAGTTGAGAATTTCAAAATATTATTTTGGATAGCGTGGACTTGATATATTAAATAGCACGCAATAGAAAACAAAAATAATATGAGCTGATAGCCAATATCCAAAAACAATTTGTTTTATAGTTTCGTTTCCAATTGAATATGATATTGATAACTAATCAAAGGTAGTTAAAACATAATATGCAAAGTATCGATCTGTTGATTCTAATCGGTTATTGTATGCTTGTAACTAATTGAACGCCTCTCGAGTTACGCTAAACAATCATCTGTTTACGCGTCAAGTTAATAATTTTAAGAGTAACATTCGATTAGTTTACGAAACGTGATTCGTAACTTATTTTTTATTACGTTAGTTATATTAAGGTTTATTATCACAATAAAGCAAAAGAACAGTAGTTCAGGGATAAGCGCCCGCTTTTAAATTTCATACCGCGTGGATAATCCAAGTTCAATACGGCACCGATGAAATTGTTAATTGCATTTGTTACTTATGATCTACTATTAAAATTATGCAATTCTCCTGGTTTTAAAGTTATTAATGGGCGGCGATCGACACTTACCGTCGGGTGAGCCGCATTCTCGTATGCCCCCTCTTCTATAAAAAAAATGCTCGGTTGTGGAGTATAACATCGTGAGGAATGAAATTATAAATATTACAATGACATGTGGATTCCAATTCCATTCGAGCAAAAATATCTTTGACTGTGTTAGGTTAATCATCACAGTATCAGGTTTATTCGCAATAACGGATGTATTATGTCTGGATATTTTAGGCCTAGCATGTAAGATATGGTCATACCCTCCATCCCTCCATCTATGGGAGACCTTGAAGTCTTCCTGGCCTTGTCTATATCACCTCTTACGTCACCCACAGAACGAAAAGGGGTGTGAAATTCTTTAAAATCGTCATCACATGGTTTTTTATTATTGAACTAGCTGTTCCCCGCGACTTCACTCGCGTGTTAGGGTTTTTATGTTTTTGCGCGGAACTCTAATAATTTTTCTAAAATAAAGGTAGCGTAAATTACTCCTTATGAAATCAGCTATCTGCCAGTGAAAGTTCTGTCAAAATTGGTCCAGCCGTTTCGGAGATTACCCGGAACAAACAGACAGACAGAAATTTTTAAAATTGTATTTTAGTTATAAGTACCGTATTTACTTTCATATGCATTTAGTAAAAAACTTTAATTTTGACATTACATACAGACACTTCAATTTTATTTATTTGTATAGATTTAATTTTTTCGTTTTTGCAATAATGGAAATAATTAAGCCTACCCAATAAGCACAGCTCTAATACTATTGCAAACACTCATCGAGCTCTTACTATATTACTGTTGTATGTATTGCTTATGTGATTCCATGTATCTGGATTGATAGTAATTGGCAAATGAAAGGAACAACTATCTACGATTTTTGATATAAAATTGTTGCGTTTAGAAAATTCAAACTTACGCATGGAATTTAAAGTCTTAAATCAGAAGATTTATAATTTCAATATAAGACATTAAGACTTTCCACACGAAGCTTCTAAAGATAATTTTCTGCCTTTCTGTCGCATGCATAATCAAAAGAGCATACGATTGACCTCCTTTCAGTAATGCTCTCATCTTTATTTTCTTTAAGTGTCCTTTAAGCACTCTCAGTGTTATTCTTCATTATTTCTTTCTGTCTTTGATGTAACGGAGAAATTTATTCTAATGTACAAACTGCGGAAGCTATGTTATAACTAATAAAACTAACTGAATATAAAATACTTAATAATTCAAATCTATTTTGTTAAATATATGCAAATATCATGGCATCTGGTATAACAATCGCGAATACGATTTCTTTAACATTCTCTTTTGGGGAGAGGCTACGTTCAGCCATAGGACGTTTATCTTATATGATAATAATAATACAATGAAAAATCAAATGTTCTCTTTTTTATTATTTTATGTTACCGATTATTTTTTCAACGAGGTATGAATGGGTTGGCTCGACCGGGGTAGGACCACGCTCTAATCTCACAAAATACCAAAATTTAGAGAACCGGAGACCCCTTTTACTAGAAATTATGTATTCCATCTCAGTCCTCAGGGGTGACAACACATCTGCATTTTGATTCTTAACAGAGGGTAGACGTAAATGTCAAGTTATTCTATTATTAGTATCGTTGTTCATTATGCATTCATAACAGCTTATTAAAAGTCCACTGCTGATCATAGATTACCTTAAAGGAATATATTTGCCATAGTGACCACGCTGGACAGGTGGGTTGGCAACCACAGGTTTTTTCCTAATTGTAATTAGCAACGTGATGCTGCCCATCTTCTGTTTAGTTTTTTTATGCAGAGCCTACGTCGCCAACGGGTCGATATAGCATAATTCTTACACTGTCACTACATGGTCGATCACAGATTAGTATCCATTTAAATGTAAAACATCGCTCAGTTAACCAGACACCTATCTTATTTCATGGATTAAATAGCTGTCAGCTTCCATGCGGCGTTCACGACATACCTGTGAGACATTAATTTGGTATTCTAAATGTAATTCGAAGCGCCTTCCATAATTCCAAAAGCAACAATATTGCAACGCATACTCGTACAAACCACATCCTGTTAGATGGTATCTATCAGTACAGCTTCGTAATAGTGTAATGTATTTAATAATATTATTTAAAAGATTATAGGGTAGAGGAATGTGTCAGCTTGACAGGAGGGAGGGTGGGGGGGAGAAGGCTCTCACAAAATAGCAGCCTAATGCTGCTGTGTTTCGTATGGTGGTGAGTGTAGACAACCGGATACCCATTTTATGGAAAACCAGGCATTCCATCTTAGTCTTCAAGGGTTGACAACGCATCTAAATTTTGGTGAATAATTGAGGATCGATGTAAAAATCTATAGGCCACAGCATCCAATTATCATCAAGTACACGAACAAATTTGTTCCATAACTCTATCAAAAATGAAAGGAGCCTTGTGTCAGCTGCGGGACGTATATAACGTAATGAAAGACATATATTTGCTTAGTATAGGACCAGAAATCGAAGGAACTCCGGGTTAAGTTTGATATCGGGACGTCAATCACCTCAGTCCCCTCGTGACCAGGGGTGCTCTAAATCACCCGAAACGTCGGGATTTAAAAGTAATTGAAATTAAACGCGATAATATCCGCAAAAATAGTTTTATTCAAGGTGGAATACATATATAAGTTTGCGAGGCAACCTTGTGAAAATATAAACAAAGACCGACTGTTTCTAAATTTAGAGAACGTAGTAAATTTTACGTCATGCGGAACATGTACACGTAATCTGACTTGTATTTTTTGTATTACATACTAGCGACCCGGTCTGGCTTCACCTGGGATTCTAGAAGGGTCTATTAATGTATAGTTATTTAGATTTAAGATAATCAAATACCATTTTTTTTTCAAAATGTATTTTTTTTCCTTATTATAAGCCAGTGCTTGACCACAATCCCACCTGGTGGTAAGTGGTGATGCACAGCCCTAGATGGTAAATCGCACTGTCTTAGCGTAAGAAAAGCCTATTCACTCTTGCCTTGAAGACGCCCAGATTGTATTCGGATATCTTCTAGTTTAAGGATTAAATATAGTTTAGATACTTCCTGGCATTGTTCCCTATCTGTTCATAAATTTTGATCACAATTGCCATTCCTAAGATTAGTCTCGACAGACGGACAGACAGAGACCGTACTTTCTCAATAGACTGCCTGAAGATATTTGACGTGAACCGGTAAAAAACATATTTAAAAAGAAATTAAATAAATACTTATTGGCAAGTCTTAGTGATTAACTTTAACATAATATGTAAATGAGATTCAAATGTTCCTGCAGAAAAACTGTGTAAGCAGTTTTGCGGGAATATGTATATTAAGGACGGTGCTGCAGTCCCTTCAGCGGTGCCAAGTTGACTGTCGGTATATCGAAGTGCTGAAGTGCTTGTACAGTAAGGCTATGATGGCTATCCGAGTACAGTATCAGTGTACGAAACCTATCCAACTGCAGAGAGGTGTAAGACAGGGTGACGTCATATCCCCGAAACTCTTCACCGCTGCATTGGAAGACGTTTTCAAGCTTCTGGACTGGAAAGGATACGGTATTAACATCAATGGCGAGTACATCACTCACCTTCGATTTGCCGACGATATAGTCCTTATGGCAGAATCGCTGGAGGACCTAACCACCATGCTCAATGACCTCAATAGTGTCTCCTAACGGATAGGACTTAAGATGAACATGGACAAAACAAAGATCATGTTTAATGTCCATGTCACACCTATGCCGATAGTTGTTGGGAGCACTAAGCTCGAATTTGTTGACGAGTATGTTTACCTGGGACAAATAGTCCGACTAGGTAAGTCCAACTTCGACCGAGAGGTCAATCGACGCATTCAACTCGGCTGGGCAGCGTTCGGGAAACTACGACACATCTTCTCGTCAGACATACCTCAAAACCTTAAAACGAAATTGCACAACCAGTGGCTGTTGCCAGTGATGACTTATGGATCTGAGACGTGGTCCTTCACTGCTGGCCGTATGAGGAAGCTCAAGTTCGCTCAGCGAGCTATGGAGAGGGCTATGCTCGGGGTTTCTTTGCGTGATAAACTTAGAAATGAGGATATCCGCAGTAGAACCAGAGTAACCGACATAGCCCAATGGATTAGTAAGCTGAAGTGGCAGTGGGCCGGCCATGTAACTCGAAGAACCGACAACCGATGCGGAAGAAAGGTTCTAGAGTGGCAGCCTCGTACCGAAAGGCGAAGTTTAGGGCGACCCCCCACGAGATGGAGTGACGACCTGGTAAGACATGCAGGAAGTCGATGGATGCTGGTGGCTCAGGACTGTGCTTTTTGGCATTCCTTGGGGGAGGCCTATGTTCAGTAGTGGACTTATGAAAGGCTGTAATGATGATGATGATGATGTATATTAAAAACCAAACGTTTTATTTTTAATAATAAATAAATAATAAAGAGACTAAACTTTTAAAAATGTAGTTTTTGTCTCAATACTATGAAAATAACCACCAGGGATAATCATTTATGTCAATATTATGGACAAACACCTCAATTTTATTGGTATGTTTAGATTTTAAACACTCCATTTACTTGATATACGATCTACGTTAGATACTAAAAGGTTTTTTGTTCTGTTGATAGAATCAGGCGTTACTCTGCGAATTTCCATTACAAATTTTTAATGAAAAAGTTTCTTCGGATTGATCAGCGTGACTCATGTTTCCACTGAATTATAAGTTAAGGCGACGGTGTAGCACTTTTTAACTTTTTTAAACCTCTAATAAACTACATATACTGTAATTCTAAAATATGTCATTTTATGAAAATTGAACATACATACAAGGATTGTGTGAAGAGAAGAACTACTATAACTATACTATAATGACTGACTTTATTTAAAAATAATATAAGGACGACAATAAATCGCAAATTAAACGCAGATATTCCATAATGAAACTTATATCAAATGAAGAAATTTATAAATTTTTAGGTTATGTTACGAATATGTCATTTTACACCCCTCCTGGCCAGTGCTCGCCAAAGCAGCTCTGCCATTGTAGTTGGACGTGCGTTGTTTTTTTTTCTGAATTTTCCCGCTTTATTACTAAATCACTTAACAACTGTGGGGAGGGACGTAACGTTTTCATGCCTACACACTGTACTACATACTGTAGAGGGCCTTAAATTATATGGACGATTTGATTAAAACCCATTTAACTTGTACACATTTAAAAATTAATTGAGGAATGTTTTCGCTTGTATTAATTTGACAATTTTTTTTTTACTATAGTCATAATATTGAGTCAATAATGAATTTATGTCGGATCCTAGTACAATTAAAAACATTGACATAAACATTTTATGAATTTGATCAATCAAATTGTTTGACACTAAATCGAAGCAGATACATATACTAAAAGATAAAGATGTACTTGCAATGTACCAGCTGCTCATTTATAACTTCAACGTGATACCTAAAAATTTAAATCAAAATGCATAATTATACCTGCAAAGTTATCACGTCATTTGTTTTAGAATAGAATAGAAACTTTTTTTATTCAGTGAAGTTTAAGTAACACCTATGGAAGTCACTCTTTTATTTAATTTACCATTGGTTCGGAAAATACCTCTGTCCTGGTAAGAACCAACAAGAAATCCAGTGGTATTTAAAAAAAAGGATACTTTGTAATCATTAAAGTCATACAAAAATTAACAACACCAAAGAAATTATAGTATGGCAGCAATCACCTCATTCCCAGGGGTTTTATGATCTATAAATTTCTTAATATTATAATAACACTTTTTAAACAATTTTTAAACTTGGCTGAAGTCAGATATTGTATATTTTCTGGAATTTTGTTGTGAAAGCGTATATATTAATTACGTTATTAGCCTATTTTTTAGTTCGAAAGATTTTGACGGTTCATATCTGTATTTATTTTATGTTGACATCATATAGTCTATTTTTACTCGCGTCATTATGATAAATCGATAAATATACCATTTTTTAAAATCCTACGGAGCTTAAGAATTATTAAAACTAACAGACCTAGATTCATATGTTTTTAACGAGGAAGACTAAGCAAATGAGCATACGGCTCACCTGATGGTTAGTGATCACCGTCGCCCATAAACATCTGCGACACCAGGGGAATATAGCTGCAGCATTTTTGCAGCAATTTTGTTTACGTGATAGAGCCATGCTGCAGCTATATTAATAGTACAGTTGTAGCACGGATGGGTCGGCTCGGGAAAGGACCACGCTCTCACAGATTTCGAGCGTAAAATAGCAGCTCAACGCTGCTGTGTTTCGTATAGAGACACTTTTCACTGGAAACGAGACATTCCATCTTGATTGTCATGGGTGACAATGCCATCTGCATTTTGATTCGTAGTCGAGGATAGATTTAGATGTCTATGGGCCACTGTGTGCTCGTTTATCACCCTTTAGTCTTAAAAAAAAGTATGGCTCTACGACGTACAAACTTTACGCAGCGGTAAAGGTGGCTTTTTATTCAACGAAAAACACTAACTCGTTGGCTTGATTGAAGAAAGATAGTCTCGCACAGAATACTACCGCAAAATGGCGGCAATGCTCCTGAAGTTCGCATTTTCATTCGTAATTGAGGACATGGATTTCTATTGGCTATGGGTTTCTATTATATCAGTTGGACTGTCAAAAAGTAAGTGTGCGCCCGTTTATCCCACTTACTCATATAGAACATTCTCAGCGGTGAAGAATAACATCGTAAAGACACATGTAAGACCATATGTTCATCTAATCGAGCACTGGAATAGTGTGGGATATGAAATAGATATATTATGTAATATAAATAATTCACCAAGTCACTTACATTTATTTACTCCCAAGTTATATATATTCAAAATTATTAACGTTTACTAACAGTGTAATAAGCACTGCATAAGATATGTATGTGTTTTCCCAACGAAAACTGCTCCTTACATTCTAATTCACTATTACATGCACACCACGGTTATAATTTGATCCGTATGGGGTTATAATGCATTTCTCCTAGTTACGGAAGAAATTATTTTACACTTTTTAGTTCCTTTTAATACGTGGTACCAATATTAAAAAAGTTTCAAATCTTTAGCTCGAGAAGTTACTTTAATATCGATTGCAAAATTTGTACCGAACCCAGACAAACAATAAAGCATTATAATAAATACGAGCTTACATATTTGGGTTGTTAGCTTTATTTTTATAATATTACTAATTCTAATTCTTCATTTCTATTATCATTCATATTTATCTAACGCCGAACGTTTCACGAACTCTTTGGGGCCTATTAAAGAATACGGTTGCTTAGAAAAAAATATCTTCTTTTTATGTTATTTTAAGTTATAGTGACAAACTTATTAGAGTACACTTGTTAATTACCTGCCTCAAACTTGATTTTTCTATTCTAAGCACACACACAAATAGATGTAGGTGTCTATTTTTTGTAGAATAAGGGTGATAAACGAGCACACAATTCACCTGATGGTACTCGTACGAGGATAATGTGGGTCATAACCATTTACATCTATGAACGATTAAGAATCAGAATTTTTTTTCAAATGCAATGAATACCTCGTTTTTAGTAAACAGGGTCTCCAGTTCTACTCTACTTATAATTATACTCTTCACAGGAAACACAGCAGCATTAAGCTGCTATTTTACGCTGGTATTCTGTGAGAGCGTGGTCCTTCCCCCTTTGACACCTCAACACCCATTCGTGCTACAACCATAATATAGCTGCAGCATGGCTCTACCACGGACAACCTCTATGAATCACAATATTCACATTACATTCAACTGGACTATGTGTTCGGTTTTCACCCTTGGTTCTATAAATTATATAATATGCTTTTAAAGTCTTGATGACGAACATTATGTTATGTTTCAAAGTAAATTCACCAGAGAGTGTACTATTGCTTGGTGCAAATAATATGGAAATAGTTGACTGCTACCATGCTGTTTCAAAACATTTTCATATTTTTTTAACTTAATTACATTCAATTTTAATTTATTTAACGAGGTAGAGTTATGCTGCAGCTATATTAACAGTATAGTTGTAGCACGAATGTGTCGGCTCGACCAGGGAAGGACCATGCTCTCACAGAATACCAGCGTAAAATAGCAGCTTAATGCTGCTGTGTTTCGTATGGTGAGTGTAGAGAACCGGAAACACCTATTACTGGAAAATAGGCATTCCATCTTAGTCCTCATGGATGACAACGCAACTGCATTTTGATTTATAATCGATGATAGATGTACATGTCTATGAGCCACAGCAATCACTTACCATCAGGTGGACTGTGTGCTCGTTTGTCACCTTATCCTATTAAAAAATATTTAATTTTATAAAATATTATATTGTAAATAAATGTTTAAAAAAAGGGCCCCCCGGGTTTTTGCTGGTTTTTCCTAGGACAAAGGTTTTCTTTGTGGTTAAAGCATAAATAACTTTTAGTACGTATTCTTGCAATCTATAAATTAATAAAAATTATACTATTCTTTTCTCTACCAACATACACGGACTTCTAGATAGAAAACTTTACTACCTAACTAGAATTTAAATGGACTAGATTGAAATAGATTTTAATGGATGGGACCCTTTTTACTGGAAACGATACATTTCATCGTAATTGTCAGAGGTGACAACGCATTTGAATTTTGATTCTTATTTGAGAATAAATGTAGCTGTCTATGGGCCACAATATCCACTTACCATCAGGTGGACGAGCACACTCGTTTGTCATCCCCATTCTATATAAAAAACCTAACTGGGACTTAAAAAATACCTCGTTAGCTGACATCAGAAATTAGAAGTTTTTTAATTCCACTGTTTTTATATTTTTGTATGTTACGCAATATCTGTGCCAGTTCTTAACCAATCTTAGTAATTTTTATATTAATAAGGCTAAGTCAAAGGTATCAAAAAAATAAAGCCCCGAGTTTAGAAACTATAAAACTATGAAAAAATTATATTTTATTCTCTACAATTATTGAAGCCTATTATTACATTTTTTTAGTGTATTTTTTAGTTTTTTTTTTATAGGATAAGGGTGACAAACGAGCACACAGTCCACCTGATGGTAAGTGGTTGCTGCGGCCCATAGACATCTACATCTATCCTCTATTACAAATCAAAATGACTCTCGGGGACAACGCATCTACGTTGTCCCCGAGAGTACTAAGATGGAATGCCTCATTTCCAGTAAAAAGGGCCTCCGGCCATCTGCACTCACCAAGCGAAACGCAAAGGTAAACCTCTACTTCACGCTGGTATTCTGTGAGGTCGTGGTACCAACCCGGTTCGAGCCGGCCCATCCGTGCGACAGCAAAAGCTGCCGCGTGGCTCTACTACTGTTAAAATACGGAGTGTATTTAGGAATAAACTTAACTTGAATATGCATACTGCTACCCAATATGCGTTAACGTATTGTATTTATGAATAGTAACGTAAACATAGTTACTGGAAGTTGAGATACCCGTCTAACCAACTCAGTATTCAAATAGATTAATACTAAGCTTTCGATAAAAAATATATAAAGCCGACCTGTATCTAATTATAAAACAGGAATGACAAGTATGGTCGTTCGAATTATAAAACTAGTTTCTTTGAACACTGGTGCATGATTTAAGAATTTACTAATTACCATTGGTAGAATGCGAAACCTACATAACCAACGTATTAGTAAGCTGAAGTGGCAATGGGCCAGCCATATATACCGAGAGACGCAACAAATGATGTGGAAGAAAGTTTCTTAAGCAGCCTCATTAGCCAAGAGGAGGGATCACCTCCCTCCACACTAATAGAAGTGACATCCTGGTAAAACATTCAGAAAGCCGATGGAAGTAGGTGTCTCGAGACCACATTATGTGGCATCCATTGAGAGAGTTCTTGTTCAGCAGTGGTTTTGTAATGAATTATGTTGAATGAATGCAAAGCATATATATATAATCTAAAAAACCGAAATAGAGATAAATCAAGTTAAGTCCAAATCAAAGCTAAGCTGCAATAAAAATAAGATCACGATTAAACGATCTACCGCGGATTCAGCGTTTTTCCAAGTTACGGCGTACACCGGGAAAGACTATTACTGAAAATTGATATTGGAAAATAGAATATATTTCGTATCGTATTGCAAAATGTGGTTAGTTGATAGTTTCTATTTTAAACTATGGTTTAAGAATAATCCTTTTCACAAAAGTATTTTTTCCGGACCTTTGGAGGACTATATAAGCGAATTTTTCTTCGCAAAATTTGACATTTAAGAGTACTGTCAAATTACATAATCCACATTGTAGTTCGCATATAACCGCAGGAATTTATTTTAGGCAATTTTAGATACGCGGTAATAAAGATTTATCATTATTAATGTACAATCTGTAATAGTGTGGTCTGATTGGAACGCTTAAATACTTTTATAAATATATAAAACACACTATTAACATTAATAAGGAACAACATTACTCAAATTGAAAATTTTAAAAACCCCCGAAAAGAACCCTGTCGCAGCTAGCAAAACAACTGATGACTTTGAAACGGCTAAACAGATTTTGATAAAACATGTCTAAGACCACCACTAGAAAACATGCTTTTAAATAAAAAAACCGCACTCAAACCGGTCAAATTTATAACACCCCTCTTTTGCGCCGGGGATTAAAAATATATAATGAATGGAATTTTACAAATAAAATTTTGTTAAATAAATATATTAAATATACAACAGACAGAAGCTGTAAGCGATATCGAGGAACTCCACGTTCTACATTTGAGCACTAAGCGGTCCGTCACGGAGTTCAATAGTTGCCACAGATGAACCGTGGACCCTCAAACGACTATCTACAGGAAACTTTTCGGTCGGCAAGCCAACCTGCCTTTCGTGAGCTTATTAGATATTTTGTCTTCTATACATAGATATATATTTGGCATTCACAAGGTTCTCGTCATATGGAGTAGTAATTTAGAGCTAAAGATTGCTATCATCGTGATGACTTATTCGCAAGAATAGTCCCATCGGTAATGAAAGTCCGGTTCCAATAGGGCTTGGCGCGATCATGGCCGGGCACGGCATCTGGCGAGTAACTATTATATTATAAGATTATTCCGTATTAACTGTTTTTTCTTTATTTTCCATTTTATTAAATAATTAAATTATTTAGTCTGCTCGCGCCACTTTTGCACTACTGCCTACCGCTTATGAGATTCGTTGATTATTGTTCAGTAAGAGTAATGCAAAGTCCATTTCCGGGTTTCCTATCTACTGCCTTTTATGCCTTTAGCATGTGCACTCTTGTATTAACGGGGTTCGCATAAGTTCAGAAGACACGAAACCAACCGCATCGCCTCTATCTCAAGTTATCACTCCCGCCTTTGTGTAATTTACATATGAAATTATACAAAAATATAGTAAAGTGTATAGACATTTACAATAACGCTATATTTCGCGATTATCTGTGAAGTTTATATGTGTGAAGGCAGCTGGCACCGAAACATAGTGGCTGCAGCCCTTGAAACATGAGGCAGATCAGATCAAGTCCAGGTGAGTGCACATGTTCACGTCCGTCCTGAAGCACGAATTTAGGGCATTTGCAGTGTCGCGAAATATTAAAACCTCCTCGTCGTTCGTACCACAGCCTATAAAACAGTCTGCTATTTATTGTAATGACTCTGAACCAGCAGTTGGTCAGTTAAACCAACACACCATTTTTTGGCCAATTGCTCGGATTAATTAACCATTTTTTGGTCACTCCGGCCGAAATAATTTTACCCATTTTCTAATGCTCGATATAAACATACATTTCTTGAATTTTACAGCTATTAGTAATAGTAAGACTCCTATGCAGACAGGTTCCGTAGTCGTCAGTACAGGACCCTAGCACTGATACCACTGATGGCTTCCAGGTTTTTCTTATTCAGACAAATTTTTTGGCACTAGTCAGGTAAATTTAAAATTTTGAGGATTTTTCCTTAACGTTCTAAAATAATAATACTAAAATCATGTCAAATCATGTCGATAATTATTATTCCAAAGAGAAAAGTGAACTTTTAAAAGTGAAAGCCATTTCCAAAGAACTAAAAGGAATAAATTAATTTCACATTTTGAAGTCGGGAGCTTTAAATCTTCACACACTATATCTTAGTGTTGGATTTCAAAATTATTTCATTCTTTTAATTTTTAAAGACAGCTTTTACTTTATATAAAAAGTAATTTTTTTACTCTTTTAAGTGAACTAAGAAATATTTTAAATCATTTCATATCATCCCGTGGGAGTCGCATGAGGCAACAGAGGGAAATAAATCAGGAGATGAGCAGCAGTTTCTTCCCAATAACGGATAAAAATAAAAAACTGCGGTTGCCAACCCGCTTGCAAAGCGTGCCAACTATGGCTTGGCAATCTATGGGAGATACCTATGTTCAGCGGTGGACTTTAATAGGCTGTAACGGTAACAGTAAGGAATATAACAATTTTAATGTCGTATAAATTAGTTACATAAAAAAATCGTAACCTATTTTAACACCATTTGGGATGGATTTTTTTCTTCAAATTAACATTGTAAAGTATAATATATTTAATAAAAAAATGTATATTTTTATATTCCCGACGTTTCGGGTGATGGAAAGCATATATATTATTATTTTTTTTTTATAGGAGAGGGGGCAAACGAGCATGCGGCTCACCTGATGGTAAGTGACTACCGCCGCCCATGAACAACCGCAACACCAGGGGAATTGCAGATGCGTTGCCGGCCTTTTAAAAAGGAGTAGGCATTTTTCTTGAAGGTCCCTAAGTCGTATCGGTCCGGAAAAATCGCTGGTGGTAAACTATTCCACAAGGAAGTTGTGCGAGGAAGAAAACATCTTCTAAATCGCACAGTGGTGGACCGCCAATCATCCAGATGGTGTGGATGGTATCGGGAGTTCTGCCGCGATGTGCGTTCGTGAAATTTGGCGGCTGGGATTAATCCGAACAATTCCTCAGAGCACTCCCCATGGTAAATGCGAAAGAAAATGCTAAGAGATGCAACATCTCTTCGCAGTGCCAATGAGTCGAGCCGATCGGAAAGGACTCGGTCGTCGACGATTCGAGCCGCTCTGCGCTGGATGCGGTCAAGTGGAAGAAGCTCGCACTGGGGAGCCCCAGCCCAGAGATGGGAACAGTATTCCATGTGAGGCCGAACCTGCGACTTGTAAAGTTGCAGGCGTTGAGCCGGCATGAAATACTGTCCCGCTCTGCTGAGCACGCCAAGATTTTTAGAGGCCAATTTGGCCTTCTCTTCCAAGTGACCACGAAACTGCACGCTACTCGATATGTCGACGCCGAGGATTCCGATACTGGCTGAGGCAACAAGGGGAGTACCTTGAAACTGAGGAGATACGGCAAAGGGGTTCTTTTTAGCGGTAAACGCGCAAACTTGTGTCTTTTGAGGATTAAACTGGACTAGATTTAGTCGCCCCCAATCCGAGACTTTGTCCAGCAAAGACTCGACTTCAGACACAAGTTTGTTCCGGTACTCAGTGACGTTTTCCCGAGAAATATTGGCACGGCCGGTGTATAGAGCATCACCAGTGCTGTCATCCGCATAGCAATGAATGCTACCGGCTTGCAACATATCATTGATATGCAGAAGAAACAGCGTTGGTGATAGCACGCAGCCTTGTGGAACACCAGCGTTAATAGGCTTGTAGTCGGAGCATGCACCGTCTACAACGACCTTGATGCTCCGATCTGCAAGAAAGCTGGTGATCCAATTGCAAAATTTCTCGGGAAGCCCATAGGAAGGGAGCTTCGAAAGAAGCGCTTTGTGCCAAACCCGATCGAAGGCCTTCGCAATGTCCAAACTAACGGCCAATGCCTCCCCCTTGGACTCTACTGCCAACGCCCATCTATGAGTTAAGTAGACCAGAGGATCACCAGCTGATCGACCCCGACGAAAACCGTACTGGCGGTCACTAATCAGCTGGTGATCCTCAAGGTACCGCATGAGGTGGCAGTTTACAACGGATTCCATTATTTTGGAGAACAAGGGGGTGATGGCGATAGGCCTGTAGTTGGACGGGTCTGAGCGGTCGCCTTTTTTAGGGATCGGGTGGACAAAAGCTGTCTTCCATGATTTCGGGACTACGCCTTGGGAGTAAGAGTACCGGAAAAGACGCGTTAGAACCGGTGCCAACTCCGGAGCACACGTCCTCAGCACAATTGGGGGGATTCCGTCAGGCCCACTCGACTTGTGGATGTCAAGGGAGAGGAGTGCTCTGCGAACCGAGCGCTGTGAGAACCGCACATCCGGCATGGAGCACCCACACCGCGGGATGGTCGGCGGTGTGTTCCCCCCGTCATCAACAGTCGAGTTGTACGCAAAAAGGGAGCCTAAAAGGTCGGCCTTCTCTTTTGCGTCGTGGGCCAGTGAGTCGTCCTCCCTGTGCAGAGATGGTAGTGAAGGCTTACAGAAATTCCCTTGGACAGCCTTGGCGAGAGACCAGAATGCACGGGTTCCCGAAGGAAGGCGAACTAGTTTCTCGCCAATTCTGCCTATGTGCTCTGACTTTGCCTTGGCAATAACTCTTTTGAAGGAGCTGGAGGCGAAGTTATACATCTTTTTGAGTGTGCTGGTGTTTACATCCCGAGTCACCGCAGCCGCAGCCCAGGCTTGATAACACTCCTGCTTACTGCGTAATGCAGTCTTACAGGAGCGACCAAACCAAGGCTGAGATCTGCCTCCGATGGGTACCACAGATGATGGAATAAATAGTTCCATTCCCTGTAGCACCACATCAGTGACAGAGTCAGCAACAGCGCTGGGATCATCCGGCGAGAAGCAAACCCGCCCCCATGGGTAGGAAGCAAAGAAAGACCGCATTCCGTCCCAATCCGCCGACCTGTAATGCCAAACACGGCGGCAACCTGCAGAACGCAACCGCGAGGGGAGCGTGAGTGGCACCACACTCCGGATCAGACAATGGTCCGAAGAGCCGAGAGGGGCATTGACGGAAACCTGATATCTGTCCGGATGAGAGGTCAGCAGAAGGTCCAACAGGGAAGGTGTATGGTCCTCAACATCTGGAATCCGCGTAGGCGATGTAACCAGTTGTGTCAGACCATATGCATTTAAATTATATTATTGATATATTAATTATAATTAATAAAATCAAATCCAAACCCAAGTATACCACTGCTAGACTTCAAGATACCGTAAGCTCATTCTGCGTAAATCGGACCAAAAATTAATATTAAAAAACTGAAGGTAGCCGGGCTAACTATGACAGCAGGACGTCAAACACCTCAGTCCCCCGTGACCACGGGTGCTGGAAAGCACCCGAAACGTCGGGAATATAAAAATAGATTAATATACGCGATAAAATCCGTAAAATTAGTTTTATTTAAAAATGTGTAGTGTTCGCGTAAATATAAGAAATCATTAAAAAATGTATAATCAAAATCGGTTCACAATTGAAGAAGTATAGCATACAAACAAAAAATACAGTCGAATTGAGAACCTCTTCCTTTTTATATCTACTAAGACTAACAAAACTCACGTTGATACAGCCTTTAAAAATCTGTGGTTTGGCATAAGAATATACTTGTTGTGATTCGATCCAGCCACGTTCATAAATACAATCGCGTAGATGATTAACAAGTTTCAGACTCGCTCGGTGGGGGGTAACGACCGATTTTCGTCAGTGATGAAACTCTAATGGCTTTGTTAGTTCCTTAACAAGCTATTAGGCTAATGACTTACTTGGTATATACTGAAAACTGTTTTTTTGAAACTTTGTAAAGGGGATTCGTGCTACTAATTTACATTTAAAGACAGTCATAATAATATACCACTGCCACTATTGAAATAACACAAATGTTCAAATATTTAAAAAAAACGTTGTTTATGCTTGAAGAATAAAGCCATTGCAACTTCTTTTTTATTTTCTATGTAAGTGTTGCAAATATTATAAAATCGTAAGACGCTTTTTATGTATCTTTTTAAGTGCTAGGCTCCACAGTTAATAAACCTTTTCATATGTTATTACCAGTGATATAAATATTAAGATAAACTTGAACTTATATGAACTAACTATGACATCGGGACGTCAATCATCGCAATTCGCACCATCACCATCATCACTGTGTTGGTGTCTAGAGACCACAATATCAGATTGCCATTAGGTGGACTGTGTCCTCGCATGCCACTCTTATTCTTTGAAAACATTCTTAGTACTGGTTATTGTTATAAATGCGTAGACTTGTTTTTATTTACCATAACATGGTATTTACTATTTACGTTAACTCTTTCCCCTTTATCGCAAGACTATTAACTTTATTAGGCAAAATAACACAGAACGTTTATTAGACAAGCAATAAATTTGGAAACTTAAAGCTTCTTGGCAACTAGAAAGGAAACTGTACTAGAAATTACCGCAATTAAGTTTGCCTATAAACAGGAAAGCTGTAGTTTCTTTAATACTTAATTATCTTCTTCTTAAGTAGCTTTATTTATACGGTATAGTCATTTTCTTTAATAGTATGGTTATCTTCTATATAAAACGTTTCATGTAGTACAGCTGCGATTAAACTTCATACTATCAATCGCATAATTGTGTGGACTAGGAAGAAATAAAGCAAGAGAAAAAAATAGCAGTCATTGAGGACAGTCGACAGAAGGCATCAGTCAGTCGAAGTCGAAGCTAACTCATTAGATTTTACCCATCCAAAAATCGCTCAACGCGCTTAAAGAAGTTTTCACTTAAAAAAAAAAAACTATGAAAACACGCATTGATCAGGAGCTGTGACAATCCTAGTAAGAATACTGTCTCGTTTGTCTAGTGGTTGTAGTAGTGCTACTGCTGATCATGAGGTCCCGGGTCGGTCCAAACAAAATCAGTTATTGAGTTATCCATCAAGTGATTCTCAGTAGCTGCCCGGAGTCAGGAAGTTGACGATGTCTCACCCCCGTGCCTCGGAAAGCACGTAAAGCCGTTGGTCCTGCGCCTGATCTCTCTCCGGTCGGGTCGGTTTACCGTCCCAACGGACTATAAGGCTCTGTAATCCTTTCCTGCACCGATGGCTAGTTTCGATGGAAATTCGGTCTGGAAGACATTATTATTATTACCAGGTCAAAGTTATGAAATTATTCTGTCGTCGTCGGTCCACAATAAGTCTGCAAAATTTTACATTATTTGGACATCTGGCAGTGGATAAATATTGAATAAAAAAGGTATTACATATACATACAGTATATTACACTTGACATACTGGTCAAGCTAGCAAAAGCGTGCTTATAATCATATTAGAGTTAAAATAAAAAGAAAATTTTAAAAACGCAGCAACTGTCATGATCCTAATGAGAATACTAAAGCAAAATTACATTTTTGTATTGTCATCGGTTCTTTGTGCGTCTGCAAAATTTGAGATTATTCCGACGTCCTGAAGTGGGTAAAAACATTCATATATACAGGTCAAGCTAATACAAGCGTGCAAAATGAGCACATCCTCTCAGAATTCAGGTACAGACACAATGGCAAAATGTAAAGAAAAATCAATATTTTGGTTTCTATTTGAGAGTGCTTAACGAACTGGCGTCCCAAGGTGCTCTCTAACCCAAAGGTGGGTTAATGTGACACATAGTGTGTCGACGATGTAAGAGAGATTTACAGCCCCTAGCACATAACTGTATGTGCTGTATACCGCAAATCGACTAATGGTAGTATCTCTATTCGAATATTTTTATCTATCACTTATGTTTATTACGTGGTAGAGCTATGCTGCAGTTATTATAGTGGTATAGTTGTAGCACGAATGGGTCGGCTTGACCGGGGAAGGACCACGCTCTTACAGAATACCAGCGTAAAATGGCAGCTTGACACTGCTGCGTTTAGTATGGTGAGTGTAGAGAACCGGAGACCCATTTTACTGGAAAAGAGGCATTTCATCCTAGTCCTCACGGGTGACGACGCGTCTGAAGATAAATGTAGATGTTTATGGGTCACAGCAACCACTTACCATCAGATGGACTGTGTGCTCGTTTGTCACCCTATCCTATAAAAAAAATGTATCCAGTTGCGTTAATACTCGACAAACAAAAAATACAAATTGAACTGCTAATCTTTTCATTGAACAGTCTACTTGGTCTTCTTTTGAAATGACCTATTATTCAGTAGCAGATTAAGAAAGAAGAAGTTTGAAGCCAAAAATTTAAAAGGGGGGAGGAAGAAGAAGCATTCATTTGAACCCAACTAAAGTGGCCTATTTAACGTGACTATTTTTGATAATCACTATTATTATTATACAATTTTGCCATTGGTTTGCTTGTTATTGTTCAATGTAAGGGTTTGTTAGTTATTAAAATATTTATTATTTGAGCATAGCCTAATAAATTATTAGCGCTTCCTATTTTAAACCGTATTTAAATTGAGTTAGACCTATTCGTTACAACTTAAGCACCTAACAAAGTCCACTGCTGAACATAGACCTCCACCATATATTGCCTCGTTTGTCATCCCACTTTGACTTATTTAAAAACGTACATGCTTACTAATATTCGTTAATTACTGGTTACACGTTTTACCATCAACTAATCTCGGTATATTACTTGATATGGAAAGCTTGCGCATCGCCGTAGGAATCCGAATAGGAGCGGCGATTTGTCAACTCCATCAGTGCCCCTGTGGTAGCGGCGTCGACAAGTTTGGGCTCCACGGACTTTCATGTAAGAAAAGTTCTCGTAGGTTTTCACCGCACGGTTCTATGAACGATGTCATCCGAAGCCTTGAGCCTTGTGGAATTTTTAGAGACGATGGCTAGAGGCCGGATGGTATGACATTGGTTCCTTGGGAGAGAAGTAAAGTCCTAGTGTGCGATGCTACTTGCGTAGACACTTTGGCGGATTCTCATCTCAGGGGTACGTCGTTTAGAGCCGGGGCAGCATCAGAGGCAGCTGAACTGGGTAAGTGGCGCAAATATGAGTCTCTCAGAGATGACTACATATTTGTGCCATTTGCTGTAGAGACTATCGGTCCGTGGGGTCCACGTGCGGTGAAGTTCATAAAGGATTTTTTTATAAGTAAGATTGATAATGTAACGCATCATGGTAACTTGTAGAGTTTAGCCAAATAAGTTAAAAAAATTAGTTATTCCCACATCATAGGTAATTTTTGATATAAACAATATAAAAATATTTTTCTTCATTGGAAATATTGATATTTTATAAACCACTTTTAACAATTTAATTTCTGAAATATCGATATTATGAGAAATATGATAATTTGAAACCATCAAAAAATTTGTAATACTTTTTTCTTTTTTAAATATCCTGTATAGAATCATAGACTTATATTCTAAGTCTATGTCCGGTAGTTTTAAAATAGTAATAAAATCTCTAACTATACTAACTACATTTGTATATTCCATAAATGTATCACAAGCACTATTGTACTTAAACATTAAAAATATTTTGAATACACTGCTTAGTAAAATGAGTTACTGACACGGGTAGGCATGCATTTTTCCAATTGTTCAATTCGAAATTCACGTCTAAAAATAATTAAAAGAATATAAAACTGTTTTCAAATCAACATTAAAATACTTGTTTACTTTAAAAATTGCAGAAAATTGTGGAACGTTTTATTTATATGCAAATTGCATACATGTCAGGCACTTTGCACGCCACGTGAGAATGGGAAAAGTAAATAACACGTCTTGTGTTCATTTTACTGACCTACGATAAGATGTTTCGTCTTTCAGTAAAATTTTAAGCATTTAAAGTTAATTTGAATGTCCTATTTACATTTAATTTTAACATTTTTTTTAATATTTTCTTAGTTATTATAACCCAGTGCTTAACTACTGGCCAACCTGATGGTAGCTGGTAACGTAACCAAAGATGGATAAAGGTAACAAAAGCCTGTTCAACCATTAAATAAAACTATTTTTACGGATTTTATAGCGTTTAGCTTTGCTTATTTTTAATTACTGACGTTTCAGGATCTTTGCAGCACGCATGGTCACGTGGTTCTCGTAAATATTTCAATCTTGCCTATATATTACTGTTGCGCGCCACTATTAATGTTTTGTACATGGCAACACTAGTTACACTAGCGCCCTCTAGTGTCGAGTAGCAGAACTAGGAGAGTCATGATCCTTCCAGAAATTTCGGGACCGATATGTACTCGAACATTCTAGATGTCGCTACAGTAGAAGATTCTGGAAACTATCTGAGGCCCTATATAAGGCCGGTATAGACCACGACCGAGGCAGTGTTGAATTGGCGATACAAGAGAATACTTCGAAGCGAAATAACGGCGAACTGTGTTTTATTATTAGTGTGATTTTAGATTGTAATTATTGTTGCGTAATTAAAGTGTCAATTTTGGTAATTCAATCGGTAGTTTTTAATTGTCTCGAACCCCAAGCTCGTAACAATACGTTTAAATTAACCTCGTAATATGCTCGGCTTATAGATGTCAATTTCGGACTAAAAATAAGGTGTTTTGAACTAGCTTAGCTCTCAACATAATCAAATTTACCCTGTACAGGTTTAGGGCATAAAATCTGTTGAAGCGTGATAACTAAGGGCTTGATAATTTTTCAAAATTTGTTACAAACAAATAGAAGTACATAAGGTTGTATTATTTTTAGAAAATAAAAATCTTGAGATCATCAACAACCTTCATAATAAAAGCTAACAATAAATTTCATATGAAATATAATATAATAAAAAAATGTACTCGTAGTTATTTCGTTTGTTACTAATCTATCTCTCAAAATTTCTCAAAATTAAACTGTGCGCTATATAACATCCTTAATATCCTTTTTATTAACACACTTTTATCATTAGTAACAAAAACCCTGTGGTTCCCGTTAAGTACGTTATCAGGATCAGTATTCAAACCTATAGAAATAACTTTTTTTTAAAAACTAGAACATATTTTTTTATTTATTAATTTTTTTTTATTTTATATGGTTTTATTACCTCTTACTGACACTAGCCGATGCTAAGCTAAGTAAAGCGGGGACTTTGACAGTCCTCTTACTCCCCAGACAATGCAGAGGTAATAAAACTACATAAAATTATGATACAATTTTTTTAAATAAAATAAAAAAATTATAGTTCGATTTTTAAAAAAAAAAGATATTTCTATAATTTTGAATAATGATCCTGATAACGTACTTAACGGGAACCACAGGGTTATTGTTACATATTGTATATGAATGTATGCATGCATATATTTTGTAAGAGTGAATAAATAATTGACTGCCTAGGCAGCCTCCGTACTACAACACAATCAGCAACTTGCTGTCCCGCGTTATTATTGTGTTTTTCTATCAAGAAATTCTCAGTAGTCAGTCTTCGGTAGCAGCTCAAAGTCTCGTGCCTCGGAAAGCACGTAAAGCCGTTGATCCTGCGCCTGAACTCTCACCGGTCACATGAGTAAAGAAACGGTCGTGTCGGATTTCCCTCCGATCGGATTATGAGAGTAAGTGAATAGAGAGTGCACCTGTTTGCGAACAAACTCGTACACTATAATCCTATATATTCGTAGTTAGTCTCCGTTGAGGCTGATCGCATTGATCGAAATTCGGTCTGATGGTATTATTTATGGATTTATTGAAATTTCTCTAAATTATCTGTAATTTTGTAGACATTAACAACGGATGAATATATAGTATTTCATGTTTGTTACCAAGCTCTCAATAGGTTCATCATAGCTTATGATCGATGCGTGTTAATTTCTTAAGTCTAATATTATTAAGAATATGATTACGTGGAAATATTGCAAACATGTTTCTGAAACTATCTAAGCCAGTTTTCGAGAAATTTTGCTCTATTTCGCAGGAGTGTGTTATTCTCTTCTTCCTACTTGACCAAAAATGCCAATATTTCTTTACTATCACATAAATGAAATGCTTATATTATATTAATTTTTTTATATAACTTTCCTAAAAAGACCGTAATGGTGGAAACCAAATCTAAATTCATTAAAAGACTGACGCAGTAAAATTACTTAATTTTATATTCTTTACTATACTCTTAAAATTAAATATTATGTCATATAAGCGTCAATAATAAATGTAATTTGTGTTTTGACAATTCGTGATAACGAATAGCTCGTGAACGTGCCGTCAACTGTTTCCCAGCCGCGTTCTTGAAGCCTACTTGGCTTCGCGTATCTATGCAAATTGCATTACCACGAGCACTGCCCGTTTCCATTATGTTTTTACGGTGCAAATAGTCACTAACAAGCCACTGGAAAATATAACCAATATTATTTTATTTGTTTCCGTCGTCTATTTAAATTTCGAAAATGTTTCAATGTGAAAATAACATTAAAATATTTGTAAATCCACAAAGATATATTTTCATACGTGGAAATTAATTAATAAATGACTATTTAAATTCTTTAAATAGTTTTATAAGGTTAATCAGTCTAAGCGCCTTTTTTATAGAATAAAGGTGACAAACGAGCACACATTCCACCTGATGGTAAGTAGCTTCTGTGGCCCATAGACATCTACATCTATCTTCGTGTGCGAATTAAAATGCAGATGCGTTGTCAGCCGTGAGGACTATGATGGAATGCGTCTTTTCCAGTAAAATGGTTCTCCGGTTCTCTACACTCACCATACGAAACACAGCAGCATTAAGCTGCTATTTTACGCTGGTATTCTGTGAGAGCGTGGTCCATCCCCGGTCGAGCCGACCCATTCGTACTACAACTATACTATTAATATAGCTGCAGCATGGCTCTACCACGTATAACCTTATTTTTAGAATAGTAATTGTAATAAATGGGTGTAGCATAGCACTGTTATAACCGACTCGGATTTTTTATTGCTCTAAAGGCAATTGTCGGATTTCGAAGAAATTTAGCAAAGACTTAGAAATACTTAGAAACTTAGAAATGATTCAATCCGAGAATCGGAGCGGAGCCCTCTGTGCGAAGCAAAGCAGGCGTCTTATCGCTGACTCCGGACTGGATAGTTTTATTTCTTTATTGCATCGAAAGATATACAAATAACGTTTCATTTACCTTATATTGTAATATTTTGTCCGCAACACAGTCACACCCGGTAATATAGCCGTTTTACATTTAATATAGTTTATTTAACATTCTATTAGGTAATAATACCAGGCTAAGAAAGAAAAAAATTACGAAGAAGTTGGTATTATTCTTATCGCTGTGGAATTAATACTAAATTCCCGATGTTTCTCAAATTTCCAACTTTCGTACTCCTAAAGAGAATCCATACAAATATTTCTCCAATGTCGAAATCTTATTAAGTCTGAAGAAATACAAAGAAACCTTAGGAAGGCTGATTGCCTTGCCTTTTACCCTAACGTGTAAATAGACCGATCCGATAGGCCTTATTCAGCAACTGATTGAAAGAGAAACTGCTCTCAGTTATTTTTATTACATTAAATGTCAATAGTATACCTAAGCACATATTCATTGATAAAAATTGTGCGTGGTGCAAGTCACGACTATATACTATACGACCGGTATAACCACGAGATAGTTATGATATTTCACATAATATCTGTCGAGTATGTGAAATATTAAGGCGAGGAGAAACAGCGTCGAAAAGTAGGTACCTACGATAGCTGACCCTACCAATCTAGATACTACCAACATATTTGTATCCGATGTAACATTATAGTGATTTATACGAACAAACACTAGAATTCAGTGCCTGAGTTATGGCGACAATTATATTATTAAAATCTAAAAATTAGAAATAATTTTTCTTTTTGCGCAATACGGGCTTTAACTTTTATTCGAAACCAGGCCTTAATGATTAAACTAGGTACTGCAACTACCGAACCGTGCGTTTGACAATGGATATTAAAAAATATATTATGTTAGTAATTATCCATTTAAACTGTAGGTGTTAGGACACCATTCCTGCCTAGACGCGGCTGCCCATTTCCTGGATTGTTTTCCTCTGTCACCTCTTACAATACCTGCGGAATGATATGGGGTAGTAGTTATACTTCTACCGCCACTACACGGCCACAAGATTTTCAATAAGCGTAATGTATTTATGTGTCTATGTGTATGTAACCGTGTAGTGACAGTTTAATAATATCCACAGACAACAGAAAAATATAAAATATAAAGCTATTAGGAATGAATAAATAAAAAAATTCTATCTAGTAAACTGTTACATAATATAAAAACGAGCATGCTAACGCTCTCACAGAAAACCAGCGTAAAATAGCAGCTTAATGCTGCTGTGTTTCGTATGGTGAGTGTAGAGAATCGGAGACCCTTTTTACTGGAAAAGAGGCATTCTATCTTAGTCCTCACGGATGACAACCCATCTGCATTTTAATTCGCAAACGAAGATAGATGTAGATGTCTATGGGCCACAGCAACCATTTACCATCAGGTGGACTGTGTGCTCGTTTGTCACCTTTATTCTATTAAAAAAAATATTCCAATGCCAACCTCACCTGCAAGTGCACTGTGCTGATCGACGGTAAAAGATATAGTTTTTTTATACAAACAACGTGACAAATGAGCACAGTCCATCTGATGGGCAGTGCATGCTGTGGCCCAAAGATATATCTACATTTATCGTCGATAAAGAATGAAAATCATACTCGTACTCAGGGGTAACAATCACATGCATTACCCCTGAGCACAAAATAGTGTCTCCTGTTCTCTTTATTTACCATACGAAACAATAAAACTTATTTAGAAAAAAAAAAGCTATTATTTAGAATTATTTAGAACTGGCTGTAAAGTGCATAAAACCTATTTATGAAACAAAATACTGGTTGAACAGCAAAGGAATAGCTTAAAACTGTTTACATGCACTTTATACTTTATATAATATAATGAAACAATTCTTGACTCGTGCGTAAATGATGCCTGCTTCTAGCTGACGTATTTTTGGAAAGTCTATGCCCACTATTGGACTTAAAAGTATATTATCTAGTTTAGCTAAACTTTCCTTTTTTTATTTCTTTGTGTACAGGTCGACGCAGTCAGGGACTCACGAGCTTGTTTGTAATTCACAAACAACGTTCTTGCAACAAATTACCGCCTGAGTACTTGACACCGTATTTTTGCCTTATTTTCACAAAGCGCAGCTCTAGATGTAATTCCAATGTAGCTCCCAGAAGAGATTTCTGAGACGTGACTTGTTGCTTCTTGATGTTGGAGTTTGCTCTCATTAGAAATAACTATACTGACGAAAATGTGTGATCATTCATTTATTTATATTATATCATTAATCCTAATCTTGAAAATCATAACTCATCAGGATGATTTTCAATATTAGAACGGTTAGGTTTTTTTCTATCGTAATGTTTTTTAATGTTAACCCCACTAGTTATTTCATGAAGGAAGATTTTTACATGCGTAGATTTTTGCACAATGAAAAACATCGAGATCTCGGATTAATTATTTGTAGGCTATACAATCATTTGGTTTACTGGTACGGAATTAAAAACGACGGCGCCTTGTCCGGCCCATATGCTATTGAGCCATCATTATTTTTAGTTTAGTTTGTTTTTTATATTACTTTTTATCATTATTTTTGTATATTATAAGTTACAATTCCATCGTTATATTACGTAAACATTTGAGTTATGTTTGTTAGTATTTATTATAAAAGGAAAGGTTCAAAACTATATAACTTTTGTTCATTTCCTTTCCACTCGAAAGGTATGGCCGTTAAGGTAGATAAAATAACGTAATCATGCACCATAATATGATTTTTCGATTTACGGCTCTTTGGCTAATTTAATGAAAGCCTTTGAATCACGTTTATAGCTGTATAAGCTAAGGTATTTTGCCTACCCTGCACAGAAAATATTAAAATAATTATGTAAACTAATCTTAGGCAAAAACTTGTTCACGAAACAAATACTTAGTGGTATTTTCATAACATTGGTTTAATTTCAACTAGCAATACTAATTATGATTACTTCCATAACTTTGGTAACCACAAAATAAAGAAGTCCATATATTTTTTGGTTGCTCAAGCTTTGATGCTTGGGATGTACTTCAAATGAAGCGGGAATGATGTATAAACGCACAATCATTCTGACACGAAGGTATGTTGGAATCCCGGAATCGGGCCAAAAGTCAGTTTTTTTTTTATAGGAGGGGGGGCAAACGGGCATGCGGCTCACCTGATGGTAAGTGACTACCGCCGCCCATGAACAACTGCAACACCAGGGAGGGAATTGCAGATGCGTTGCCGGCCTTTTAAAAAGGAGTACGCTTTTTTCTTGAAGGTCTTGTGTTTGAAGTTATTGTGTTTTTCTGTCAAAAAAATCTCTGTAGCAGCTCGGAGATAGGAAGTCGACGGTGTTTCACCCAACATCTGATTTTCCCTCCAATTGCAATATGAGTGCCTTCTAGGTAAGATTAGGCTCTTGTAAAACTAAGTTAGTACGTTTTACCACCTCCGGCTACATCACTACATACCGTTGGTTGGATTGTAGTCAACCACTGGCTTATGTGGCGGCGCTGTCGTCGCGCCACAAGCGAAACATCGAAGCCTGAATTACGCTAACAAAGTCCCGAAGTTAAAGCAGTATATATAGAATAGCTCCGAGCTACCACTCGGAGCGTAGACTGCTCCCAGGGCAGAACACCTTGCCCGGCGGGAGATCTCCCCTTTTCCTTCAAACAAATAACAATTTTGTAATTGTAAAATAATTTTAAGTTAAACCAGCTCAAATCTGCACGCTTCTGACATTTTCTTCGTTGTGCACTTACGAGCATTTTTACGGTGTACAATCCTACATCAAGTTCGCACGGGTTTCAAAGAGCCTTATCCGCTTTCCAGATAAGAGGCGACATTTACGTCGAAAGCGTTTTGACCTGCTTTTTGCAGTGAGCATTGAAAACCAAGGTACAACTTGTGAGCTGCAAAAATGTGGGCTTCTTAAAGTCGAGTTGATGAGCAAACTTAGTTTTTCGACATCGCTTTGGGTGAATAAAGAGACTTTATATGGCTAAACCAATTGTGATAAAATTTTACAAACATAATGATTTCTTATATTTACGCGAAGGCTACTCATTAAATGGAACTAATTTTTATGGATTTTATCGCGTTTAATTTAACTTTTTAATTCCCGACGCTTCGGGTGCTTTGCATGCCCCCCCCCCCCCCCTCCCGTAACCGACCCGTGACACATGGGTGTGCTCATTTGTCACCCTTATTCTATAAAAAAATATTCTTTATTTATTTCTTTGCTCAGATAGGTGGTGATCGGAGAATCTGAGCACTGATAATGCTACTCTCCATCACGATCATGAAGGCTAGGGCCAGCCTTTTCTCAGGCCAAAAACTTAAGACTTCACTAGTAAACTACACATTTACATAATTCAGATGTAAATGTGTAGTTTATAAAAAACCGTGTACAAAATTAAAAATAATATTAAAATCACATTTTACACTTCCTAGCTGTTTAATTAGAAACGAAACTACATTTATGAATTTACAACCGACAGTGTAGTGCGAGATAAAATCGGTGAAATGAGGACGGGCCTGCATGCCAACGACTTGAAAGTAGGTTGCGCGTCGTTGCGTGCAAATGTAGCTACCCCTTAACAAATTGCATCGATAACATTCGTCACTAGTGGACACCGTGAAGTGAATAAGACAACAATTTGTCGATAAATCGATTAGCGTCACAGCCGTGAGAAGATAACGAGTAAGTTTCGATATAATCGATGTCCGTTTGTTCGTCAAAAACGATACCAATTACGGCAATTACGCCATTGACTTCAGCAATGAGTCACAGGTACGATGTTTATAATAAAATGGAATAGCTTTTCTTGTTGTATTGTTTAGATGATAAGGCTTTCTTTTCCGCCTAGTTCATAAAGTTGTACTCAAAAGGGTCGGTGATACTTCACCGACCCTTTTTTATTTCTACGCCAAACGGTAGTGTTTTTTTTTATAGGAGAGGGTGCACCGCCGTAGGTGACTACCGCCGCCCATGAACAATTGTCTAATGACAAGTGATAAAAACGATCTATTCAATGCTATATTTATAAATAAAAGCATTATTATATATATATATATAATATTATAATTTCCTATACTAGATTGTATGTATTTTATGGGTGTAGTATGTATTTTTGTTATATTATATTATATTATTGTACAACTAAAATGTTTCATCATCATCATCATTAAACCCCTTCACAAGTCCACTGCTGAACATAGGCCTCCCCCAAGGAATGCCACAAAGCACGGTCCCGATCCACCTGCATCCATCGACTTCCTGCACGTCTTACCAGGTCGTCACTCCATCTAGTGGAGGGTCGCCCTACACTTCGCCTACCGGTACGAGGCTGCCACTTGAGAACCTTTCTTCCCCATCGGTTGTCGGTTCTTCGAACTATATGGCCAGCCCATTGCCACTTTAGCTTACAAATCCGTTGGGCTATGTCGGTTACTCTTGTTCTACTGCGGATATCCTCATTTTTAAGTCTATCGCGCAGAGAAACCCCGAGCATAGTCCTCTCCATAGCTCGTTGAGCGACCTTGAGCTTCCTCATACGGCCAGCAGTGAAGGACCACGTCTCAATTCCATAGGTCATCAACCTAAACTGTTTAGTAATACTAATTTTCATTTCTAACATTTCAAATGCTTTGCCAATAGCACAAGCCCATAGTCACGACCGAAAAGTGTTTTCTGACGGCCTGATGTCATTTAATAAAAAAAATATAAAATAAAAGTTGTAAGAAAAAAATAAAATTTATAAAATGTAAAAACCGTCTTTAAAAACTATAAAAAAGAAATAATTTCCACATAACATGTCGGAAGCGACATTGGCCTAATGGTAGGGTGCGGACCGCGAACTCAAAAGGTCGTGGGTAAGAAACCACTGCTAACACAAGCATTTCAAGCTTACCAGGAGTGGTGAAAGGGTTTATTAGTAATTACTTAAACTTCAAAAAATGGAGGAGATTCTCAATTCGACTGTATTTTTATGTGTTTTACATCAGAACTTGTTTTCAATGTTGAACCGATTTCGATGATTATTATTTGAAAGCTGGTGCTTTTCATGTAGTCCCATATAAATTTGATCAAGATCTGACCAATAGTTTTTATGTTATCCTTAATAATGCGTATTTAATTGACTTCGAGTACATTAATGATGTTCTCATTTTATTTATATTGAAGTCGATTGTACATTTTAGTTTTAATTTTAAGACGGCTCCGTGGCGTAGTGGCTTAGCAATGAGTTGCAACGCTTGGGGCCGCGGGTTCAAATCCCGCACGGAACAAGTATTTGTATGGCCTGCAAATAATTGTTCCGGGTCTGGATGTTTGTCCTTGTGCAATATATGTTTATAAACTGCCTCCACGATACAGTAGAAAATCCAATTGTGGGGGTAACGTATTTTTAAAAAAAAAATATCACTTGTTTTAATAGCTTTTAAGTCGTCGCTAATTCGTGTTGAAAAATTAAAGCCCTGACTATAATATGAATTGGTTTTAAATTTTTATTAAAGGCTTAAATTTTTACTCCTTTCAGTGGACTTAGCAACTTTACAAGCACAAGTTAAAATAACAAGAATGTCGTATAAATAGTTACCCTTAATGTATAACCTCATTTAAATCTC
The DNA here is from genome assembly GCA_963668995.1 of Parnassius mnemosyne. NCBI lineage: Eukaryota > Metazoa > Arthropoda > Insecta > Lepidoptera > Papilionidae > Parnassius > Parnassius mnemosyne. The sequence goes on from CAVLGL010000091.1 coordinate 15,614,446, forward strand.
TGTAGATTCATTTCAAATGGTTCAGTCCTTTCAAATAAATCGTTAAGAACACATTAAATATATAAGCCTCGAATATAGAACCTCCGCCTTTTTTGGAGTCAGTGAATAAAAACAATAAAATTATTTTGTTTAATTAATTCGTAATTTTTTTCAAGAGCATTACATTCGTAAATATAAAAATGTGTAATATTAAAATTAAAATATACCTTAACATGCTCATTTAATCTACTTTAAAAAAAGATTCTCAATCTTGTTTTTATGTACCTATTGAGTACAACTTCTTAAATTTATGAACCAATTTTAATGAAATCGCGATCCAATATCGATTTATAGATCTGTATATAAATAATAAGAAAAAACTTTTGGGGAAAAGAAAAGTTTTTAATGTATGACTGCCCATTTTGACGACAATTTTTTGATCTTTTTTTTTATAGGATAGGGTGACAAACGAGCACACAGTCCACATGATGGTAAGCGGTTGCTGTGGCCCATAGACATCTACATCTATCCTCGATTACGAATCAAAACGCAGATGGGTTGTCACCCGTGAGGACTGAGTTGGAATGCCTCGTTTCCAGTAAAAAGGGTCTCCGGTTTCTACACTCACCACTTATTAAGATAGAGTCGTTTCTGTAACGATCCGTTTTATTATACATGAGGTGCATGTAAAAACAGTTCATTAAGCAGCTTAAGATAAATTCATATAAAAAATAAAACTTTAAACGGTTTGTAAATAGTTGAACCGGTATTTTATTTAATGCACTTCATTTACTGCAAAACGGCTCATAAAAGAAAGCAAACTCGTTTTTAAATATAGAAACTCTGCAATAAACGTAACAATTACACAACAATAATAAAAACTGTTAAGTAGTCACGGGATATATAAATAGAATAAATATTAAATGAAGGAAACGCCATCGTTGCGAAATACCTTGAACAATGTTATTCCCGTGACGAGGAATTCATTTAGTCTCGCACGAGTAAGCAGTTACGAACCAATCAAACAAAACACTTTTTGCCAAAAATTTCGTACCGGGCATTACACTTGCAAAATACTCATAGGTGCAAAATAAATTTTGCGAAATTAAACTGTGTAAAATGGCAATAAAGTATATAATTTAAAGTGAATACAGAGTTCACTAAGTGCTAGGTAAGGTTCCTTTTATTTCCAAGAGTCGTTTTGGATAGGTACCAGCTTAAAGATATTGAAAATGAATCGTAGCTAAGATTCGCGCAATAATTTTTATTATCGAATCTTAGTTAATTAATTTTAAATATCTTTTATATAATTAATTTCCGCCATGTAACGTCCGATTCTATTAATTAAGCATTTAGTTATTTCTTAAATATTTGTTGCCATAAACAAAAAGAAGAATAGACATTTTCTACGTGGTAGAGCCATGCTGCAGCTATATTAGCAGTATAGTTGTAGCACGAATGGTTCGGCTCGACCGGGGAAGGACCACGCTCTCACAGAATACCAGCGTCAAATAGCAGTTTAACACTGCTGTGTTTCGTATGGTGAGCGTAGAGACCGGAGACCTTCTCTACTGGAAAAGAGGCATTCCATCTTAGTCCTCACGGGTGATAACGCATCTGTATTTTGATTCGCAAACGAGGATAAATGTAGATGTCTATAGGCCACAGCAACCACTTACCATCAGGTGGACTGTGTGCTCGTTTGTCACCCTATCTTATAAAAAAAAACATTGTATGCTAGACGGTAAGGTTCCTTTTTCTTGGAGTTCATTTGAAAAGTTACTACTCTCTTAAATATTCCTGGGCCTCAGCAAAAAGAAGAATAGACAGTATGCTAGGTGGTAATGTACCTTTTCTTTCTAAGGAATCCAGCTGGATAGGTACCTCCCTCTTAAATATTTCCAGCCCTAAGCAAACATGCATCCAATTTTGTGTTCCATTTTGAAAGATTTATTTATTTATTTAATTTAATATTTATTTATTTCTCCCACTTTTTATACAGTTTCATTTCTTACATAAATAGTTTAAGAGTTTTAAGTTGTTGTGGGAGACAGGAGCCCAAACTAGGTAACCCTGTGCTATGGGTCTCCTGGCTCCCCCTCTTGGCTTTATTACAATTCGATGAATATATACCTAGACATGAAGTGAGCGTTGCCTGTGAAGATCGAATATAAGATTTCTTAGGTGTAAATAACAGTAAAAGGCATATTGATTATATATAGCATGCAATATGTTTAAAATTGAAGTATATAATCAAAGTTTTATATAAAAGCATATACGTATACATATATAAATATACATGAATGTGTGTGTGTGTGCGTGTGTGTGCGTGTGTGTGTGTGGTCATGCGTGCGTGCGTGAGTGCGTGCGCGTGCGTGCGCGCGCGCGCGCGTGTATGTGTGTGTGTGTGTGTTTCTATCTCACTATTCCGCTATTTCAGTAAATTCTCTGTTTCTTCGTAATCTAATTTCATAAGCCAATCTGTTAACTTTTTTTTACATTTATATTTTGTTAGTTGAAAAATTGAGTGTTGTCTATTAATTTTATTATATAACCTGCCTATTCAGTACCCATAAAACTTCTGGGCGAAAGTAGATTTTGCTTGTATCGTTTCGCATACCTCATAATTTCTTCTCCTGGTTTGTATTAAATTAGGTGTGAACTCAGTGCAAGTGTGTTTTTTTAAAATTGTAGACAATATATATATATAATTGCCGTACTGTAAGCACTTTAGCTTCCCTGAATAAACTGGTAGTTGAGAAAAATTTTGGCTTATAAAGTGCAACTTTTAGAATAATTCGTTGAGCTCTTTCCAATTCAAGCATGTGTGTCTTATTGGAACCTCCCCAAATGGTAATACCGTAGGTTAATATAGATTGGCACAAAGATATATAAACAGTTTTTAACAAAGTCCAAAAAGATATAGAATAACTACAAAAAGCTGCCGTAAGACTTGGACGAGCGACTGCGTAGTGACGGTGTTATAAATCCACTACCCCATATCATTCTGTGGGTGTAGTAAGAGACGACAGATGGAAAAAACAGATATGGGCAGTAGCATCTTCCTGCTATCAACACAATATAATAAAAACTGCGACTGCCAACCGGCCTGAAAAGCGTGGCAACTATGGCATATATCCCTCCTATGAGGTGATCAATGGGAGGTCTATATTCCGCAGTGAAATGTGATACGCTGTAATGAACAAATGGATAAATAAAATCATCCTTACACTGCTTAAGTATTTATCATGCTTATGGTCTTAACAAGCGTATAACGTGAATAAATTAGATTAGCAACTTAATCCAATAAATATGGAAATAATTTGTTCAAAACAAAATGAGATCACGTTTGGTAAGAATATAATTAATATCAATATATTGAATAAAACTATTTTTACGGATTTTATCGCGTTTAATTTACTTATTTTATATTCCCGACGTTTCGGTTGCTGGTTTTATTCAATGTGTAGTGTTCGCGTAAATATAAGAAATCATAATATCAATATATTTAATCGCTGAACCACGTGATCCAGGGTGAAACTCGTAGACCTCGAACATTTGTAATTCTATTGGTAAACTTTTCTGTTTCATATTACACCTAAATATGGATATGTTAGTTCGCCGTCATATGTTTACCGAAGGCAAACTAATAATAATATTAATAACACCAATAGTTTTAAATCACATCAAAAACATAAATATTCATAAAACATTTCTGAGAAAATACCCATACAAATAACATAATTATAGGTATTAAAACAAGATTTTGGTTATAATTTACATGTAAAGAAATCCTGATCTGACGAAAGGTGTCACACAATGAAACAACCTTCTTAGGAAGGTTAAAAATGCAACACCCGATAATAATACTTTTTTAGCCAAGATAATCAAAAATCTAAATATGATTGATAAAATTAACGATGATTGTTGAAATGGTCTGTACGATATTTTGCTTTTTTTTATAGGAGAGGGGTCAAACGAGCATGCGGCTCACCTGATGGTAAGTGACTACCGCCGCCCATGAACAACTGCAACACCAGGGAGGGAATTGCAGATGTGTTGCCGGCCTTTTAAAAAGGAGTACGCTCTTTTCTTGAAGGTCCCTAAGTCGTATCGGTCGGGAAAAATCACTGATGGTGATCGATTCCACAAGGAAGTCGTGCGAGGAAGAAAACATCTTCTAAATCGCACAGTGGTGGACCGCCAATCATTCAGATGGTGTGGGTGGTATCGGGAGTTCTGCCGCGATGTGCGTTCTTGAAATTTGGCGGCTGGGATTAATCCGAACAATTCCTCAGAGCACTCCCCATGGTAGATGCGAAAGAAAATGCAAAGGGATGCAACATCTCTTCGCAGTGCCAATAAATCGAGCCGATCGGAAAGGGCTCGGTCGTCGACGATTCGAGCCGCTCTGCGCTGGATGCCGTCAAGTGGAAGGAGCTGGCACTGGGGAGCCCCTGCCCAGAGATGGGAACAGTATTCCATGTGAGACCGAACCTGCGCCTTGTAAAGTTTGCTTTAGGTATATTACAAATTGTCAAAAACAAAAATATAATATAATTCTAGATTTTTTATACAAGCCTATACATACATTTAAAAGTAAAATGTGTCAAACATCAAAAGGAAAGGGAGAATCTGGTGATTTTTTTAATATTAATTTGGGTCTAATAAGTTGGTGTTATAAGTATATTTGCGAAGCCGCACTCAAAAGTGGCAAAGTCATTAATTTCTATATCCCTATCACATTGATTCCCCCTTTATAAATACTTATGATTATATTATGTGTAACAGGAAAAAGATATGGCATGATAAGGCTGACAAACCTTTTAATAAAGAAATATAATTTAAAAAAAAAATTAATAATTTGACTACAGTGCCACCTATCGGATTCCAGAAAGATATGAACCATCGTCTCAACAAAACAAATATATTGCGTAAATGCGACCTCAATTGGTCTAGTCGTCAGAAGTTACACAATCACTAATAGACGCATCAACGATTATGTATATAAAGGATTATGTAAAGTCTATTGTGTTTTAAATTTTTGGTCTTAATAAAAATAAAGCTTTAAAGATAATTACAGTGGCGCAGCGTTGCATTCACAATGAGTAATTAGTTCTACTTCATTTCCCTGCTCTTTAACTTGATTTGCTTTAAAAGCCTCACTAATTATTCAACTAGCACCTTTGTTAAACCTCCTTGTAATAGACTTATTATCATAGTGAAACTATTGTTTAATTATATTTTGGATCCGAATAAATATTAAATCGATTGTATTAATAGAATCGATTTTCCAAATTATTTCTTATTTTTATGTTTTTTCGAATTCTATATTGTAAAACTAGCCATGTTTTTGTATTTTAATCATCGATCACTAATAAAAAAACTAGATGCACAATTCCATACAAAAGTTCTCTAAAAACTGTCGCCAAATGTTTTGACGTAATTCTAGTTGATACATTAATGTAAATTGAACATACTTTTACGATGATTTCTTGACAAAATATCAGTATTTAAAATGTACTAAGGCATGTTTACCGTTGGAGCATTCGAATGCTAATAAATTAAAAGTGCACCCATATTTTCGAGTGGGTGCACATTCGGTTACACCATTTTTTGTCACTGATTGTGTATCTAGTTTTTTATTAGTGATCGATGATTTTAATTCATAAAAATAAAGCCAATTTTTCGTCCTCGCGGGTGCCAACGCATCTGCAGTTTGATGTCTATGGGCCACAGCAACCACTTACCATCAGGTTGACTGTGTGCTCGTTTGTCACCCTACCTCATAAAAAAATTTAATAGAAATCATAATCATAGTACTTTGACTACCTAAATAAGTAATTACATTCAAAAAGGGGACCCGGAAAACAAGTTAAGTACTTTGTAATAAAAAAACTAAAGTAAAAAAACGGTTTTCGTGTACCTCACTGTTATGCACAGGCCTCCTATTAAATCTGAACGGGTTATAAGAAGAGTAGAGTCCGCTGTACTTCCCTAGTCCTTTTAGCGGACTTATACCTGAAATATTAATTATTGTTCTTATAACGAGCACGTTGTAAATTAACACTTCAAAGTGCGTTTAGCAATTTCATTGATACCTGTAGGTACTGGTGGTTTGCCTGTAGGTGTAATAAACTTACGTTATTTCCGTGCAAAACAAATCTACGAGTTACTTGACTCCCAAAATAATAACATACTTCGTGTCCTTATCTATCTACAGAGGTACGGTCCACGCACCTATTTAAAAGTAAAGCATCCAGTATTACCACATTAAACTTTGTGCTCGTCCATCATTCTATGACCGTAAAAAATGTTGTACTGAGCAAAATTTATTACGCATGGTAACATAATATATAACATGTAAAGTATCGTTAATTCTGAACGTAATGGCTTACTGTACACTAAATGGTAGATATTATTATTTATGATACATATCGTTTAATTTAAGGCCAACTCTTTTTTCTTGAATAAGGGTGACAAGCGAGCATACTGTCCATCTAATGGTTTTTAATAGGGAAATGCCTACGATACCCGCCTCACGGGGTAAGGACGGGATATGTCCGACTCGCTTCCGACTAAACCCCCCCATGGTGGTTCCACCTTCGTCACATATTGGCAGGGCCACGGGAACGCTGTCGCACACATCACCATGCTGGCCGCCCTACTACACCTCCCCTATCTTCTCAGGTAAGGCGCACCAGAATACACTCTAATCACAAAGATTCGAATTCCCGATATCAATAAATGACGATTTTGCTGAATAAAGGTTGAAACTAAATGAGTCAAAGACCTACGTTACCTCAAAGACCTGAACTTTAAATAAAATTTGCTAAAGCAGTCTTTGTGTGTTAAAAGTAATTTTAAACTAAAATTGCGATTGTCTCCAAAGCATGTTAATGTGATATTATCTCGACAAAAGTCTTTAAACGACTATCAACTTTATTATATGACCAATACCTTATATAATCCATTGCGTTCCATGGTGTTTCTTTATTTTTGCCATTCATACTGTAATCCCTTATATTTTAAAATAACATACAGTAGGAAGTGAAGACATAATTTTGTATCTTGAAGCTAGAGTCTCTACCACTACCAATATTTGACAAACATAAATGTTGTATCGTTTTTTGTTTTTACCACACTTAAAGACATTTTCTTATAATGACGAATTTGTCATCTACAACCATTTCCAAAAATACTCACAAAATTGGCAACACTTTAACAGTTGCTACTAGATACTGAGATAGATAGTGAGGACTAAGATGGAATGCCACGTTTCCAGTAAAAAGGGTCTCCGGTTCTCTACACTCACCATACGAAACACAGTAGCGTTAAGCTGCTATTTTACGCTGGTATTCTGTGAGAGCGTGGTCCTTCCCCGGTCGAGCCGATCCATTCGTGCTACAATCATAATAAAGCTGTAACATGGCTCTACCACGTATAAAATTATTAATTATTCAAATGCAATATAAATCAACCTCTTCGATTTGCCTCCGAAATTTCTCCCCAAATTATTTTCATTATTCACATCAATGTAAAAGATCAGTGGAGTGAATTTCTTATGCCGATAATGCGACTAAACTATTTCTACAGTCAGATATCATACTTATTACGATTACAAAATGGACTAGTAACACAGTATAAAAACTTATACGACAATAATATGCGATTGTCCATCTTGTAGTTGATTTATCCTCTTAGTCGTTTCTTGCGTCACCCAAGGGACAAGATTGAGAAATGGTTTTTCTTACTCTGCCACCACAATAAATTGAACATGTTTCGTTCAGCAAATATACGAAATATTTGGTAAAATTATTTCAACATCCCAAAAAATAAATAACACAACGTGAAACGACGCTTTAGATGCGATAGAACTTAATAACATTTTCGTGTAAAGAAAAACGTGACTTTATTTAATTATTTTCTGTTTACTTTTCAATTCTGGTAAGAGTTACAAATATACTGCCGTACGAGTTAACGGGAATTGATATAATAAATACACAAAAACATTGACACTTGTCGGCGGGTATATTGGACGACCGGTTATAAGACACTCCTAAAGAAGCAAGCGTATAGCGATTATACTGTTCAATATTATAAAGAGATATTAAGTATTAATTTAAATAATACTTATCAATGTAATTTTTAAGAATAACTTACCACGGGTTTGAATTCTGCAAGAAACAAGTATTTGTATGGCCTACAAATAATTTTCACGTATCTGGATATTTGTCTTTGTGAGTCACAGAGTGGGGGTAACGTTACTTTTTTTAAAGATAAAAGATTACATAAACTATACACCAGTTCCGAAAATACCTCAGTCCTCGGAAAAACCCAGCAAGACGACAAATCGTTTTTACTTGTCATATCATATTATGCTCCGTGGTAAAATTAAAAAAAAATAGGGAGCCTCTAAAATACCTGGGTATTTGACTGACTATCGCAAACTTCGTGTCATGAGATTTTTTCACATAATATCTGTTTTTCGAAATATTTTGTACAATTTTTCATTGCTAAAATGCGGTCTTTGATTTAATTGTAGAGAGGATTTGTTACGGTCCATGCCTCGCAAACGTATTGCAATTCCAACGCTACATCCCGTCGCCACTCTGCATAGTTCCCATCTGTTAACAGTACTATAATATGGCTATAAAGCCATCTATCGAAAGTCATTAGGTCTTTTTGGTATTTCGTTAAGTTACCTGTATGACAACTTTCTATAAGATACGTTTATTCAAATGCATTGAAATGCAACATTAAATTTTTCTTCAGCACATAATCATTACAGCCCTTCACAAGTCAATGCTGAAGATAGGCCTCCCCCAAGGAATACCATAAAGCACGGTCCTGAGTCACCTGCATCCATCAACTTCCTGCATGTCTTACCAGGTCGTCACTCCATCTGGTGGTTTCCCCATCGGTTTTCGTTTCTTCGGTATGTCGGTCACTCTGGTTCTACTGCGGATATCCTCATTTCCAAGTTTATCACGCAAAGAACCCCCGTGCATAGCCCTCTCCATAGCTCGCTGAGCGACATTGAGCATCGTCATCCGGCCAGCAGTGAAGGACCACGTCTCAGTTCCATAGGTCATCACTGGCAAAACGCACTGGCTGTACAGTTTCGTTTTCAAGTTTTGAGGTGTACCTGACGAGAAGATGTGCCACAATGTCCCGAACAGTGCCCATCCGAGTTAAATCCGTCGATTGACCTCGGTCGAAATTGGACTCACCTAGTCGTATTATTCGTCCCAGGTTAACATACTCGTCAACAACTTCGGGCTTAGTGCGCCCACCAACTACCGGCATAGGTGTGACATGGACGTTATACATGATCTTTGTTTTGTCCATGTTCATCTAAAGACCTATCCGTTGGTAGGCACTATTGAGGTCATTGAGCATAGTGCTTAAGTCCTCCAGCGATTCTGCCATAAGGAATATATCGTCGGCAAATTGAAGGTGAGTGATGTACTCGCCGTTGATGTTAATACCATATCCTTTCCAGTCCAGAAGCTTGAAAACGTCTTCCAATGCAGCGGTGAAAAGTTTCGGGGATATAGCGTCACACTGTCTTACACCTCTCTCCAGTTGGATAGGTTTCGCACACTAATACTGTACTCGGATAGCCATCGGTAGTCTTACTGTACAAACACTTCAGCACTTCGATATACCGACAGTCAACTTGGCACCGACACCGACCGCAGGATCGCCCAAATTTCAAAGGAATCAAAGGCTTTCATAGTCCACATAAGCCAAATATAATGGCATATTGCCTTTTCGGAAACCGGCTTATTCGAGAGGCTGGAAGACGTCGAGTCTGCATGCGAGACGATTCGTAATGATTCTCGAAAACAGCACGTAGACGCCGCTCAGAAGGTAGATCGGTCTATACTTATTCAAGAGAGCGTTGTCGCCATTCTTGATACCCCATTTACACTCTCGCGCGAGCGACGAGGCGAGTCGCGAGGCGAGCCACGAGGCGCGAGTGTAAACGCTAGCTCGTGGCTCGCCTCGCAGCTCGCCTCGCCACTCGCGGCGCTCGCGTCGGAGGCGGTTTTTTGGGCACGAGGAAAAGGGCCTCGCGAGGGACGCGAGCGTGGTGTTTACACTCGCGTCTCGTTTCAGTTTGTTTACGGCGCCCTTCCAGAATAACATTCGAATTGCTTTTGTTTTAAAATTACAATTTTAATAAAATAATATTATTTAATCTTGCACAATAGGTACTAGCAATTTATATAAAATTATGAAACTGAAAAGGTTCTGTTTCGATGAATACATATCATCCGTCATATTCTTCCTCAACGACGTATTTTATTAATTTCCTTCTTTTATTAAGGCAAGAGTTGATGCCGCTATTATTTCGACGTCATTCATCGTTGCTGGCTCAACGCAAACTGACCGCATCGCGAGAGTGTAAACAGGCACTCGTTACCTCGCAACAACACGCGAGCTGCGAGGCGAGGTACGAGGCGAGTCGCGAGGCGAGAGTCTAAACGAGGTATCAAGAACAAGATCACCACACTTTTGCTCCACGCCTCCGGAGTAGTGCCACCATGGACGATGGAATTAAAGAGCTTCTGAAGGACTTCAAGTACCGGTTTTCCACCCGCTTTCAGAAGCTCCGCTGTAATTCCATTCCATCAGCACATTATTTTGATGAATTCAACCGTTTTATAAGAAATTTGTCCATTATTTGTCACACCCAACTTATTATATATTGGAAATTATATATATATAATTTCCATAATTTAAAAATAAATTATGGAAATTAATTTTAAACCTTTTGCAAGAAATTTTTGAATTTGATTTTTTCATGGAATTATTAAAAAAGAAACAATTTTATTCATGCCGAACACAATGTTAATATCCTTAACTATATTCTGATTAATATAAATGGAAAAGAATTAGAGCAATATTAAACCTCTTTAGTGTACGTTTTAATTATTAGACTTTATTTAACATTAAATCTCATAAATTTTTAAGAGCCAATGAGTCATGGAACTTAGCCATTACAATTACATATACAACATTAGAATTATTTCCCCGCTTACGCTCGTCACTTAATCATGTTACTAAAGTGTTGCGCTCATACAGGAATTGTCAATTAAGCGTTGTTAAAATTTTATGAAATGGCTTTTTATGCATATCAGCATGTCTCTGATAAAATAATTGACAGTGGTATGAGAGTTTTTGACATACAGATAATTAATTTTCCCATGCAGTTCAGTACACTTAAAAAGCATATCAGGCACTACTCAGATTTACAGCTTTATAATATATGTTTAAGGGAAGATAGATTTCCTTACGCTGCCATTACAGGGAAGGGTTGGGTGAGGTTATAAAGTTCTTATTACCTCCGAAAGATGGCGGTATATCATCTTGTTTACGCCACGCGTAAAACTCCCAGACCGGCGACGGGAAGTGGCGTCAAACGTTAAAGACGTATGGTGCTGCGATCGTCAATCGACTTGCCAAACGTGACGGTGAAGGCTATGACGGTTAAAGCAAAATATCGCTCTAAGGATACAAGTTGCTTATTTAGTACTCGGAGACAGACAGACAAAGGCACTTATCGGTTACTGACGAAATGAATTTTTTTTTGTATTACGTGGTAGAGCCATGCTGCAGTTATATTAGTAGTATAGTTGTAGCAAGAATGGGTCGGCTCGACCGGGGAAGGACCACGCACTCACAGAATACCATTGTAAAATAGCAGCTTAACACTGCTGTGTTTCGTATGGTGAGTGTAGAGAACCGGAGACCCTTTTTACTGGAAAAGAGGCATTCCATCTTAGTACTCACGGGTGACAACGCATCTGCATTTTGTTTCTTTATTGAGAATACATGTGGATGTCTATAGGTCACAGCAACCATCAGGTGGACTGTGTACTCGTTTGTCATCCTATCCTATTAATTTATTATTTATTTCCGTTAATGAAGGATATTAAGATTATAATATGGTTTATGTTTAAAGAAGTAAAAGCTTGAACAAAAAACTCCAAAGCGTTGTAATCAGCGTATATCAACTCCAACAATGAGATGTTAATGTTGAGGTGCTAATTAAGAGCCGTAACATATCTCAGAAAGACCACACAGCGAAATTCGCGTCGTAGCATTTCTCATATTAGACCTTTATGGGTCATCGTTGTGAATGACTAGAAAAAAAGTACAGACGTGTTTTGAGCGTTAGCTGAATCACTCACGATAGAGGATGATGTGACATACTATAATATCTTAAAAAATTGGGTAATAACCTAATAATGTTTCTGACAAACATTTATCATCAGCATAACAGGCCTTAACAAGGCTAATGCCTCCCCAAGAAATGCCACAATCTCGGTCTCGAGCCTTCTACATCCATAGCCTTACTACAAGATCGTAATCTATGTATACCAATACTATAGATATTAATAAAATTTAGGTGTCTGTCTGTAATATCGAAATATGACAGACAAGGGGTTATTTGCATATCATTAAAATGTTCGTTTGTTTGTTTGTCTGTCTGTCTGTCTGTCCAAGCTAATCTTCGGAATGGCTGACCTAAGTATGACGAAATTTCAGGAATAGATAAAGATCAATGTCCTGATAATCTAGGCTATATTTTCTACCGACTTCAAAAAGTTGACGGTACTCAATTCGACTGTATGTTTTTTTTTATGTGTGTTACCTCATAACTTTTTACTGGGTGAACCAATTTCGATGATTCTTTTTTTATTTGAAAGCTTGTAAAGCGGTGCTTCTCATGTAGTCCCATATAAATTTGATTAAGTTCTGACTAGTAGTCTTTTAAGATATTCTTAATTATTTATACTGAAGTTGGTTGTACAAAATTTTAATTTTAAATTATACTTCAAAAACTTTATTTATTTGTTAAAAAATATTATTAAATAGGTAGCCTTCGATTATCTTAAACTTAAATAACGCCACTTGATATATTTTACACAGGCGAAGCCAGGGCGGGTCGCTAGTGTAATGTTATTTTGTAATTTTACCAATAACTAACTTTTATATTTTAAAAATCAGTCAATCAGGAAAAGTCGATATATGGAGATAGATTCACATTCGCTTCCTTCATTTGTTTCACTTAAAATGCCTTTAGCCACAACATAAACTTTTTATGAAACAGCAGCACACACCGGTGCTTGGCGGAAGAAGCAGGTATTAGGGTAACTACATGAATTTCTAGACAGAATAATTAAAAATTAAAAGCTTTCTACAGCCGACTTCAATATAAGTTATTAAGAATAGCTCAAAAACTATTGGTATAACCTTGATTAAATTCCTATGGGACCACACGATAAGTACCAGCTTTCAAATAAAAAAAGTATCATCGTAATCGGTTCACCCAATAAAAAGTTGTGAGGTAACACACATAAAAAAAACATAAAGTCGAATTGATTACCGTCTCCTTTTTGGAAGTCAGCAGAAAAGTGTCCTACTATCTAGTATATAATAAAGTTAAAGTCTTTAAAGTGACCATAATTATTACTTGCTTTAATCCTATCCACTGAGAAGCAAAGAATTTAAAACAAGTAAACTGCAAGTTCCTTTATTACGAAAAAGTAGAAGTAGATAATTAACTATAGTTTGCAATCATTGCGAATAAATTGTTCAGAGTAAGTAAAGAACAGAGAGTCTAGGAAATATTGATTTATCTATATTTTGAATATTTCTTTTATATAACGAAGTTTATATAGGTCATGTTGTTGAATGAATTCAAAGAAACGTTTCACCTGATTCATCAGATAGAGCAACAATGAAAGTAGAATGCTACATCTGCAAAACTGTGTTATTTGTCCTATAGCATAAGGTTAACTGTTTAAAACATTTGAGATTTAAAATATGCCAGTTTAGTTATTATAAATTTTGATTACATTTTTATTATAAGTACTATTACATTTTTAATTTCATTCGTATGCACGTGAATTGGGGTCGTAAGAGTACCCACTAACCCATATTATTATCCCGTTATAAGAAGCGACAGATAACAAGTGGTAAAATTAAAAAATTTCCACAACAGACTTCAACATAAATAAAATAAAAACATCGTCAATGTAGTAGAAATCAATTAAATGCGCATTATTACGGATAACTCAAAAACTAATAGTCAAATCTGGATGAAATATATGGGACTACAGGAGAAGCACAGGTTTCAAATAAAAAAAATGATCATCAAAATCGGTTAATCGAGAAAAAGTTCAGATGTAACATACCTAAAAAAGTATTTTGAAGTCAGTTGAAAAATGAAAACGGAACGGGCAACAGCATCTTGGTAATAAGAACTAAAAATAACAAAAAAAAAACTGTGTTCGTCAACTCGCCTGTCAAACGTGGAAATTATGATAAATATCCCCCCAAATAGAGGTAATCTATGGGGCAGTGTTCAGCAGTACATTTTTGATAGCCTGAAATTAATCAATGACAATGTTGTTATTCATATTCACATATTATTCATAATAATAATAATAATAAATATTTATTGCCACACAATAGTAATAAGTAATAAGTTTACAAAGTAAGTATACACTTAAAAATTCTATAAAAAAAATGTACATTCACAATTAACAGATTAAATACTATTACTCTGTAAACGATTATAATGTGAGGCAACGGGCACAGTCTCAGTATTCGCTGAGCATTATGCTCAGCACTGTTATTCAGCCAGTTCCTGCTGTTTTGGGTATGTTTTGGTCGCACGCACATCGTACTTAATTATGTATTATTGGTAAACCTCTTTACAGTCAACATGTATTACATAAAATACTTTGTTACAGAATAAACATACACTCTCTAAATAACTCCTTTATAACCTTTTTTTTAATTGTTGTAAATGAAATATCATGACTTCCTCGTTTTTGTAGTGGACATAAGCGCGATTATTGATCATGATGTCCCGGGTTCAAATCCCGGGACTACGAAACTAAGAAATTACCAAGTGATGTCATTTCACCAATGTTAATCAAAATTTATCATAACTGCCATAAAGGAAGCAAGAAGAAATAGAGAGTGGATGTGCTTGTACGCACTCCCGTGCCCTGTAATATTACGCATTTTAAGATTCTGTTTATCGGAAAGTTGCTTATTAGAGACGGCTACATGGCGTGTGGCTTAGCAATGATTTGCAGCGCTAAGAGGTGCGGGATCGAATCCCGCCGGGAACAAGTATTTGTATGGACTACGAATAATTGTTCCGAGTATACATGTTTATGCTTGTGAAATTTATATATGCAAACTGCTCCCACGATGGAGGAGAAAATCCTAGTGTGGAGGTAATGTTTTAAATAAGAAATTAAAATAACGAAAAAGAGACTGTTTTGGTAGAGCCATGTTACAGTGTACTATGGTTGCAGCACGAATAGGTCGACTTAACCGGAAACGTATAATACTATTAAATATTCAGTGACCGGGGTAAGATCACACTTGCACAGAATATAAGCGTGAAACAGCAGCAAAATCTTACTCTGTTTCGTACGCGAGTGTAGAGAACCGGTACCCTTTTTACCGGTAAAGAGGCGATCTAATTCCTCAGTGAAAGTAATGCAATTGTATTTTATATTATTCTCCATAATTCCTAATTAAAAATTATACTCTTGACTATATAAGAAATAAGATCGTGCATTACAAAACTCAATTAGAATAGAATAATTTTTATTCAACATGATTATAGTACATAATACTTATTGAATCATTTTTTTACTTTTAACACTGGTTCGCAAAAAAAACCTCTGTTCTGGGAAAAACCAGCAAGAATCCCAGTGGGACTTTTTTTTTGAAAGCACAATTTACAATACAATATTTTATACAATTATTTTAAAAACATTTAGAAACAGCTTGGTAGTGATCACCTCATTCCCAGGTGTTATTATCAGTCATGTACTCTTTAGTAGTATAACCCTTACTAGACAATTATTGCTTAATAAATAATTTAAACCTTTTGATAGAAAAGGTCGGCATATTTGCTGGGACTTTGTTATAAAAGCGTATACATTGCCTCATGAAGCAATTACTGAACCTTTTGGTGTCAAATAATTGGTAGAGCTAACTTGTGCTTGTTCCTAGTATTTACAGAATGTATATCACTATTTTTAATAAAACTATTTTTGTTTTTGTGTACATACAATAAGTTCTCGTATGTATATCGGGAGGCCAAAGTTAAAATATTTATTTCTTTGAATTTTTCTCTAATGGATTTCTTCGGACCTATGTTATAAAATACTCTTATGGCTCTCTTTTGCAAAACAAAGATAGTTTCAATGTCAGTCGCATTACCTCATAGCAAGATTCCATATTATATACATGTAAGTTACATATTCACTATTTTATAATTTGGTTTGTGGTGTACAATAAAGTTATATTAATTTATTAACAACAAATTTATTCTGGTATTTTTGAATACTTTCGAAGCATATCTAAACATCTAGGCAAAACCTAATCTTATGTTAATAAATAACGTAGATTTAGAATTGAAGTTATGCTAATAATACAGAATGTCTCACCAAACTCATTACGTGGGTGTTTTATAATTCAACGAACATGAAAGTTAACTATGTTATTTATTGTTTTTATATTAAAATATACATATTTTTACTACCAAAGTAATATACAAAATTCTAAATATTTAACATCAAAAACATGCAAATATTTTTCGTATTTCTACCGTCGTTTCCAGAATATACGATAAAATTTTACTCCTCAAAAAGTTCAGTCGTGACACTCGACGTTCAACCTACAAAGGTAATAATGCTCAAGTTCTAAATTATGGTAATTTGATAATGTACCCTTAACCGCTTACAGTAGTAGAGTGACATTTACCGATAATCACTAGGGATTTTCATGATATGTTCATTTCTCGCATTCTCGCGATATTGTGTAACGTATACGCCTTGTTTTCTTAATGAGAATTGATAGCAAGTTAATATAATAAATACATGTAATCAATTAAATTATTCCAAAACAAAGAGCAGGAATATAGGGTTCTAACTAATAAAAAACATTTAATACGTGGTGGAGCGTGGTTGCGTTATACAACACTTACCATCAGCTGAACTGTGTGTCCGTTTGTCATTCTTATTCTATACTAGCTGTTCCCCGCGACTTCGCCCGCGTGTAATTTAGTTGTCGCTGTGGTCGAAAAGTCCCAAGGTCAACATCATCATCATTTCGTGAAAACAAAATCGTGACCGAAACAACCTGTTTAGTGGTACGATCTACATATTATATATAAACATAACATCATAAACACTCACGCCTATCACCCAGAGAGGTAGTCAAGATCGTGCCAAATGGAATTATATAGTCTCTCTATAGACTTCCATTTGGCACGATCTTGACACACCTCTCTCACTTTTTCCACATCCATATACCTACGCATACACGCTCGTCGGTTAAAGGTACTCTTGATTTGGCCCATTTTCAATATATCGCCAATTTGTTCGATAAACTTTCGCCTAGGGCGTCCCTTCCCGACTCTGCCGTTCACCTCTGCAACATAAATTTGCTTTGTCACTCTTTCCTCATTCAATCTTTTTCCAAACCACCGAAGCATTCTTTTCTTAATCCTGGTCACAACATCATCTTGCAAACCACACTCTTCTCTTATCAATCAATTTCTCACTCTGTCATTCAGATTCATCCCTATCATACTCTTGCATGACCGCATTTCTACAGCATTTATTCTACTCTTCTGCCACTCCCAACTTTCACTACCATAAATTAAAGCAGGGACTAACACAGCATTGTGAATTGCTATACATGCCTTTTTGGACACATTCCGACTTCCCACAATAAGGTGTAGAGCCCCATTCACTCTATTATCTTTATATATAAAAATTACGTGTCACGTTGTTTGTCCGCGATGGACTCCTAAACTACTGAACTGATCTCAATGAAATTTTGCACACTGTGTGCATTGTGTGCAACTTGAGAGATAGGATCGTTTTTATCCCGATAAATGACCCTCAAAATTTTTTATTCTTTAGAATAAGGCAAAGCTCTATCTAAAAGAGATGTCCTTAAAACTTGTTTACGAGTACATTATATTTGTATATATAGTTGTCATGAATGCGATTGCTGGTCTTGAGGTTCCGTGTTCGAATCCCGGGTCGGGTCAAAATCAGCAATTGGGTTTTCCTTTTTTTTATAGAATTAGATTGACAAACGAGCACACAGTCCAGCTGATGGTAAGTGGTTGCTGTGACACATAGACATCTACATCTATCTTCGCTTGCGAATTAAAATGCAGATGCGTTGTTAGCCGTGAGGACTAAGATAGAGTGCCTCTTTTCCAGTAAAACAAAACACAGCAGCGTTATGCTGTAACTTTACGCTGGTATTCTGTGAGAGCGTGGTCCTTCCCCGGACGAGCCGACCCATTCGTGCTACAACTATACTATTAATATAGCTGCAGCATGGCACTACCACGTAATTCTACCAAGAAATTCTCAGTAGCAGTGCGGAGTCGGGAAGTTGGTTGTGCTTCACCCCTGTGCCTCGGTCGCGACGGATTACTATCCCATCGGACTATAAAAATAAGAGAATAGAGAGTGCACCTGTGCTTGCGCATACATTCGGATGCTATGATCCTATCGTACGCAGATGGCTATTCTTGTTAAGATTGGCTGCCATGACCAAAATTCGATCATAAAATATTATGAGTTGCAACGCAACACTTTCATAATTTATAAATTTAATGCTAAGCTGTGATTACACAAATGAAAATAAGAATAGATAAAATACAGCCTCGCTCACCTAATTGTTGTTTATTGCTGCTTATTTTACGTATATATTATCTCTCTATCTGGTCTCTTTCTGTTGTAATTTAGTGAAAAGAGAGACAACAACTTTAAGCATTTCTGTAGTCTATTTTTTAAGTAGAAGCTGTACTGTATAAAAAATAACAGCGATTAAAACTTCCGGTCATAGTCAACCGCCAAAAATTTTTATTACACGAACGGAAAGACTAGTTGTAGAGTGACTCAGGCGTTCGGATATTAAAATTAAAATGCGTCTACCATTTTAATTGTCCTCTGTATTAATCATAATGTAGTGACTATTTGTCTGGACATTTCATGTGAAATTAAATAACTGACATGATTTTGGAAGTGCGGATATCAGAGTTTTCAACTTAATTTTCATGATGTTGTCTAAATTAAAAAAGAAACCGATGGAGTATTTCAGTTTTTGTTAGGTAATATTATGATTTCCGTTTATGAGTTTTCGGGGTTGAAAACGCATCTGAATTTTAATTCTTAATCGAGGATAGATTTATGGGTAGAAGCATCCACTTACAAGTGTATACTTACTTAGTCTTATTCTATAAAAAAGTCAGTTACTGAACATCCCGATAGTCAGAGATTGACTCATACGGATATTGCCGTAGTTACCTTGTTACTTATTGGTAAGCGGGTTTTCCTTGCTTGATAACACATTGGCTAAGCCTTTAGCAGCGGCGTTACAGGCTACTAGTTCGATTTCGACACAAATCAATTAATTGTAAAGCCTATAAATAAATTAATTTAATCTAGATATTTGTTGAGCATTTTTGAAGTTATATATTTTTGGGGCGTTTGGAAAAAATGGCGATAATTAATTTTTACCATGCGCGCGCACAACGACACTTAAAAACGACACCATGAAGTTTTTACGATGCGCGCCACCTGCATTCATCGACTTCCTGCATGTCTTACCAGGTCGTTACTCCACCTAGTGAGGGGACGCCCTAAACTTCGTCCGCCGGTACGAGGTCGCCACTCGAGAACCTTTTTTCCCATCGGTTGTCGGTTCTTCGAGCTATATGGCCGGCCCATTGCCACTTCAGCTTACTAATTCGTTAGGCTATGTCGGTCACTCTGGTTCTACTGCGAATATCCTCATTTCTAAGTTTATCACGCAGAGAAACTGCGAGCATAGCCCTCTCCATAGCTCGCTGAGCTACCTTGAGCTTCCTCATCCGGCCAGCAGTGAAGGACCACGTCTCAGTTTCGTATGTCATTACTGGCAACACGCACTGGTTGTACAGACTCTTTTTCAAGTTTTGAGGTATACCTGACGAGAAGATGTGCCGTAATTTCCCGAACGCTGCCCAGCCGAGTTGAATCCGTCAATTGACCTCTCGGTCGAAGTTGGACTTACCTAGTCGGACCATTTGTCCCAGGTAAACATACTCGTCAACAACTTCGAGCTTATTGCTCCCAACAACTACCGGCATAGGTGTGACATGGACATTAAACATGATCTTTTTTTTGTCCATGTTCATTTTAAGACCTATCCGTTGGGAGACACTATTGAGGTCATTGAGCATAGTGCTTAGGTCCTCCAGCGATTCTGCCATAAGGACTATATCGTCGGCAAATCGATGGTCTATAATGATATTAATATTTGAAGCTACTCCAAAAGATTTTGAATTTTGCCCAAGGCATGCAAACTGCTTACCGTTTCGTTAACGTAGTCCTACATTAATTTATAATTTATATAATTATATTTTTTCTTTACCTTTTTTATATTATTTTAAGTATAAAACATACGTGTTTTAAATAAGCTACCACTAACATTATAGTGTTAGAAAATGGTTATATCTTATCTATAACCCGTTCACGTTTTTAAAGGACTTCGTTTCTTATGAAGACCTCGCGGAGTTCATAAAAAAATCACAAAGAGAATGCGTTGGTATGAACTAGTAAGATCGCACTTAAAGTACTTCCAGATGACACCATTAAATTAAATTAAATAAAAAATAGGAAGTATTATTATTAAAAAGGATTTTAAGCATATCATCATAATTACAGCCCATCACAAGTCCAATGATGAACATAGGCTTTTTCCAAGAAATGCCACAACGCACATTTCTGAGCCTTCTTCATCCATAAACTTCTTGCATGTCTTACGAGGTCAACACTCGCTACACTTCGCTTATCGGTCGATTAGAAGCTCGTTATACAACCAAAGCCCGCTCGCCGTAAATTTTACAGTAAACGAGCGACGCGGGTTCGATCCCTGCCGGCACCAACGAAATTGTGAGTTGCTGATTTTACTACGTGTTCGACGTTACAGCAAAGCCACGGGGTATTGTCAGTTGTTTTAGCATCGCGGTATCGCACCGCAATAGTTGTTTTTCTTTTAGTTTTTCTTTTATAGAAATACTATCGAGTGGTAGGCTCGTACCAAATACAGGGAAACTATGTATGAATGCAGGTGAATTAGGGCCGTGCTTTCTGGCAATGTGTGAGGGCGATTCGCATTGGACTTATGATAGTCCGTAATGATAATGGCGGTGATGGTAATGATGATAATGGTACTGATGATGAATTCTCATTTATTCATTACTCGTTTTGTTTATTATGAGTAACTTCTAACGCTCGTATATTGTTAGATATCTATAAAATATTCTAGCTGAGTATGTAATCTAGTAATCAGCTATTGATTCAAAAGCTATTATTACTTAAACCTACAATAATAACGCTACTAATTCTATGTAATACTAAACGAATTAAGGTATTAATGTCATGAATGTTACTTTTA
The DNA here is from genome assembly GCA_963668995.1 of Parnassius mnemosyne. NCBI lineage: Eukaryota > Metazoa > Arthropoda > Insecta > Lepidoptera > Papilionidae > Parnassius > Parnassius mnemosyne. Next base: position 15,635,941 of record CAVLGL010000091.1, read on the forward strand.
CGTATGTGTGTGTATATAAGATGGCCACAGACAAACGTTATTGTGTTATTTAACTTAGTACAGCCTTGCTGCTTGACCGGGGTTAGGGTAACCAACTCTCGAAAGGACCAACCCGGGAGAATTTTATGAAATTGAGTGGGGGGGGGGGGGGGAGATGGAAAAAAATCTCAATCATTTATTAATTTTTAAACTTATATTTACTTTGCTTTCGAGCAGCATCTAATATTTGTGAAGTCAGGGAAGTAGCGTATTCAGCCATGTCTGCCTCTGTCATGCACTAGGCGTACGTGGCGTGCGTGACAGAGACACACGCCACCGAATCGACAACGTCGACGGGAGACGAACAGAATTACACCGGCAGCGGCGTGTGATGTTCTGTGTGACCACAAAGCGAGGGAGTAGCGACAAGTGCAAGCGACGGATGCACATAATTTTTAGAAAAAGCGGAGAAATTATCGCACCCCGGGAAGTCGGGAGATTACCTGTTATAACCAGAGTCTCCCGGGCAATCCGGGAGGGTTGGGAACCCTAACCGAGGTAGAACTACGATCTCACAGAATACCAGCATGAAACAATAGAATAATGCTGCTGTGTTTGATATGGTGAATTAAAAGAATCTAGGACCCTTTTTAATGGCTAGGAGGCATTCAATCTTAGTTCTCAGTGGTGACAACGCCTTTACATATTATTGATTCTTAATCAAGGTTAGCACATCTATACCTGTTAAGAATGAATAACTTTGTTTAATGCGTAACTAACTTCTTTTTTCTTTTTTTTATATTACTGAAGTGACAAAATAACTTGCAGTCTACCTGATGGTAAGTGGTTACCGTAGTGCATATAACTATGGCCTTAGCTACCGGCGTAACATAACGATATAACAGCCATTAATGGTAAAAAAAATATCTAGCGCCAATTATAGTAAAGCGCCAAAAGAAGGTCGATGTATAACTGTTGCGTAGATCCTTTGTTACTTTTGTAAATAGCAACGCGTAGATTCTTGTGAGGCAATATTGTAGCCGCGTGGGTGTGGTATCGCTTTTTATTTGTAGATTTATACAATTTTCGTCTTTAAATCCCTTGTAATAAACGCTTTTACGATATTTGAAATAACATAAAACTTTATGTCGCGTTACACTGAACCGTTATATAAAATAAGAAATTGGCTTTATAAATTTTAACGACCGATAACTATCTATTATGCTGATAGTAATTGGATGTTGTAGCCAATGGCACATCTATCCTCAATTAGGAATCAAAATGTAAATCCATTTTCCGTCTTGAGGACTAAGATAGAATTCCTAGTTACTACTTAAAGGTTTCTCCGATTCTCTACACTCACCATATTGAACACGGTAGCATTAACCTCGTATTTTGGAATGAAGTTCCTTACCGCACGGTACGAATTTGACGGATGGGCGCTAGGCGAGAAAAAGTGTAAGATTTTTCCGTCACGACCCCCCTTTCTATAGTACGAGCGAGATGGAATAATATCCATCTCCCTCGCACTTTCTCTTATCTTGACATGAAAGAAATATTATTTTAAATGACGCTTCATTTTAATAGACACTATTAACTAATTTATTTGTAACGAAAGGAACTTCGTTCCAACCTAGTGGTCCACAACACTCACGCATGTTTTTTAATTTTTATTTTTAAGCTAGTATTCTTTGAGAGGGTGGTCCGTCCCGGGTCGAGCCAACCCATTCGTAATGCGACTATAATATAGGTGCGGCGTAACACCACATTAAGAACACAATCTTTTTTCCTACATTAATACAATCGTTCACAATTATCTAAGACTAGCAATCCGCCCCGGCTTTGCACGGGTGATTTCTGGATCTCGACAACAGCGCCACCTACAGGGTCCAATTGAAAACCATCCAAGCACCCACTCAAACATACACAAAAAAAATTATCGATATCGGTCCAGTCATTTTCGAGTTTTAGCGAGACTAACGGAAAGCAATACAGAAACAGAGACAGAAACAAACTTTTTTATTCAATATAGATTATAAATAATACTTATTGAAAGTCCCTCTTTTGTTTAATTACCACTGGTTCTGAAAAAAACCTCTGTCCTGGGTAGAACCAGCAAGAAACCCAGCGGGACTTTTTTTTAAAATAACAACTTACAATCATGATGTTACACACATTATCAACACAACAAACAAATAGCAAAATAGAAATAGCTTGTTAGCGATCACCTCATTTCCAGGGATTAGTATCATCCATAAATTCCTTAATATTATAATAACCCTTTTTATACAAACTTAGTTTAATAAAGTTTTTGAACTTTGAGCAGGTCAAATTTTGTATATTTTCTGGAATTTTGTTGTAAAAGCGTATTCATCGCCCCAAGAATGAATTACTGACTCGATGGAGTCGAGTAACTGGTACTACTAGCTTGTGTCTGTTCCTAGTATTTACAGAATGAATATCACTTATTTTTGTAAAACTACTTTTATTTTTGTGTACGTACATTACATTTTCATAAATGTATTGAGAGGCCAAAGTTAATATATTAATTTTCTTAAATTTTTGTCGCAGCGACTCTAGGCTTTAAACCATAAATTGCTCTTATGGCCCTCTTCTGTAAAACAAATATAATTTCAGTGTCAGCTGCGTGTCCCCATAGCAAAATACCATACGACATTATGCTATGGAAATAGCTAAAGTAAACTAGTCTAGTTGTTTCAACGCTGGTTAGACTTCTAATCTTTTTTACAGCATATGCTGCAGAACTAAGTCTGCTTGCTAGTTTTGATATATGGGGACTCCATTGAAGCTTCGCGTCTAGTGTGATTCCAAGAGAAATGGTGGTATCTACGAGACTCAGTTTCTCCCCATTTAAAATAACATTAGTATTTAATTGTTTGACATTTGGAGTCATGAATTTCATACATTTCGTTTTAGTGCCATTTAAATGCAAATTATTTACATTGAACCAATTTACTAATTTAGATATAGCATTATTTACTTCGTCATATTTTAATTGTAGACTTAATTTGAAAATTAAAGAAGTGTCATCTGCATATAATACTATATCATGGTTATCCCATACTATGTAAGGTAAGTCATTAATGTATACAAGAAACAGGATTGAATTGATTTTTATATATTATAGAGATTATCTGTGGGCGTTATGGGTCATTCTCTCTGTTCCGTCAATGACCTGATACTGATTTAGATCAAATAAATGTTACATTGGTATGCAAACAAAATAAAATATGTCTAAAAAAACTTGATTTCTTATGCAGTAATAATAAAAAAATGGAATTCATTGTTTAAAATACATATTATTTGATATTAAGGATTATCTTTAAATAGAGAATGCTCGCGGCACTATCATTGTTCGGAACAACTATACAGTTTTGACCTCCACATACATAGTGTAGCAGAAGTTGAAAAAAAGTCATCGATTTGCAATAAACTGTTATTGTTTGTTACAAAGGCTAAAAAAATAATGAGGAAAAAACAAATGAATGACAGATTTTGAAACTCAAATGTACCAGCTACATGGATTTATAAATTTGAATTTGTAATTCTTAACCAAAGAGGAGATATTTCAGATCAAAGTGGTCAGTGCGACAAAACGCTAATTTCATATGTAAGGACCTAATATTTTTATACGAAGTAGAGCCATGCTGCAGCTACATTAGTAGTATAATTGTAACACGAATGGGTCGGCTCGATCGGGGAAGGACCACGCTCTCACAGAACACCAGCGTAAAATGGCTACTTGACACTGCTGTGTTTCGTATGGTGAGTGTAAAGAACCGGAGACCCATTTTACTGGTACTATATAATAATACTATATAAAAAATAAGTACTATATAAAAGAAGACTCGTTTTACTGGAAACGAGGCATTTCATCTTAGTTATCACAGGTGAAGACGCGTCTGCATTTTGATTCTTTATTGAGGATAAATGTAGATATCTACGGGTCACAGTAACCACTTACTATCAGGTGGACTGTGTGCTCGTTTGTCACCCTTATCCTATAAGAAAAAATAGAAGTCGGTTGTACAACATTTTTAATTTTACATTATAAGAAGATGCTTTCACTCCGTCTCCTCTTATGACACAGACGGAATGGTATGGAATAATGGATTCTCCCACTCCGCAACCCAGCGAACACCTGATCCATGTTAAAAGAATTTTAAAACCACGTTGAGTTTAAGGACATTCTTAAAGTAAGTAAACTTAAAATTTCTGTCATTCTGTAAAGCGTTGTATCCAATAACCTAAACATATGTCTTCCATAAAGTGGGATTTACTGAGGATTTGCCGTAAGTGCTTCGCTTGTTAGATCGTCCAGGGAACTATTTTCATTATTATTTTAAATTATATTCAGTATGCGAGAGTAGCCTAACAGTTAAGTCGCAAATTATATTCGGAGCTTTGAATCCAACATTCGAATCTCTCCTAAAAAAAGCATTAAATAATTAAAATTAAACTTTTAATAAAAAGTATAAACCAAATTTTACTTTTTTTTTATAGAATAGGGGGCAAACGGGCATGCGGCTCACCTGATGGTAAGTGACTACCGCCGCCCACCTTTTTTAAGTGACTACCGGCCTTTTAGAAAGGTGTGAGCTCTTTTCTTGAAGGTTCCTAAGTCGTATCGGTTCGGAAAATTCGCTGGTGGTAATTGTTTCCACAAAGAAGTTGTGCGAGGGAGAAAACTTCTTCTAAATTGCAAAGTGGTGGACCGACAATCATCCAGATGGTATGGATGGTAACACGAGTTTTGTCGCGATGTACGATAGTGAAATTGAGCGGCTGGAATTAGTCCGAACAATTCCTCAGAGCACTCCACGTGATAGATGCGATAAAATACGCAAAGAGATGCAACATCTCTACGCAGTGCCAGTGTATCGAGCCGATCGGAAAGAACTCGGTCCTCGACGATTCGAATCGCTCTGCGCTGGATGCGGTCAAGTGGAAGGAGCTGGCACTGGCGTGCCCCGGCCCAGAGATGAGAACAGTATTCCATGTGGGGCCGAACTTGCGCTTTGTAAAGTTGCAAGCGATGTGCCGGCATGAAATACTGTCTCGCTCTGCTGAGCACGCCAAGCTTTTTAGAGGCCAATTTGGCCTTCCCTTCCAAGTGACCACGAAACTGCACGCTGTTCGATATGTCGACGCCAAGGATTCCGATACTGGCTGAGGCAGCAAGCAATGCCTTGAAACTGAGGAGATACGACAAAGGGGTTCTTTTTAGCGGTAAACGCGCAAACTTGTGTCTTCTGGGGATTGAACTGGACTAGATTTAGTCGGCCCGAATTCGAGACTCTGTTAAGCAAAGACTCGACTTCAGACACAAGTTTGTCCCGGTACTCGGCGACGTTTTCCCGAGAAATATTGGCACGGCCGGTATATAAGGCATCCCCAGTGCTGTCGTCTGCATAACAATGAATGCTACCAGTTAGCAACATATCATTGATATGCAGAAGAAACAGCGTTGGTGATAGCACGCAGCCTTGTGGAACACCAGCGTTAACGGACTTATAATCGGAGCATGCACCGTCTACTACGACCTTGATGCTCCGATCAGCAAGGAAACTGGTGATCCATTTGCACAATTTCTCGGGAAGCCCATAGGAAGGAAGCTTCGAAAGAAGCGCCTTGTGCCAGACCCGATCGAAGGCCTTCGCTATGTCCAAACTAACGGCCAATGCCTCCCCCTTGGGCTCTACTGCCTCCGCCCATCTATGAGTTAAGTAAACTAGAAGATCACCTGCTGATCGACCCCGACGAAAACCGTACTGACGGTCACTGATCAGCTGGTGATCCTCAAGGTACCTCATGAGCTGGCAATTTATAATGGACTCCATTATTTTGGAGAACAAGGAGGTGATGGCGATAGGCCTATAGTTGGACGGGTCTGAGCGGTCGCCTTTTTAGGGATCGGGTGGACCAAAGCTGCCTTCCATGAATTCGGGACTACGCCTTGGGAGTAGGAGTACCGGAAAAGACGCGTTAAAACCGGTGCCAACTCCGGAGCACACGTCTTCAGCACAATGGAAAGGACTCCATCGGGCCCACTCGACTTGCTGACGTCCAGGGAGAAGAGTGCTTTGCGAACCGAGCGCTGTGTAAATCGCACATCCGGCATGGAGCACTCACATCGCGGGATGGTCGGCGGTGTGTTCCCCCGTCATCTAGAGTCGAGTTAGACGCAAAAGAGAGCACAACAGATCGGCTTTCTCTTTTGCGGCATGGGCCAGTGAGTCGTCTTCTCTGTGCAGAGATGGAAGGGATGGCTGACAGAAGTTCCCTTGGACAGCCTTGGCGAGAGACCAGAATGCACGGGTTCCCGAAGGAAGGCGAATTAGCTTCTCGCCAATTCTGCCGATGTGCTCAGACCTTGCCTTGGCAATGACGCTTTTGAAGGACCTGGAGGCGGAGTTATACTTCTTTTTAAGTGCGCTGGCGTTTACATCCCGAGACGTTGATGCGTCAGCCCAGGCCCGGTAGCACTCCTGCTTATAGCGTGATGCTATTTTACAGGAGCGACCAAACCGTGGCTGGGATCTGCCTCCGATGGGCACCACAGAGGATGGAATAAAAAGTTCCATACCCTGAAGTACCACATCAGCAACAGAATCGGCAACAACGCTGGGATCTTATTTTAATTTCCGCTTTATATTTTAGCTGTTCTAAGAATGCGATAAAATCCGTAAATTTAGTTTTATTCAAGGTGTATTTTTCGTGTAAACGTTATAATTATTTATGTAAAAACTAATTTCAAAATTAAAAATAATAAGATAATTTCGACGTAACAGTTTCTGAATTCAGTCCTAAGACAATGACTAGTGTATTAAAGAATGTAAGTCACGACCTAGAAGTGTTGTTTACACTTTTTTGTGGGCTAAACAATATTTTTGAATTTTTACGATACGCGTGCACACCGACACTTAAAAACAACACCATGAAGTTGATACGATGCGCGCGCACATATATACGCGTATACCTAAAAGCGACAACTTCAGTAAGTAATTGTCTCTCAAGTTTTTTTTTCGTTTGTTACGCAAAAGAAGTATTTTTTATAGGATAAGGGTAACAAACGAGCACACAGTCCACCTGATGGTAAGTGGCTGCTGTGGTCCATAGACATCTATATCTATCCTCGATTACGAATCAAAATGCAGATGCGTTGTCACCCGTGAGGACTCAGATGGAATTCCTCATTTCCAGTAAAAAGATTCTCCGGTTCTCTACACTCACCATAAGAAACTCAGCAGCGTTAAGCTGTCATTTTACGCTGATATTCTACGAGAGCGTGTTCCTTCCCCGGAAGAGCCGACCCTTTCGTGCTACAACTATACTAATAAAATAGCTGCAGCATGGCTCTACCACGTGGAATTAACTTTAGATATTAGAAGTTCAAGTTAACAAAAAAAATGTCGTTTAGTCGAATATTTTAATTTCGTCCCATTTGCATTTTCGAGATATCTAATTCTTATTAACTCTTTGTTAAAAAATAATCATCCCAATCGGTGCACCCGTTTTCGAGAAATCGATGAAAATACACATTATATGAGATGTAATGAATTGAAATAAAAGGAAAGAAAACGAAATGGAATGAAAATTAATTATAAATTGTTCAACGTGAGAAAATTAAGTTTCGTTTGTTAAACGTCGGCTTGTATTTTAATCTACTATCGTTACAAAATGCGATTCCTGTTTCCGGAGAAGAAACGACGAATGATACGCTACAGGTTTCCTCTCATTTATTTTTTTTAAGGCTAATGCATTTTTACTAGTAAAACTAAACGCATACGTAAAATCAAATAATATTCTTGAATAAAACACAGCAGAATAAAATTACACAACTATTAAAAATATATATAATAAAAATATTAATATAATTTTAAAAAAACACGCATCGAATATAAGAACCTTTTAAAATGGTTTTATAAACTACAAAGCTAATAAAGATTCAATGAACGAAATAAACACATTAAACTGTGTAAATAAAAGTATTATGTTATAAAGAATGATTACTTCGGATTATCACGACTATAGTAAAGAGTACATAGGATACTAAATCCCTATCAGAGTTTCTCCGAAACCACAACCGCCAGAGATCAAGGGATTAAAAATAAAACATGAAACCATAAAATAACAAAATAAAAGCGGTCCATCGAACACCTGCCCTAATTACAAGACCTAACGAATACGCATCAAACCTGTTCATACACACAAAAACAAAAGTACACACGTGTAATGCGTTCTAGCAAACCGATAATGATACTTAAATTTTAATTTATAAGGTCCTCATTCTAATGATAAATAATATTACTGGACGCAGAATTACTTTTGTAATTCTATACTCATCTCGGCCGCTTTTTTCTGGACATCGACTACTTTATAATATCTTTTTTGTTTTGAGCTATTTGCAGGGTTTCGTTCGTATAAAAAGGTTTCTCATTATTTAACAAAACAGATTTTTATTTATACGTAAAGTTACGAATTATTGCGTTCACAAACATAGTAGGAAAACACTTACGAATATATCCAGTATAAAATCGTTTGTGTGTTATTTTGCACGTGCTATAAACACATAAAAATAGTTTGTCATGATTACGTTTGACCACGGCCATTTTATTAGTTTGTGACAACGACAAAGCTCAGAACAGTTTCTTTTAGTAATGGTACTACATACATACTAGCTAATAGACGATTCGATGGTAAGTGGCTCTCGCAGATTATGGACATCTGAAATCAACGTGAAACAAAGAAGATCACAATTGATTTAACACCGCTAAGGGTTGACATGACATTACTTACTGTCTCTATAATTATACTAGTTATTTACCCTTGTCACCCAATAAATAGTAGCGAATTTCTGTTGGTTGACGACAGAAATATTGTGGTACAGATTTAAATGGATTTATGTGGAAAAGAAGCTTTATATCATCTTGTGGCCGCTTAGAACTTTAAAACATCTTAAAATATTATTGAAGGTTTACGGAGCTATACATTTATTAAGTGGACTCTGAGTGGACTGCCTTTTGGCACTCTTACGTATTGTATGCGACAGATACTGCACCCTACATCCAATATGTCAAATATGAGGATCAGTTTAGATATATGATTTTTTTTTAGGATATGTATGTTGGTTAGGAGTATCTGTGATAACGTGAGAAATACAAAATAGATTTTATAGCTTCCAATACTAATAGGTTTTAAATGTCCAAAGGAGTTCAATACGAGGAGCAGTGTTAAAGATACAAGTAGCCTGGTAGTGCGATCGTCAATCCGTTTGCAAAGCGTGGTGATAAAGAAAAGTCCTACCCACGACGGAAGATGACCGTATCATATATATATCCGGCAGTGAACATTTATGGGCTGATTTGTAAGGATTACTAGCGTGCATACTGAGGACAATTTAATCCTGCAGTAATCTACTAAAAGGTAAGACTCCTTAGCTGTCTAGAAATCCATCTTTTTTATAGAATAAGGGTGACAAACGAGCAAGCAGTCCACCTGATGGTAAGTGGTTGTTGTGGCCCATAGATATCTACATTTATCCCCGATGAAGAATCAAAATGCAGATACGTTGTCACCCCTGAGTACTAAGATGGAATGCCTCGTTTCCAGTAAAAAGAGTCTCCGTTTCTCTACACTCACCATACGAAACACAGTAGCATTAAGCTAATATTTTACGTCGGTATTCTGTGAGAGGTCCTACCCCGGTCGAACCGAACCATTCGTGCTACAACCACAATATAACTGCAGCATGTCTCTAACGCGTAAAGAAAGAATTGCTAGCATGTATACTGATGACAATTTAATACAATCATGCAGGAATCTACGTGGAGGTAGGAATCCTTAGCTACAATGCTTTTACTGATCTCTGCCGCCAAGCTACAGTGTATTTCCTTTCTGCTCTCGTATATGTATGTCTATATTTTTGTATTTAAACAGATATTTATTTATTATAGTATGTATGTATTTATTGATTATATAATTATATGTATGTCGTGTGTATTTTACAACAACCTACGTACACCCTTACCCTGTCTCACAGATCATTTTATCCTCTGCAGTGGTTGCCTGGTAGAGATCGCTCCTAAGCGATAAGGCCGCCAATTGTACCTTTAAATAATTTATGTTTTTTTTCTCTCATATGAATTTTTTGGTGTACAATAAAGTGTATTTCATTCATTCATTCATTCATGCGCTGCTGTGTTCATGTGTGCTCTGTAGGGTATAGAGGATTCAGTATAATTACACTTAGTGTGGCATTCCAAATTAATGCAGTGAACCGTAAAATGTTTGCAGCTTATGCTTCACTCCGGAGGCTTTATTACTTTTTACCCATTGCCACCAAAATTACGCTTGCACAATCGTTACTACTCCCTATCCTCGACTATGTTGACATTTGTTACCTTGATGTCACCGAGGAGCAACTTAACAAGCTTGAGCGCCTCCAAAATCTCTGTATTCTGTTCATATTTGGACTTCGCAAATATGATCATGTCTCAGAATACCGCACTAACCTCAAGTGGCTCCCAATCCGTCTTCATCGGAATACTCATATACTTTCTGCTCTCTACTGCGTCTTATTTAATATAGCTAGTCCTTCCTATCTAAAAGAACGTTTTAGATTTCTCAGCTCCTGTCATAATTTTTCCGTACGATCCAAAGAAAATCTCTCCCTCCAATGTCCTGTGCACTCCTCGACTTATTATGACAAATCATTCTCTGTTCTTGGAGTAAGACTTTGGAACTCCTTACCCCAGTCAATTAGAAGTGCTCAATCCTTAAATGTGTTCCAGAAACAGATTAAAGAATACTATTTGTCTCTCTAACCCCTCTCACTTCCTCCGCTTAATTATGGTCATTGATCTGCCTGAAGAATGTTGTCTTTTTAATGCATAAATTTGTATCTTTATTTTATTTTTATTTGTCTTTATTATTTTTTATTTTTTATTTCAGTGCACCATACCCATTGTTTTCTTTCTTATTTTGTATTTATTTCTTCTCCTGGGTTGTCTGGAAGAGATTGCTATGTAGCAATAAGACCGCCCTTCGTATTTCCCTCAATAGTTGTTATTTTTTATTTTTGATGTTGTTATCTTTTCTTGGTGTACAATAAAGAGTATTATATGTATTGAATTGTATTCCATGTTAGGTGATAATGCATCTGTTTCTTTAGTTGGTTGCTTGTGTCCATGGCCTGCAGTAGTCACTTACCATCATCAACTGTATTGTAAGTTCCTTTGTCACTTCGATTTTATAAAAACAAAAAAACCTTAGTTTACATTAGTAAATTTTACACAAAGTTGAATATGGAAACGTGCTTACTGGAAGTAATTTACCATATAATATCTATGTATTTGCATTGAATACGTTGGCCTTCTTAAACGGTACACTATAGTGTTTTCCATTCAACTATCGAGTAAGTATTTGCATGCAGAATGTATATTAAATTATGAAAAGGATATTATTATAAAAGAATGTAAGTTCTGTATATCCTACTAACAGACAAAGCTACTAACATAATAAGATGGTTCTTTTAATACTGCAAAGCAATACAATACCTTACTTTTTTATTTTAAACCTATTATTAAAAAAGGTTAAATACAATTATTAATAATTCAGGTAATTTATATTAAACTACGTATCATATATTTAATCAAAATTTGATATTATAATATGTATAAAATACGAGATATGTAGTGTGTATATAATGCGCGCGTGGTCCTTTCATGGTTTCGTGCCGACACATTCGCCATTTATGTGCATCTTACTATACAGGCAGAAGCCTAAAACTACTCATTTAAAAAAAATTATAAAAAATAGAAGCCTTAAACAACTAAAAAGTATAATATATATTATTTTACATTCTGAAATCGAGTCAGTAATTCTTCTATGCAATATGGTTTAGCATCGACTTCATACAATCTCGATTTCGTCTAAATAGTTCCATTAAAGACTTCATCCCCTATTTTGGCACCACAGATTTTTATGGAGCCACATCTGATGTCATTTAATAAAAAAAAGAGATTTATCAAAATCCACGAAGATAACGTGTAGCATACACACAAAAATAACATACGGTCAAATTGTTTACCTCCTCCTCTATAGTCGGCTAAAAGTATACGACTATATTATAGTTATATAATATATTATATAATAAGACTTAATTATTGTCTTTGTCATTTAAAGCCCGTAATTACTGTAAAAATGTCGATACTTATAGTAAGCTGATATTTAATTAACTAAGCGTCCTCGCAAAATGCACCCATTATTCTATGGAATGTGAGGACGTGCAGAGATTATGAAAGTGGCCTACAATAAATCACACTAGTAACAGTGAAAGACCACATAATACTTATAATTTATCAAGTTAATTTCAATTTAAGGGCAAAATTGATGTAATCCAAGTATTTTTTTTTTATAAATACAGTAAAGTTAAAAGTTAAAGTTACAGCATATATACGTCCCACTGATGGGCACAGGCCTCCCCTCATTTCTGAGAGGGTTATAGGGCAAGGAAGTCTCCGCCGCGCTGCCCCGATGCGTGTTGGCGAACTTCACATGTCTTCGAAAAATTTTTTTTCTTATTTTTCAGAGATGCAGGTTTCCTCACGATGTTTTCCTTCACCGCAAAGCACGTGGTAAAATGCACTTAAAATTGCAATTAACAATTTCAATGGTGCGGGTGGTGATCGAACCCGGTTTGATCGCGTACTGTAAAATTTACAGCGAGCGCTAACCATCTGAGCTACCACGGCTCCTTTAAATCTAATTATAATTATATGGGCAGCAGAGTCTTCCTAATAACGACCAAAAATAAAAAAAAACTATGGTTGCGAAACCGCTGGCCAAGCGTGGCAACTATAGCAAATTCCCCCCTCCCCGCCCCCCCCGCTATAAGGCAATCTATGGGAAGGCCTATATTTTTATTTTATAGGAGAGGGGGCAAACGAGCATGCGGCTCACCTGATGGTAAGTGACTACCGCCCCCCATGAACAACCGCAACACCAGGGGAATAGCAGATGCGTTGCCGGCCTTTTAAAAAGGAGTAGGCTCTTTTCTTGAAGGTCCCTAAGTCGTATCGGTCCGGAAAAATCGCTGGTGGTAAACTATTCCACAAGAAAATTGTGCGAGAAAGAAAACATCTTCTAAATCGCACATTGGTATCGGGAGTTCTGCCGCGATGTGAATCCGAACAATACCTCAGAGCACTTCCCGTGGTAAATGCGAAAGAAAATGCAAAGAGATGCAACATCTCGTCGCAGCGCCAATGAGTCGAGCCGATCGGAAAGGACTCGGTCGTCGACGATTCGACCCGCTCTGCGCTGGATGCGGTCAAGTGGAAGGAGCTGGCACTAGGGAGCCCCAGCCCAGAGATGGGAGCAGTATTTCATGTGAGGCCGAACCTGCGCCTTGTAAAGTTGCAGGCGTTGTGCCGTCATGAAATACTCCCACTTTGCTGAGCACGCCAAGCTTTTTAGAGGCCAATTTGGCCTTCTCTTTCAAGTGACCACGAAACTGTACGCCACGCGATATGTCGACGCCGAGGATTACCATACTGGCTGAGGCAACAAGGGGAGTACCTTGAAACTGAGGAGATACGACAAAGGGGTTCTTTTTAGCGGTAAACGCGCAAACCTGTGTCTTCTGATGATTAAACTGGACTAGATTTAGTCGCCCCCAATCCGAGACTTTGTCCAGCAAAGACTCGAATTCAGACACAAGTTTGTTCCGGTACTCGGCGACGTTTTCCCGACAAATATTGGCACGGCCGGTGTATAGAGCATCACCAGTGCTGTCATCCGCATAGCAATGAATGCTACCGGTTTGCAACATATCATTGATATGCAGAAGAAACAGCGTTGGTGATAGCACGCAGCCTTGTGGAACACCAGCGTTAATAGGCTTGCAGTCGGAGCATGCACCGTCCACAACGACCTTGATGCTCCGATGTGCAAGAAAGCTGGTGATCCAATTGCATAATTTCTCGGGAATCCCATAGGAAGGGTGCTTCGAAAGAAGCGCTCTGTGCAAAACCCGATCAAAGACCTTCGCAATGTCCAAACTAACGGCCAACGCATCCCCCTTGGACTCTGCTGCCTCCGCCCATCTATGGGTCAGGTAGACCAGAAGATCACCGGCTGATCGACCCCGACGAAAACCGTATTAGCGGTCACTAATCAGCCGGTGATCCTCAAGGTACCGCATGAGCTGGCAGTTAATAATGGATTCCATTATTTTGGAGAACAAGGAGGTAATGGCGATAAGCCTATAGTTGGACGGGTCTGAGCGGTTGCCTGTTTTAGGCATCGGGTGGACAAAAGCTGTCTTCTATGAATTCGGGACTACGCCTTGGGAGTAGGAGTACCGGAAAAGACGCGTTAGGACCGGTGCCAATTCCGGAGCACACGTCCTCAGCACAATTGGGGGGATTCCGTCAGGCCCACTCGACTTGTGGATGTCCAGGGAGAGGAGTGCTCTGCGAACCGAGAGCTGTGAGAACCGCACATCCGGCATGGAGCACTCACACCGCGGGATTCCCTTGGACAGCCTTGGTGACAGACCAGAATGCACGGGTTCCCAAAGGAAGGCGAACTAGTTTCTCGCCAATTCTGCCTATGTGCTCTGACTTTGCCTTGGCAATAACTCTTTTGTAGGACCTGGAGGCGAAGTTATACTTACTTTTAAGTATGCTGGTGTTTACATCCCGAGTCGCTGAAGCCGCAGCCCAGGCTTGATAACACTTCTGCTTACTGCATAATGCAGTCTTACAGGAGTGGCCAAACCAAGGCTGAGATCTGCCTCCGATGGGTACCACAGATGATGGAATAAATAGTTCCATTCCCTGTAGCACCACATCAGTGACAGAGTCAGCAACAGCGCTGGGATCATCCGGCGAGAAGCAAACCCGCCCCCATCTGGAATCCGCGTAGGCGATGTAACCAGTTGTGTCAGACCATATGCCAAGGGAAAGTCATAAACAGATCTCCCCGCATGATCGGTTAAACGTGAACCGAGCCATTCGGCGTGGTGGGCGTTAAAATCGCCAAGGATCACGATCTCTGCGGATGGGACCTGTTGTAGCAAGGAATCTGTAGTCATTTGGACGTGGTCGATGATTCGGTCTGTTTCGACATTACCGCTATGGGACCTATAGAGGCACCCGTAGACGCGCGGATGGTCGTCGTTGTCTACGCATAGCCAAAGGATGGACAGGTCCGAACCTTCAAGACTGCCGAAGCATCGAGAACAGATGTCCTCTCTGACGTATACGCAAACTCTAGCCCGAGGCACAAAGCAAAATCTCCAATTTGTACCCCGGGTAGAAAAGATACGAATTATCAACCGGAGAGGACACCTGCGTCTCGGTCAGAAAGAGCAAGGCCGGCTTCGCCGTCTCGAGATGGTAGTGGACGGCGTTTTGTGTTGAGCGGAATTTTGCCCCCCCCCCCCCCCCAGAATACGCGGGGCAGCCTGAGCACCCACGCTCAGGAGTGGAATAGCATGGTCGTGGATGCTCAGCGAGGGATTCTCCAGGGATGCTGGTACCCTCCTGGGGTAGTCTATGATGTAATTCCGCCATGTTGATGGGGAGGGGGGGGGTATCGGGCTTCCGGTCACCTGCACTCACCAAACGAAACGCGGAAGCGGAGCTTCCACTTCACGTCGGTATTCTGTGAGGTCGTGGTACTAACCCGGCTCGAGCCGGCCCATACGTGCAACAGCAAAAGCTGCTGCGTGGCTCTACCACCGTTTCTATATTCAGCAGTGGACTTTAATATGCTGCAACGGTTGACGGTTACATAAAATTGGGATTATGCACATATAGAATATATATTCAGTTCTTCAGTGAAAAGTAAATATTGACCACACATGCAGTGAGGTGGGAGAGGAAATCAACGTAAAGCCAAATACAGACGATACGATCGTTAATCTAAATTCATTCATTTTTAATATTTATACATTTTCTGTATGGACTGAATGAAAAATAAGTGTATAAAGGTACCTGAAATATTTTAATGTGTATAATAATTGAGAGTCTAATAATGTAAAAAAATTCGATATATTTGGGCACTCTTTATCGTTTTTTTTTTAGTTTATGTTAAGTATATGCAATTTTTTGTTAATAACTGTTTGTGCTAAAGTAAAGAGAAATAAATATATATTTTATATCGTTAACTTTATTTTCATAACCGTAGGTCTTTACAAGTACCTACTTGAGAGTGCGGGTGGTCGTTGTTACAAATCTCAGTGAAGGAAATATTTGAACAAAACACAAGTTATTGACTTTTATGTGATTTTGTGAGTGTCCTTATCTCTCCGATAAGTATCGGCAGTAACCAATCGAACGTTTGCTTTGATCCTACATTCGATCTTACAGCGTAAAAGCGCATATACGCGTTATGCTGGATACAAATAAGCAAATATTTGAGCAAATCACAAGTTACAACTACTTACTTTCATGTTTTACTATAGTGATATCTTATATTTGCGTGAACATTAGACGTTAAAGGATGAAGTATCGGACATGGTCCCTGGGCTGGGCTGAAGTGTTTGACGTCACTACGTCATAGTTAGCCCGGCTACTTTCAGTTTTAAAATATTTTTTTTTTTTTTTTTAGTTTGGTCTTATTTACACAGAACGAACTCACAGTATTTTGGTCTTGCATTGGTATGTTTTGGTTTGGATTTAATTTTATGAATTGTAGGATCGCTAGCAGATGGTAGCACCCATTTATCTTTTTTATTGAAATTAGAAATTGAAAAATTTAAATTAAACGCGATAAAATTCGTAAATTTTTTTTTTAAATGAATACAAATTTTTACAGATTTTGTCGCGTTTGCTGTACATATTTTTACGTGATTATTTCAATTTCCGGCTCTTGTTTAAGCACCCATAGTCACTGAAGGACTGACGAATTTTTCCGTAAAATTATTTTAATTCAATATATATTATAAATTTAATAAAATTAAAAATTCGCCTGTCAATGCCAAAAATGAGAATTATGAATATTCTCCCTATTATAGGGGAGATCCATATCCAACAGTGAACTTAAAAAGTTTACGGGCTGATTTTGTAAATAATAATTTAAAAATAAATGAATAAAAATATATTTTCGAAATTTCATAAAAAAATAATTTAAATTGTATCCATCCTGCCTAATACGTACACATAGCTGAATAGAATACAATAGAATAATTATCAATAGACCACTAGTAATTTTTATTTAAAATTCTTTTCTTTTAAATTTAACATACTACTACTAAACGTACTAAAATACTACGGACACTAAACATACAAAATTTATCCAACCTATCTTATACGTGTTAGAGCCATGCTGGACTGAGCCATATTAGTAGTATAGTTGTAGCACGAATGGGTCGGCTCAACCGGGGAAGGACCACGCTCTCACAGAATCTCAGCGTAAAATGGCAGCTTGACACTGTTGTGTTTCGTATGGTGAGTGTAGAGAACCAGAGACACTTTTTACGGGGCATTCCATCTTAGTCGTCACGGGTGACAATGCACCTGCATTTTGATTCGCAAACGAGGATAGATGTAGATGTCTATGGGCCACAGCAACCACTTACAATCAAGTGGACTGTGTGCTCGTTTGTCACCCTATCCTATGAAAAAAAGACATCCGTTCCGCAGGTCTATGAAATCTAAAAATTAAAGAGCCTTAAAAAGTCAAATAATACAGTACGCAAAGAAAGGATGTTGCTTTCTTATTATTATAAAATGGGCCTTCATAATTATACTTTTCAAAACTTACAGATAAGAAGACTTCCTAACTAAAAAAAAACAAGCTAAAAAAGCAATTCAACGCCACCTTGCGAGATCTTGTAAAGTTACAACAGTTTATTACGAAATAAAATAAACAATGGTCTAGTCTTAAAGTTTATACAAATTTTGTTATGGATACTACTATATCACGCAAAAACTAAATTATTACAGAAAGCTATGAGATACTAAATATTTGATAATAAGTTTATATAACAAATCATCATCATCGTCATTACATTCGATCAAAAGTCCATTTCTGAACAATGGCCTCCTCCATACTCGTATTTGACATAGTTGCCGTGTCACAGTTTTTTATTATTTTTAGACATTATCAGGAAGATGCTGCAACCCATCTCCTGCTTCTTTTCCTTCTGTCATCCCTTATGGTGTGGGGTAGTGATTTCAATTACGTTAAAACACGTAAATAATAAATCACATACATAAAAATAAAATTAACACAAATATAAAAATAACGCCGTGTACGGCATTACAACAAATAAATATATTTTATTTACATATATGTGTCCAATTTCATTTAAATGACGACTACGTATGTAATCGCGTTTATTATTATTGTTACTCTCAAAATCTTTGAAAGCTCATTAAAATTTATTTTGAACTTATAACACACAGGTTGATTAAAAAAAATAGAAGCGCAAACCAAAAAAGTATTGCCACGTACCTCATTAAGAAAATTGGGACACAATCCGTAACGAAATAAATCCATTAAAAACAATTCATTCAGTTTAATAGACAAACACAAAAAGCACAACACGACACTCACACCCAGACAGAAAAATCTATTACAAAAAAAGAAAACAAAATGTCAAACGCGTTCAAAACAAAAGGCGCGAAACCCTTCGATGGAAACGTCAAATTGTCCAAACATCAGATCAAAGAACATAGACGTCCGCTATGGCGCTAAGTTGACAACGCACTGAGCAGTGAGCACTGAGGTAACTCAATGCACTGATGGATCACAGAGGCAGTGTTGCAGGCGAACTTGTGTGCACGACGCTTTTGATAAGCTCGGCGTCTGCAATCGACTTGTTTTGGCGGGTGAAACCTTTTGAAATATCAAATTTCACTTTTAGAAATTTGCAATCAAATTTATAATAGAGCAATTTATTTTTCTAAACACTCAAATTGCCAGTGAATTCTGGCCTTTAATACAAACAAAAAACAAAAGCTTAGTTTCCGCCTTAACGTAGACGATACATGTATACATGACATTTTTAATGACCTACAAATGTTATGAAAGAAAGTTATTACATTCATTATACTGTTATTTGTTTTTACTCAGTACACATGAAATATGCCAAAATTTTTTTTTTCACTTATTAAACAAATAGTATGTTTATGTTATGTTTTTTATTATCTTAGAAATACGAAATAGTGTCCTTTTGTAAACGCGTATATTTGCGGCACTATAATATGTCCTGCTCAGCTGATTACTTTCAAAGTATAATTATAACATCTCAATGCTTCAGACAGTATTTAAAAGTGGTCATTATAGTCTAAATCAATAGAATCCAAAGCCTAAGCTTATATAGAATATGGATATATGATCGACAATCCAATTTTTATAACATATTCAGTACACCTTTATGAGCGCCTGGTTCGAAATAAATAAAAATCATCCATCAAAACACGACTATACGAATGTATTTTCAAGTCGAATAAAATTTTGCACAGACATCAAATATTATTTGCGGAACGAAACCCCGCTTCATAGATGTGTAAATGTAGTCGCAATTGAAATTCTATTTCCATTCAACTGGGTGAGGTTTCAAATTATTTTTCACGCTTTAGGTGGTGTTCACATGCATTCGTTTTACATCAATGTCGGATAAATTAGTATTTTTTTTTAAACTGAAGTGACAAACGAACTTACGGCCTCCTGATGCCAAGTAGCTATTGCAGTTCATAGGTGCTTGCACCAACAAACATAATTTAAAATTAAAAATTTTGTACAGCCGACTTCAATAAAAGTTATTAAGAATAACTCATAAACTATTGGCCTGACCTTGATCAAATTTATATGAGAGTACACGAGAAGTATCCGCTTTCAAATAAAAAAAGAATCATCGAAATCGGTTCACCCAGTAAAAAGTTATGAGGTAACATACATAAAAAACATACAGTCGAATTGAGTACCGTCTCCTTTTTGGAAGTCGGCAGAAAATAAGGCTACAGCGTTACTCCATCTAGTCGAGGGCCAACTTACACTTCGCATACCGGTATGCTGCCACTCGAGAACCTTTTTTCTCCATAGGATAAGTATTCACATTGTAGGTCCTTCGGTCTATATGGCCTGCTCCTTACCACTTTAACTTATGAGAGCCGTTGGGCTATGTACTCTAATTCTACTGCAGATTTCCTGATTTCGAAGTACACTTAAAAAAAAATTTAGGTAATTACTATTGTTATAACCAATAATAACGGTATCGTGGTGCAAAAGCTTAGCAATGGGCTGAGGGACTCGGATTCGAATCCCGAACGGAACGATTATTAATAAGGCCTACAAATAATTGTTCCGGCTCCGGGTACTTGTCCTTGTGACTTGTTAAATCTGTGTATGTAAACTACCTCTACGATTCAGGAGAAAATCCTAGTGTAAAATTCTAACCTAAATATAAAATTTCCTTTTTAAATAGCAATAAAAAAATGTTGTATTAACAGTTGTTTAGTATGTACAGAGCTTTACATTAATGAAAAATGCATTGGGAATTGACAAACCGATTGCTTAATTGATACAGCCTACAAATTGCAATTCCTCGAGTTGGAAATAATAATTAATTAAGACTATTGTCAACGCCGGGCTTCTGAATACATGAATACTATAATCAACAACGAAAGTAATATTGCCAAGAAATCAACGATGGTTATCCTTTTTTTAACTGGCTAATTTTGATTGGAAGTGCTTATCTGTGGCATATTAATATTATTAAATTAATTCATATTTAAATAACTTTATTTACAATTTTACATAATACTTAATTTTATCTACAATATTAAAAACTATGATAATAAAAAAAAACTAAAACTAGAAACTTAATTATCATATAGTCCTACTCCCCGCGGTATCGTGCCAATAACGCTGGCTGCGTTTCCCCGCTGAATGGCTATACTAAGCCTTTGAGCGAGGAAAGAACCAGCCCTCTTATCACTAGCAGCAACGACCAGCCGCGGATGGAGTTCCTTTAGGAACTTCACCGCACGTGGACCCCACGGACCGATAGTCTCTACAGCAAATTATAATTATAAAAAAAATATAATTTTTTAATATAAATTATAATATTTAAATTCATATATATTTTAAGTAGAAATTTTTAGTTGATGGAATATAATTTTCAATATTCACTCATTTGTTTATAGACTGCGATTTGAGGCCTTCCTCGTAGATTGCCTGGGGGAATATCAGCCATAGTTGTAGCTTAGCATGCAGGCTGACAACCTGATCCTTTTATTATTTTGATCTATTATCAGTAAGACGCTGCTGCTTATAATTTGTTTCAGTTTCCACCTGTCCACTACAGAAATTGTAAATAATTTGTATTGTAAGGCATTTTATGCTCATATCAATGGTTCCGAATATTCTGTCTCGGATAAACTCACAAGCTCATCGAAACTTTTGCTATAGTCATGGTTTTACAACGTATGTTGCAGTACATTTCATTATAAAATCATTTCAGATATTATAGTTCAGTAGCGATAACCTAATTTTCATGATCATTACATAATATTATCGAGCATATATTGTTTATATTGTAATAACCCTTTTACACTGTCAATTTTAAATATTTTTTTTTTAACTTTACCGTTTAAATTTTTAAATTTTACGTTTACCTTCATCTACATAATGTAGCAGAAGATAAAAAATTACCGTCAGGTATTTTAGTGATAATTGTCAATGCAGTCATTTTCATTGTAGCGTCTCCTATCTGGGAAATAATTTTTCTAGCCACATTATAATTCCGTTGGTTATAGAGTGTGTTGCTGCTTAATTGCAACTATTGTAACTACAGAGTAAATATAATGCTCGTTTGTCACTAAAATATTATATAAAATTAAACATTTAATAACAAGATAAAACCAAATCCAAAAATATTAATTAATTCATTATATTTGTTCCACCCATAAGGACGGTATTTTTTCTCCAAATTTATATGCAGCAATTGCCGTGTAGTGGCGGTCAAGAATATCCACTACCCCATATTCTCCCGTGGGTGTCGTAAAAGGCGACAAAGGGAAACAGGCAGAAGATGGGCAGCAGCATCTTCCTGATAATAGCCAAAATTATAATAAAAAACTGCGGTTGCCAACCCGCTCGCCAAGCGTGGCAACTATGGCAAATACCCCCCAATGACTAAAGCAACAAACAGACGGCCCCCAGTCCCCGGCGGCCCCGCTATTCCTGGCTTCGGTGGTGACCATGGTAACGGCGGGGCAGGGGGTGCTAAGAATCTCCGGTGGAGGTTCGGTTGCCACCTTAGACGACTCGACCTGGCAACGTACAACGCACGCACCCTGAGGACTGACGAGAAGATCGCGGAGCTGGAAGAAGAGATAGACAAGTTGCGCTGGCATATTATCGGATTATCCGAAGTCCGAAGAGAGGGGGAGGACACGGTAATCCTCTAATCCGGCAACTTGCTCTATCACCGGGAGGGCGACCATCTGTCCCAAGGAGGTGTCGGATTTATCGTCCACAAGTCTCTCGTTAACAACGTTGTAAAGATCGGGAGTGTGTCGACAAGTGTTGCGTACCTTATACTCAGAATCACCAAGCGGTATTCGCTGAAGGTCATACAGGTTTACGCACCAACCTCGGCACACCCCGATCAGGAGGTGGAGGAAATGTATGAGGATATCTCTAGAGCCATGCATTCCTCCAAAACCCAATATACGGTGTTAATGGGCGACTTCAATGCAAAACTAGGCACAAGAGAGAACGGTCAGCTGAAAGTTGGGAAATTTGGAATAGGGCAACGGAACCCAAGGGGCCAGCAGCTGGCCGACTTCATGGAGAAAGAGGGACTCTTTATGATGAACTCTTTCTTCCAGAAGCGGCCCCACAGGAAGTGGACCTGGTCGAGCCCCGACGGTTCGACAAAAAATGAGATTGACTTCATTATGACGACCAGACGACAACTGTTCAGTGATGTCTCCGTGATCGCGAGGGTGAAAACTGGTAGCGATCACCGAATGGTTAGAGGCACACTGAACCTAAACGTTAAGTTGGAGAGGTCTCGTCTAATGAAGTCAACGCTCCGTCCCCCTCGTGCTCTAATCCAAAGTCCCGAAACCTTTCAGCTCGAGTTACAAAACCGTTTTCAGTGCCTAGAAGACTGCAATGAAGTGGACGATTTGAATGACAAGCTCGTGGAAACTGTCCATGCGGTCGGAGCTAAGTTCTGCAAGACCCGCCGCAGAAGAACACAAAAACTCTCCGATCACACTCTTAATCTCATGGCTGTTAGACGGGAGATGAAGCTACATTCTTCAACAGACTTGACAGCATACAGGCATCTGAACAGACAGATCTCCAAATGCATGCGGCGGGACTTACGCAACTTCAATACAGCTCGTATTGAAGAAACGATAGAGCGGAACCAAGGCTCCAAAGTCTTTGCCAGAGATCTGTCTGCCAGAAAGAGCCAACTGTTAAAGCTGAAGACCGAATGTGGCAGCATCGTTTCCGGGACACCTGAGATTTTGAGTGAGATTGAGAGGTTCTATGGGCAGCTGTACACGTCATCGTTGGAGCCACACGCAAGTGTGAGTAACGATCCAAGAGCGAGTCTCATCCGACACTATTCCGAAGATATCCCGGACATCAGTCTGAGCGAGATTAGAATGGCTCTCCAGCACCTTAAAAACGGTAAGGCCCCAGGCGAGGATGGAATTACAGCGGAGCTTCTGAAAGCGGGTGGAAGACCGGTACTTGAAGTCCTTCAGAGGCTCTTTAATTCCGTCCTCCATGGTGGCATTACACCGGAGGCGTGGAGCAGAAGTGCGGTGGTCTTGTTCTTCAAGAAAGGTGACAGCGCTCTCTTGAAGAACTACAGACCGATTTCCCTTCTGAGCCGCGTCTACGTGCTGTTTTCGAGAGTCATTACGAATCGTCTCGCGCGCAGACTTGACGACTTCCAGCCTCCCGAACAAGCCGGTTTCCGAAAGGGCTTTAGCACCATAGACCACATACATACCCTTCGGCAAGTTTTACAGAAGTCCGAAGAGTACAATTTGCCACTATGTCTGGCGTATGTGGACTATGAGAAAGCCTTTGATTCCGTCGAAATTTGGGCGGTGCTGCAGTCCCTTCAGCGGTGCCAAGTTGACTGTCGGTATATCGAAGTGTTGAAGTGCTTGTACAGTAGGGCTACGATGGCTATCCGAGTACAGAACCAGAGTACGAAACCTACTGCTCAGTGACGTCATATCCCCGAAACTCTTCACCGCTGCATTGGAAGACGTTTTCAAGCTTCTGGACTGGAAAGGATACGGTATCAACATCAATGGCGAGTACATCACTCACCTTCGATTTGCCGACGATATAGTCCTTATGGCAGCATCGCTGGAGGGCCTAAGCACTATGCTCAATGACCTCAATAGTGTTTCCCAACGGATAGGTCTTAAGATGAACATGGACAAAACAAAGATCATGTTTAATGTCCATGTCACACCTATGCCGGTAGTTGTTGGGAGCACTAAGCTCGAAGTTGTTGACGAGTATGTTTACCTGGGACAAATAGTCCGACAAGGTAAGTCCAACTTCGACCGAGAGGTCAATCGACGGATTCAACTCGGCTGGGCAGCGTTCGGGAAGCTACGACACATATTCTCGTCAGACATACCTCAAAACCTTAAAACGAAATTGTACAACCAGTGCGTGTTGCCAGTAATGACTTACGGAACTGAGACGTGGTCCTTCACTGCTGGCCGTATGAGGAAGCTCAAGGTCGCTCAGCGAGCTATGGAGAGGGCTATGCTCGGAGTTTCTCTGCGTGATAAACTTAGGAATGAGGATATCCGCAGTAGAACCAGAATAACCGACATAGCCCAACGAATTAGTAAGCTGAAGTGGCAGTGGGCCGGCCATATAACTCGAAGAACCGACAACCGATGGGGAAGAAAGGTTCTCGAGTGTCAGCCTCGTACCGGTAGGCGAAGTGTAGGGCGTCCCCCCACGAGATGGAGTGACGACCTGGTAAGACATGCAGGAAGTCGATGGATGCAGGTGGCTCAGGACCGTGCTTTGTGGCATTCTTTGGGGGAGGCCTATGTTCAGCAGTGGACTTGTGAAGGGCTGTAATGATGATGATGATGATGAATTGCTAAAGTGTAACCTAATAAATTAAATCGGTTCAGCCGTTTTTGTAAATTCGGTAAACATACACGTCAAATATAGGGAGGTCCTATATTTGAACTCGGATTAAGAGCCAGCTGCAGCTATATTAATTGTATGGTTGTAGCACGAATGGGTCGGCTCGAACGGGGAAAGATCACGCTCTCACAGAATACCAGCGTAAAATAGCAGCTTAATGCTGCCGTGTTTCGTATGGTGAGTGTAGAGAACCGGAGACCCTTTTTACTGGAAACGAGGTATTCTATCTTAGTCCTCACGTGTGACGAAACATATGCATTTTGATTCGCAAACGAGGATAGATGTAGATGTCTATGGGGCACAGCAACCACTTACCATCATTATTCATTTTAGAATTTGCAATTTTTATCTGATGTTCTACTGGCAAAATTTAACCCGATCGTGCTGCAATAAGCACTTACAGTATGTTGTTTTTTTTCGTGTTACATATTTTTTGTCGCATTTGTTTTTGTGTTATTACAACCAGTAACTAATAGCCTGCTGTGTTTCGTATGGTGAGTGTAGAGAACCGGAGACCCTTTTTACTGGCAAAGAGGCATTCCATCTTAGTCCTCACGGGTGACAACGCATCTGCATCTTGAGTCTTTATTGAGGATAGATGTAGAAGTCTATGGGTCACATAAACTACTTACCATCAGGTGGAATGTGTGCTCGTTTGTCACCCTATCCTATAAAAAAAAATACAGGGAGCTGAGTATCTCTCTATTCGAAAATGATCCCCACTACGAGCATGTGTTTAAGATGGGATTGGGGCGAAAATATAAACGGAAAATAAAAATTAACATATAAAAGGTGCATAAGATAAAGTATGGATTACATTATTTAAAGAAATAAAATACAATTTCAAAAGAAAAAGTAAGAAATTCTTAACGGTTTCATTTCTCTAATAGTGTTAACGTTATAATCTGTATTCGAATCACGCCACTTTCGCTTTGACTTTTTAAAATAATGTTGCACCTGTCGTCAACTTTTATTTCTACACTTAGTGCGAAAGAGAGAGACGTATCTCAAAAAAGAAGACCATCGAGAGTTGTCTTACCAGGACGAGATAAGTAGACAAAAAATTGTTTTCTCTCGTATTGAGAAACAATAGAGCGGCGTAACAATCGGATACGACTAGCTATCTATTTAGGTTTTATCTATTTAAGGATGTACTTGGCATATATTTCTAAAGGAGTTCCAAAAACGAAGTTTCAACGACGCGTTAATATTTTATGTTTCTCCGATATTTCATAAACGCCTGAATCGACATTAAGTAATGTTTTCTTTAAATAAGTTTCATCACCATCATCATCATTACAGCCCATCACAAGTCCACTGCTGAACGTAGGCCTCCCACAAGGAATGCTACAAAGCACGGTCCCGAGCCACCTGCATGCATTGACTTCCTGCATATCTTACCAGGTCGTCACTCCATTTAGTCGGGGGACGCCCTACACTGCGCCTGCCGGTACGAGGCTGCCACTCGAAAACCTGTCTTCCCCATGGGTTGTCGGTTCTTCTTACTATATGGCCGGCCCATTGCCACTTCAGCTTGCTAATCCTTTCGGCTATGTCGGTTACTCTGGGTTTACAGCGGGCATCCTCTTTCTTAAGTCCATCACGCAGAGAAACCCTGAGCATAGCCCTCTCCATAGCTCGCTGAGCGACCTTGAGCGTCCTCATACGGCCAGCAGTAAAGGACCACGTCTCAGATCCATAGGTCATCACTGGCAACACGCACTGGTTGAACAATCTTGTTTTGAGGTTTTGAGGTATGCATGACGAGAAAATGTGTCGTAATCTTCCGAACGCTGCCCAGCCAAGTTGAATCCGTCGATTGACCTCCCGGTCGAAGTCGGACTTACCTAGTCGGACTATTTGTCCCAGGTATACATAAACACAAGTAATATAGGTTTTTAGAGATTTCATAAATTTTTTAAGATAACATTTCACTCCTAACTGTGGCAAAATATTGGATTTTTATGTTTCTTTAAAGACGAAGTTCTAGTTGTTAATGAACTTGTGTATTCTTTCGCCAACTCTAAGGATAAAATTATTAAACTTAAAAAAAAAGTAAAATCGATTTCACAAATAAAAAGAAATAAAATATATACCTTTTTTTGCACGAGTATTTTAAAATAATATTTAAATTTTAGAACGCTTTGTATTTTATTTTAATTATAGAAGCCAGGCATCAGTCTGCAAATAATATTTTAGCGAATTAATGTAAGTATTAAAGTATTTTTAATTGTTTGAACTTTTATGTACCAAAAATAAAATGTACATAATACTCGTATGTCGGACTTAATGAGGGCATTCTCTCCCAGTCAACCATTATGGTAAGCAGAGATACAAATATGGGAGATAGTGCAGCAAAAATAAACTAATTGTAAGAAAAAAAAGGTAACGAAGTTCGAATAAACCAGAATATATAATATATAAAAGGTATTTTATACCTACATATATCATACAAAAATGTACACATATAATATAAGTACCTATATTAATACGGACGTACATAAATCTACTTAAATATATACAATATGTAAATATATACATAATATTAATAATAATATTTAGTACTAAGAGCCGTGGTAGCTTAGATGGTCAGCGCACGCTGTAAATTTCATAGTGCGCGAGCAACCCGGGTTCGATCCCAGCCAGCACCACTGAAGTTGTTAATTGCAATTATAATTGCTGTTTTACCACGTGTTTGGCAGTGTAGGAAAAGAAAAAAGGCAGTGGATACACATTCGCAGCGACTTTACCACAATTTCAAAAAGTTACAATAATTTTATCATTGTAAGCGAATATATTTTAATACAAATATACCTACGCATTAAGCACATACTAGAAATCTGTATTCAAGTCATTTTCTTAATGAGTAATCTCTTAAAGCATAATCACTTGCTCATAATTTGTTGCGTAACGCTAAACAACATCTCTTGTTAGAGTTTACAACAAAATAGCGAACATTGCTATAATGTATTGGATAACATCCTCAGAGTTACGTGTACATAGTTTACATTAATTAAAATAGAAACACGCTTAAGGTTTTAAACTTTAATATGTATATTGTTAAAATAAATTAGTAAAATAAATAGCGTGTAAGTCACACAGGTCTTGTGTTATTTAGAGGGAGTTGGAGCGAGAAGAGTGTATTTTCTACTGACTTCAAAAAGGAGAGGTACTCAATTCGAGCGTATGTTTTTTATGTGTTACCTCATAACTTGTTTCTAGGAGAACTGATTTCGATGATTCTTTTTTTATTAGAAGGCTGGTACTTCTGATGTGGTCCCATTTATTCATCAAGGTCTTACCAATAGTTTTTGAGTTATTCTTAATAATTTATATTGATGTCGGTTGTACAAATTTTTAATTTAAAATTATTAATAGAATATTAATTTTAAATTATTCTATAAATTTAAAATTATTTATAGAATAATTTAAAATGAAAATTTTTGTACAACTGACTTCAATGTAAGTTATTAGTTATTATTATAAAATTAAACTCGAAAACTATTGATCAGACCTTCATCAAATTTATATGGGACCATATGGGAAGTACCAGCTTTCAAGTAAAAAAAGAATCATCGGAATCGGTTCACCTAGAAAAAAGTTATGAGGTAACACACATCAAAAAAAGAACATACAGTAGAATTGAGTACCTCCTCCTTTTTGAAGTCGGTAGAAAAAGGTGACGAATGGGTATAGCATGGACACAGTCCATCTGATCGAAAGTAGTGGTCTATATACATATTTATCTACCCTCGAATAAGAATCAAAATGCAGATGCGTTGACACTCCTGCGGTTTAAGATGATAATTCTCATTTCCAGTAAAAAAGATCTCGTTCTTTACACTCGCCATACGACAGTACACAGTATTACAGTGTATTCTGTAAGAGTGTGGTTCTTACCCGGTTGAGCCGACTCATTCGTGGTACTATTTTATTACGTTGCTCTACCACGTTTTAATTTCGATATTATTAAAATTTATACTAAGTTACAAGTTAAAGCTATTCTCTATTTAGTTCTTTTAACATTACTACGTAGTACTATCGTTTATTTAGTGCCAATATTCGTATTTATAGCTTAATAAAATAAAGCAACTTTCATTTATAAAAAGCTATTAGTTTCACTTAATTTAATTAAATTATTTTATTTTCATTTAAAATAAAACATAAAAATATAATTAAAATGGACTCTTAACTAGGAAAATGGATTGGAGTTGTATCGTTAGATATCCGTACTGTTATTAGTAATCAAACATACTCGTACATCTTCCAAATACTAACAAGAACGATAAACTGTATCATTGGAAGCCGATTTTAAATGGTATACATAAAACCGGTCTTACTAGATCATCTAAATGTAACTGCCACTCGTTTCCACTTCTATAGATTTTAGTGGCAATGGCATGTTCCCATTAAGTACTCCATTTACTTGTAAGTCTGGTTGTAAAAGTAAACAAATCTGACCACTGTATTCTCAACTTACTAAATTTGTTCCGATACCTTTATAATAAGAGTGTCTTGTCGTTACAAACAATTCATACTTTATAGTTGAAGTTGTGAAACTAAAGATACACAATAATATAATATAGTAAAATCTATTGTTTCTCACATAACTTATACAGACAAAACATACTGAAGCTCTGTATTCCGTGATAGTTCAAAACTATGTTACACGCTACAACGTCTTTCCTGTTTTGAGTGACACTTATTTGTATTGAAGTAAACTGGTAAATAATACAAAAATTTAAATGGAGTAAAATCGAAAACAAAATATAAACTAGGTAATTGTTTTGCAATATCTTTTTTTAAATTGATTTTTGGTTATTTAAAAGAAAGGATTTTTTTTTGTTATATTAGAATTAAATTCACCCACCAGTTAAAGGTTTTTTTTAAAACTGTCATTCCAACAAAAGCTGAAATTGCTCGTTACTTAAGAAATAAATATTTATAGTAAAAGCAAGTTTCTTAAGAAAATGTTTGCTGCAAATTATAGAGTTCTTCTTTGGATTCCAACAAACCCGCCCAATTAACCTTATCTATTTTTTTATTCTATTCATCTGTTGGACAAACGGAAAAATTACATTACATTTTTAAAACGCAAATTGAGCATTGATTTTCATTCCTCTCCTTGTTGTGTGTGCTATCGATTCATTATAAACATTCAAGATAAATAACGACATTAATTATGATATAGTTGAATTAATCCCTAGCAGACATGTAAAATATTTTGTTCAAAAATGAATTCACCGAAAAAAATACAAATCAATTATCAACAACGTGACTTTATTCTTTGCAAAATATCAAAATTAGTGAAATAATTAAACAGTATAAAAATAAAACATAAATTGTAGCCAAAAATAGACGCGCCATAACAGTAACGACGTCTTGCTAATTTACTTGAGAAATGTGCAACCATCAGGATTATTTCTATTATTGACACTACAGTCACATACGGAACATGTAACCATTTTGGAAAACTATGAATTTTAAAAACTAACATTATTTTAATCTAAAATATTACAAAATATCCAGGAGGTTATTTCTTGCGTGCCGACTTGTGCCGAGCTGTCATACAAAATCGGTTACAGAGTCATGAGATTTGGTATCCTTTTCTATCTTGCATTTTTACCATAAGGAATTTTCTTCTTCCTTGCCATCGATCACTAATAAAAAACTAGATACACAATCCCATGCAAAAGTTCGCTAAATACTGTCGCCAATTGTTTTGACGTAATTCGTTTTGAAATAAATATACATTTATGTAAATTCAACCTTAATAGCATTGTCTAAAGTTGTATTCACAAAGCTACTTACAAATTAAAAGCGCACCCAAATGTTCGAATGGGCGCTCATTCGGTAAGGACATTTTATTGTCATGATTGTGTATCTAGTTGTTTATTAATGATCGATGTTCCTTGCACACTATGTACGTATAATATATATACGTACGCCATATATATACGCCAATATAATCTTAGTCTATGGGTCAGCCCGTTCTTTATTCTTTTTTCACAAAAATATAATATTCGACAAACTAATCTAATTTATTTTTAATTCTGTTATTTTAGACACTTCAAATCAGTCAATTACACATCAAGAAAACCTTTTAATTCTTATCGCTGGAAGTAAAAAACATACTTTTGTTGACTTTCGTTAAAACACAATTGCGTTTCTAATGGACCAATTTAATATAGAGACTGCTCGCGGAGACTCGCCAGCCGCTTATGAAAAAGTGAGACGCGATTACGACTGCAGGCAGAAACCTGAATTATATTACCACTGCAATTTAATTACAACAAGGACTACGTCACTTAACATGTAGCGTTTACGTCAGGTTTTATTTAAGGGGCTAGTAAACCATGCGTTAACCTGGCCTCTTGATAGTTAGCGTGCGATTTTAAATTAATTTATTTCGCTATACGTACTTTATTTGCAAACGTATTAAAAAAAGTATATGGTAGGTCTAAGCGAGTAATTATTTTAATTTTGTTCTTAATGATAGAGTCAATAGTTATGTATAAAAAAGTTATTTATTAAGAGTTCGTTCAACATTTCAACGGTTTTTTAACATCGTTGGATTTGCCCAACTCAATGATTATCATATTTAACTAGAACGCTCGAAATAATGTACTTTTATACTAGACTAGCGATCCGCGCCGGCTTCGTATGGGTGATTTCTGGATCTCGACAACAGTGCCACCCACCGGCTCCAAATTGAAATATAAACCATCTAGAGAGCAATTCAAATACACACAAAAAAATCATCAAATTCGGTCTAGCCGTTTTTAGGGTTCCGTACACAAAGGGTAACCAACGAGATCCTATTTGTTACTAAAGGCGGATTCGACCAAATACCATGTTACTCCAGAGTAACTAACCCTCTTTATCTGAATAACTTTACTCTTTGGTCTTACTCTCAGATAACTTCGTTTGCGTTTTTCCAACACAAATGTAGAGTAGCTAATACTGGGTATTGATACTATATTATATTTATTTCTTATTTTTTATATTTTTATTTATTATATTATATTTATTTCTTTTTATTATTTAAATATTATATTTATTTCTAGAGTTGGTGAATGAAAAATGAATGAACATGTAAGCCAACTAAAATCGAAATACAATTGTTTATATAGCGCAATGCAAGATTTTCTGTCCACTTAGTTTAGCCGGATTATATTAGTGACAACTGTCACTGAACACTAGAATATGATCACGAGTCGAGTTGTTAGTTGATTATTCTTCTATTCTTGTTCTTATCGTCTATATTTCGTAAATGTTGCATTGTTTCAAAAAATAGTCCCTACAATTATCACAAAATACAAGAAATTATAAATGCACAACGATAAAAGATCCTACTTTTCGGCCGCCATTAAAATACTCTGGGATAACTTGTTTACTCCATAAATTTTGGCGGTATGACAATTTATTCTCGGACAGACAGTATACATACCTGGGTTAAAATTTGGTAAAACGAAAGTTGTCTAACTGGAAAGTTATAAGTGATTTTATTCTTAGGATAAGACTTATGCTATTTTTGATCGAATCCGCCCTAAGCCTCCGCTGTCCGTCCGTCCATCCGTCTGTCTGTCATTGGGTTGTAACTCATGATCCGTAATAAGTAGACAGTGTGCATTTCTGCTGCCGATATAACAGCAAATATTAAAAATTAAAATTTACTAGAAACGTTTATTACGATGGTACGGAACCCTTCATGCGCGAGTCCGATTCGCACTTGGCTGGTTATTGAATCTTAGCGAGACTGACGGACAGCAATTAATTTTTATATGTAGAGATGTTATATGTTCGACATAATGTAAAATTAGCTTATCTTCTATCTTCTATACTATAATAAAACTCTAACACGTTGTCTGTCTCAACACGCGTCACGCAAAAACCTGTTAACCGGTTTGGATGGGACTGGCAGATATCTGATGTTATAAGGAGTACTTTAGGCTAATTTTATTTTAGGAAAAGAATTAGGCTTCCGCGCAAAAAAAATCCACGTTAACAAGCTAGTAGTTAGAACACCAATTTTTTTTATAGGAAAGGATCAAACGAGCATGCCGCTCACCTGATGGTAAGTGACTACCGCCGCCCATAAACAACTCCAAAACCAGGGGACTTACAGATGCGTTGCCGGTATTTTAAAAAGGAGTAGGCTCTTTTCTTGAAGGTAAGGAAAAAGCGCTGGTGGTGCTCGATTCCACAAGGAAGTTGTGCGAGGAAGAAAACTTCCTCTAAATCGCACAGCGGTGGACCGCCAATCATCCCGTTGGGATCGATGGTATCGCAAGTTTAGTCGCGATGTGCGTTGGTGGCGATGGCTGGAATTAGGCACGAAAAGGTGAGAAAGTGTCGCAGCGTCCCTTATTTGAAGTTGCCTGCAGGTGTGCATGGACTGCAGTAGCCACTTACCATCAGGTGGAATGTGATTTCATTCGTTACTTCAGTTTTATAAAAAAACCTTAATCAGCCACATAAAATCCGCCAAGTGACACAAGTCAAAGACTTGGTCGCACTGTTACTTAAGTATCAGTATAGAACGTGATAAAGTGCAGCTGTATTATGGTTGTAACACGGATGGGTATCGACCGGAGAAGGACCAGTGTCTCACAGAATACCAACATAAAATAGCAGCTCTATGCTGCTGTGTTTTATACAGTGAGTCCAGAGAACGAGAGGCTCTGTTTACTAGAAACGTAGAATTCCGTCTGTCTTCAGGGCAAAGTTTTGTTTGTTTTGAGCACAGACTTTTAATCGAAGATAGATATAGGTGCCCCAGCATCCACCTCAATTAGATGAACTATGTGCTCGTTTGTCACCTTTCTTCTTTATAAATGTCAAATCTTCTAAAAAAATTCTACATATAAAAAACGTTGTAATTAATTTCTACAAAAAAATATAAAAACAATTGACTGTAAATAACTCCTAAATTTTCCTAAAATTTAAATAAAAAATCAGAACTAATGTGTATGTTGACTATTCCTATATTTATTCTTTATACTACACACCGTATTTAATTTCTTGTTATTATTTAAGTTGAAATTTCCAAATAAATTTTAAATTTTTTCCTTTTACTTTATCTCAATCTTAAACTTTCCCTCGAATTAGTTACAATAAAAAAGTGTGAATTGATTCATATACTTTTCATTCTTGATGACGCGTTCCTTTTTTTATAGGATAAGGGTGACAAACGAGCGCACAGTCCACCAGATGGTAAGTGGTTGCTACGGTCCATATACATCTACATCTATCCTCGATTACGAGTCAAAACGCAGATGCGTTGTCACCCGTAACGACTAAAATGGAATGCCTCGTTTCCAGTAAAAAGGGTCTCCGGTACCCTACACTCACCATACGAAACACAGCAGTGTAAAGTTGCCATTTTACGCTGGTATACTGTGAGAGCGTGGTCCTTCCCCGGTCGTGCTGACCCATTCGTGCTACAACTATACTACTAATATAGCTGTAGCATGACTCTAATTATTTTTAGGATTGATTTAAAGTATATTAAGATAAACCACTGCTCGAACTACTCGAAAGATACACAACGGGCTACGCTGAAAAACAGCGCACTGTGGTTCTTTTTTTTATAGGATAGGGTGACAAACGAGCACACAGTCCACCTGAAGTTAAGTGGTTGCTTGGGCCCATAGATTTCTACATCTATCCTCGTTTGCGAATCAAAATGCAGATGCGTTGTCACCCATGAGAACTAAGATGGAATGCCTCTTTTCCATTAAAAAGGGTGTCCGGTTCTCATATCGGACCTAATAAATTTAAATAAATTTAATAACCCGCTTCTATAAAAAACATGGTTTTTGCTAGGTGGTAGGCGCCTTTTCTCTCCTAAGAGTATCTTACCTATTTCATTTAAGTTTATAGAGAGTCAGCATATATTAGCATAATTGGAGGCTTTGAGGCATTGCATCTTAAGCTCACGCTCGTATCGATAGCATTCTTTATTTGAGGTTATTTGCATGTGTTCATGGGCTGTAGTAGCCACTTACCATTAGATGAACTAATATAATTGTTCGTTTTAATTTATTAAAAAATAACTTGTTAAATTCCTACGATGGGTGAGACCCGTGTTCAGCAATGGAATTTTACGGGCTAGTGAGAGGAAATGAGCCGTATGAGAAGTTCAATGATTATTTGAAAATAAAAATAGTTTCACACGCTTTGTACCCTCTCGTTTCGTATTTAAGGCCTAACATTGACCATCTGGTATGAAGTAATAAACTTTATTTTTAAAAACAAATCTCGCAAAGGAATGTACTTGTGGCGCAGAGCTGTTTCGCACCTGTCACATCTCAATACCTGTTTTAAACGGATGTCGAGATCGTTCACCCAGTGCGAGAGGAACAAATATATAAGCGTGCCAGAAGACAGAGACGAATATATAAACGAACCAGGTTAAAGTTAAAGACCGCTATATCGTCGCGTGGCGTGGGAAAGAGAAGGTAGCAAGCGATCTCTGATCCTGTCGTGCTTGTTTTATTTAATAATCCAGTTATAATAAGGTAGCGTGTACTTTAGTTGGCTTCCGAAGTCGCGGTGTGACGTGGGTTGTTTTCGAACTGTAAGGGCGTGCATGCGTGGGATGCCACAGAATATGGACCAAATATGGGTGCGGTTTAATAAAACACGTACAGATCCATTCGCTGAAAGCACTAAGAACTCGTCGTGTGATGCTTGTTAAGTAGATTAATACTTGGTAGAACCATGCTGCAGCTATATTAGTAGTATAGTTGTAGCACGAATGGGTCGGCTCGACCGGGGAAGGACCACGCTCTCACAGAACACTAGCGTAAAATAGCAGCTTAACACTGCTGTGTTTCGTATGGTGAGTGTAGAGAACCGGAGACCCTTTTTACTGGAAAAGAGGCATTCTATCTTAGTCCTCACGGGTGACAACGCATCTGCATTTTAATTCGCAATCGAGGATATATGTAGATGTCTATGGGCCACAGCAACCACTTACCATCAGGTGGACTGTGTGCTCGTTGGTCACCCTATCCTATATAAAATAAATTACAGTTCACCTGATAATAGACACAGATGCGTTGTCATCTCTGAGGATTGAGATGGAATGCCTCACAGCCTGTAACCATACAGGCTCTCTGAAGGCTGCAAGAGGGTGATACCCACCTAGATAGACTTCTAGGCAGGAAAATAGTCACTAAAATAGTTCACTTCAGCGGTTAGCCACCGTAGTCTATATCACCTGAGGATGCCTCGTGTAGAGGCGAAACACGTGTCGTATTGTCGTCAGTGGTGTGTCTTGCCTAGTGTAGTGGTGTTGGGAGTAGCGGTGCTGGGATTAGTAGTGACCGGGATAGTGCACGCAATTGAGGGAGGGCGGGAGGAGCTCTTCATACTAGGTAAGACACTTCATTTTATTTTATAACGCGGATATTTGCGAAGTAAATTTTTTTAAAGCTTTTATATAATGGATTTCCGCAAAGTAACGTCTGATTCTATTAATTATAGGAAAATAGTCCTCTACCTATTTACAGCAAAATGTATTTTTAATCATTACTAGACCAAGGCAATCGTCCATAGAAAAATAACGTTGAACAAAGCTGTTTTCCGACTATTATCCCGAAAAGTGTTGGATTGTGTAAAAACTAAAATGGCTTTATTATTGCTAAATGCTCGCTGTAAATTTCACAGATTATTATTAAATTACACATTTAAACCTGGGTTCGATCCCGTCTTGCACCAATGCTATTATTAATTGAAATTTAAATGCTTGTTTACCACGAGCTCAGCGATGAAGGAAAACGTCGTGAGAAAAGTTCCATGTGAAGTCTGACAACACGAAACGAAGCAGTTCATCAGACTAATTGCTCCATAACGCTCTCAGAAATGAGAGGAGGCCTATGCCTAGCAGTAGGATGAATTTAGGTACTTGTTCCACCGCCAACTGTGAACAAGAAGTGAGTAGAGCTAAAAACTAGATAAATGCGAGAAGCGAGTGTGTAGTTCCGATAGTTTTGTCGCTGGGCTATAAGCTAGTTTACTTGTATTGCACTCTATAGAGTTGTTCATTCTGACCGCCAAGCAAGCATCGCTGAGCGAGTTTTATCTTTGATAGCTCTTGTTGCAGCGACAAACAACCAGAGAGTTCTCGCCGGCAGTGTAAACAGCCTGCGATCAACTATTAATATAAATATGTATCTCTTTTATTAACACATACAAGGCCGGACACGCATCTGCGATTCCCCTGGTGTTGCAGTTGTTCATGGGCGGCCGTAGTCACTTACCATCAGG
The DNA here is from genome assembly GCA_963668995.1 of Parnassius mnemosyne. Classification (NCBI taxonomy): domain Eukaryota; kingdom Metazoa; phylum Arthropoda; class Insecta; order Lepidoptera; family Papilionidae; genus Parnassius; species Parnassius mnemosyne. The sequence continues at coordinate 15,673,393 of CAVLGL010000091.1, forward strand.
TGAGCCGCATGCTCGTTTGCCCCCTCTCCTATAAAAAAAAAAAATCTGTTGTTCGTTTTTTGAGCGAGAATATAATCGATAGCTAATCGCTTCTTTGGCGGAGGTGGGACAAGTGACTTAGACTGTAACTTTACTTTACTATTGGTATAACTATTGTAAGTTTAGTCTACAAATAATTAACTTTAAGATACTAAATAGTACAAAAACAAAAACTCAATACAATCGCAATTTCGTATTCTGTATACCCGACATTACCAAAAACTGCCACTGTAAACTATAAAAACTGTACGTTTGTTTACTTTGACCCTTTCCTCGTAAAACTGGTTGCCTAAAGGCTAAAATAGTTTATCCAAATTGGTTTAACATTTGCGGCACGAGGAAAGATGGCCATAAACTCTTTAGGTATCGTAAATTCGTAACGGTAATGTCGAGAAAGGCGAGTAAGCCAATAAAACCATAAAAACTACTGAATTTTGTTCTCTGTTAAATTTACGGTAGTAGGGTCATTTGAATATGCATAAATTTCATTAGCTTAACCACGATTATTAATGTCTAATTATATACTTTGATTGTGACGATTTAATATTTTTAACTTCCCAATTGAAAGTTTTTGTAATCGACCCGATTTTTAGGAGGTACAAATTTCAATACCCCGTCGTAGTACTTCAGAATAAAATTGAAATTACCGTTACAATCATAAACTATCAAAATGATCCACTTAAAAGAGCATAACAGATGATATGATGCACTGAAGCTCCAGGAAGTCTACAGTATGTCAACATATTATGATCCTCCTAACCATTACATCAGATTTGATAGACCACAAATAACTGCAAAATAACACCGATTTCTACCATGGATGATTTGCGAGGCTATTGAAATTAAAAAAAAAACATTCTAATTTCAATAGAGAATACGGCTGGTAGTAGCATCTGCTTATGATCCCATAATTGATAATATTAAAACCAAGCCCAAACATGCTACTGCATAACTTCAAGATACTTTATGCGAAGGACGGACCAAAAATTCACCTTCGTTAACTATGACATCAGGACGTCACATGTCCAAAACGTCGGAATTAATAAATATGAGTTCTTTGATGAAATTGAAATCGGAATCAATTAAAATCACTAAATTTAGTTTTATTCAGTGAGTATTATTCGCGCAAATATAAGAAATCGTTATTTTAGATTTCAAAATTTCTCATCAAACATAACACCAGTAAAGGTTGTCAACAGCAATTATAGTATTTCAATAAAATTCAGTATTTTTTCTGAAGCACACTCGAACATGCTATCGTTGAAAAATCGGCTTAGTTTCTCGGAATAAATTCAACAAAACAATTTATAAAATACTGTGCCAATTTCGAACACGTCTGTCTGCAGCCTGTATTTTTTGGACTTTTAACGAAGTACAAAAAAAGGTAAAAGTGACTTTTGGTTCGATACCATAAAGATCAACGCTTTCGTATGCAAGGTATGTCACAGCCAAAGCAAGAGACAGCTTCCACGAATTGTAGGCCTGTTGGAAACATGCAAATAAATAATTCCCACGGTGCCTCGTCGAGACTGCAATGAGGTGTGCAGTAAATACTAAAAGTTACGCAAGCTGTGATTGCAGCCGTGCCTACAATATTGAACTTTGTTTAGGGTTGATATTTTCCTTGCTTCAGATGGAAGTGAATTGCTATTTTTTTCATATAGAATTAAGCATTTGATGAAAGGAAGTGTGGCAAACACGCCCTCAGTCAAGTGAATACTGTAGTGTCAATACAACTACATAATAAAAAAAATACTGGCAGTGCTTTTAATACAACTTTATTCCCGTAAAGTTAATCAGAACCAAGGTTAAAATACTTGTAGAAGTGGTGCATGACAATAGCAGAATGGCAGATTAGAACCCAGGACTTTTGAATTATGCGGTCCATATCGTACAGAAAAGCGACAGTAACCTAATGGTTACTGTCGCTCTTCTGTAAAATCTTTCAAAATATGGTTTTTGTCAAACTATTCCTTTCAAAGCTTTCTTAAGATGACTATTCCCATTATTGAAAAGGCCAAAACGAGTGGGCATTGTGTTAAAGATAAGAAAAAATATACCAAAAACAGAAATTTGTTTTATTTTAATTCTCATTAACTATATTTTAAAGGTGTAGTGGTGGTAGTACGCCAAGATTTATTATGATATCCGACTCATAATATTATCCCTTCGGTGTCGTAAAAGGCAACGAAGGCAAAATGAAACGGGACGGCCAGCACCATCTTCGTGATAACAACCAGTGGTAGAGCCACGCGGCAGCTTTTGCTGTCGCACGGATGGGCCGGCTCGAACCGGGGTGGTACCACGACCTCACAGAATACCAGCGTGAAGTAGAGGTTTACCTCTGCGTTTCGCTTGGTGAGTGCAGGTGGCCGGAGGCCCTTTTTACTGGAAATGAGGCATTCCATCTTAGTCCCCACGGGTGACAACGCATCTGCATTTTGATTCGCAAACGAGGATAGATGTAGATGTCTATGGGCCGCAGAAACCACTTACCATCAGGTGGACTGTGTGCTCGTTTGTCACCCTTATCCTATAAAAAAAATGCGGTTGCGAATCCGTATGCCAATCATGGCAACTACGGCAAAATACATAAAAAGTATATAGCACGAATATATTGGCTCGGCCGGGAAAGGCCCGTGTAATTGTTGGTGTAGAGAATCGAAACCGTTTCTACTAAAAACTAAGCATTCTCTATTAGTCCTTAGGAGTGACAACGCCTTTTGCATTTTGATTCTTAATCTAGGATAGATGTAGACGTCCATGAGTCACAGAATCCATTTACTATCAGATGGTAGAGCCACGCTGCAGCTATATTAGTAGTATGGTTGTAGCACGAATGGCCGAGCGCGGAAGGACCACGCTCTCACAGAATACCAGTGTAAAATAGCAGCTTAACACTGCTGTGTTTCTTATGATTAGTGTAGAGAACCGGAGACCTTTTTTACTGGAAAAGAGGCATTCCATCTTAGTCCTCACGGGTGACAACGCATCTGCATTTTGATTCGCAAACGAGGATAGATGTTAATGTCTGTGGGCCACAGCAACCACTTACCATCAGGTGGACTGTGTATTCGTTTGTCACTCTATCATTTAAAAAAAAACTTTGTGCTCACATTTATTCTTACAAAAATATCCAAGAACGAGATGCTTGGTAGAAAATTGACTTAGTTAAAATGTAACTTGTAGAAATTTGTCTAAGATTTAGTAGCACTAAAGTTTAGTGATTTCGGTGCATACATTGTAGTTCCGGTGAGCGGTGAAATCGTAAACAAGTTCAATTTTATAACATTGGCTTCTATTTTATTACTGGCAACCCTGTAGCAGCGAAGCTGTGCGCAGCTGAGATCTTTCTAGCGAATCGCTGTTTAATATTCTTGAATTTCGACAATAGTTTATTGATATATTTGTACATATTTGGGTGTTTTATTAATGAGGTGTGTCAATAACAGGCAGAGTTAATGAATACAAATTTGATAGTAATTATGGTTTCAAATGTAAGTTAGTCGATTCCTGTTCTACTACAGTTCTCTCTGTTATGTGCTATTCCCGGGTCGTTTGTGTCAAACAGCAATTGTTTTAAGCGGCTCTAATTTTGTTGCGATTGTTCTCGTATCTCTGATGTTTCAATTTCGTCGCCTAACCACGAATTTGAACATTAAACTGTAATAAATGATTTAACTATGCAGTAATATATAACGTGTCGTGTGGTTGTGGCGTAAGATCCATCACTAGATAGGCGATTATAGATAATGCCAAAAATATAATTACTTTCGATAGATGTCGTTGTAACTATTTAGTTTATACCAACTATAAAATACACAGACCAGCGACGGGCAGCAGCGTCAAGGTGCGAGACGTCTGGAACTGCGATTGTAAATATATTCTGTCATTCATGCAAGATTAATGCAAGCTCTCCATCCAAGGAATGACACCCTTGCTCAGATTTTTACGAGCTGATGCTATGAGTTCGTATAATATAACTAGATGGCCCGGTAGCGTAGTGGCTGCGTAGGGTTCAATGATCACGCGAAAAAGTATTTGTAAGTCCTTTTTTTGATTTCATAAAAAAACATTACCCCAACAGTAAAATTTTCTCCATTATTGTGGTGTCGATTAACAAACATAAATTGCACAAGGACACACATCCAAACTCGGAACAGTTAATTGTAGGTCATACGAAATACTTACTTCGCGCGGGATTCGAGTCCGCAGCCTAATGGGGACTCGATTTGGGGATGTAATACTTATAAGCAATGGTCTCGATTTTTCACTAATAAAGGTCATTGCTGTTGAATGGTGGGTCGTGGCAGAGCGGTGGTTGCCACAATTGTCTTATCATTCATCGTGTTTGTCTTTTTAATATTTTCACGTCAAAGCTTTTTATCATAGAACATGTTACAATTACCAATGGAACTCCTTTTTTCATTTACATGTAAATCATATCGAGCGCATAGTTTACTTGACTTTGAAGTAGACGTTGTGGCCATAGACATCATATCTTCTTTTGAGAATGAAAATTTCAATGCGTGAAGAATAAGATGCGAGGCTTCGTTACTCTACATTCACCTACTATACGCTGGTATTCTGTGAGAACGTGGTCCTTTCACAGTCGATCCGGCACTAAAATTAACCTTTTACTATTAAAAATTTAAAAAGGTTGCTCTCGCCGTTTCTTCTCAAGTCAAGTGTGCACCTCATTTTGAAATATTATTAAATTATAAAAGATATAAGCGAAACTTAATTTTGTACGTCGAACAAATTAAGATATTCCATTTTATATAAGCAGCTTATTTTTTATAGCACACAGTCCACCTGATGGTAAGTGGTTGCTGTGACCCATAGACATCTACATTTATCCTCAATAAAGAATCAAAATGCAAATGCGTCGTCACCCGTGAGGACTAAGATGGAATGCCTCTTCTCCAGTAAAATGGGTATCCGGTTCTCTACACTCACCATACGAAACACAGCAGTGTCAAACTGCCATTTTACGCTCGTGTTCTGTGTGAGCGTGGTCCTTCCCCGGTCGAGCCGACCCATTTATGCTACAACTATACTACTAATATAGCTGCAGCATGGCTCTACCACGTATAAAATTAATACTCAAACCAGTGACGAAGAGTTAAAGGTGCAACCGACTAGTACTGCGATAGTCAATCTATCTACTAAGCGTAATGATTAAGGCAATTTACAAATACACACAAGTTTTCATAAATAAGGTTATTACTGAAAACTTGTGTGCATTTAAACTACTTTAAAAAAATTACGCATAATCATGTTAAACGTAATTTTTTAATGCGCTTAGGGCATGCACAATTGGATTTACCAATAGTTATTTTTTTGCTTAACAAGACTAAAACTAATAACTAAAACGGCTTAAGTTATCGCTGTGGTGTAGCGTAATCTGTCACAAGCACGAACCTAGATTTAATTATTAGAAAAAAGCCAATCAACCAGCTTATACAAGATCACGCAACGATTTGCCAAGTTTTAACGCCGACTTAATCCATATACAGTCCAGGATTAAATTCAAACAAAGGGGGTCCATGTACGGTATAATTTCCATATATTTGTGAACGGGCAGTGTCGTATTTAGTGGTCGTAAGCTCTCGATAGCACCCCCGTGGCGGGTCAGGCAGTATTTTATGTTGGTGATACAACGGGAGGGGTGCGCTTTAGAGCGTTTTAGCTTGATTGAATTTTAGAAACCGTATATGTTTATGTATATATTAAAATCTGATTTCACATAGATTTTCATATTATTAATGTGTAAAATTAATATTCAATATTAACTTTACAAAATAAATGTTGAGGTGCTACTAGCAACGAAACGTTTCATCTTGACTTTAACATAACAGGAAATTGCACAGTCCACCTGATGATAAGTGGATGCTATGGTCCAGAGACATCTACATCGATTCTCGATTAACACTCAAAATATGGATGTATTGTTACATCTAAGGACTAAAATAAAATGCTTCTTTACCAGTAAAAGGTGGTCTCCGGTTCTCCACACTCAGCATAAGAAACACTGCAGCTTTAAGCTGCAATTTTACGCTGGTCTTCTGTTGTCTCTTCGTTTCAGCTTGACTTTAACATAGCAGGATATTGCTTATTATCTTTATGCAGTAAGTCTAAGAGCCTAGTTGGTCTAGTGGTAGTAAACGAAGCTGTTTTTTATAATATCTTTCTGTGCAATATTTAATATTAACTCTACAAAAAAAATGTTGAGGAGCTACTAGTAACGAAACGTTTCAGCTTAACTTTAACATAGCAGGAAATTTCTTATTATCTTTATGCAGTCAGTTTATCAGCTTCTTTGGTCTAGTGGTCGTAAAAGCAGCAGTTTTTTATAATATATTTCTGCGCAATATTTAATATTAACTTTACAAAATAAATGTTGAGGCGCTACTAGCAACGAAACGTTTCAGCTTGACTTTAACATAGCAGGGAATTGCTTATTATCTTTATGCAGTCAGTCTAAGAGCCTCGTTGGTCTAGTGGTCGTAAAAGCAGCAGTTTTTTTATAATATATTACTGCGCAATATTTAATATTAACTTTACAAAATAAATGTTGAGGCGCTACTAGCAACGAAACGTTTCAGCTTGACTTTAACATAGCAGGGAATTGCTTATTATCTTTATGCAGTCAGTCTAAGAGCCTCGTTGGTCTAGTGATCGTAAACGCAGCTATTTTTTATAATATATTACTGCGCAATATTTAATATTAACTTTACAAAGTAAATGTAGAGTAGCTACTAGTAACAAAAGGTTTCAGCTTGACTTTAACATAGCTGGAGGTTGCTTATTATTTTTATGCAGTCAGTCTGATAGCCTCGTTGGTCTAGTGGTCGTAAACGCAGCTGTTTATTATAATATATTTCTGCGCAGTATTCAATATTAACTTTACAAATTAAATGTTGAAGAGCTACTAGTAACGAAACGTTTCAGCTTGACTTTAACATAGCAGGAAATGGCACAGTCCACCTGATGATAAGTGGATGCCATGGTCCAGAGACATCTACATCGATTTTCGATTAACACTCAAAACTGTCCAGTTCTCCACACTCAGCATAAGAAAACTGCAACTTTAAGCTGCAATTTTACGCTGGTCTTCTGTAAGAGCGTGGCTCTTCCCTAGTGGAGCCGACCCATTCGTGCTGCAAGCTATATAGATGCAGTGACTCTACCATGCTAGAAATTTAATTTGCCTTATATAATAAAAAAAAAAACAAGAAGAATATATCTTCAAAAACGGAATAGATGTTATCAAACTCCTTTAAAAGGGTACAGGAAATATAAGGTAATATTAATCTAAGACAGTTAAATAATTAAGAAATGAACCCTGCCCCCGGTGTGCCAAACGCGCGTTAGTAATTTCAGTTTTAAGCTAGCGCCTCTCAAATGGCTTAACTATATTTACAGTGAAGTTTCAGGCGGGCCCTCGTCCGCTAGTGGATCGTAGATCGTGTTAGTTATGGTAGTTTATGAAGAGAGGGCAACCGAATGTCTTTGCCCATATTTATCCTTACCAGCTATTCGCATTATTTACAACAATTAATAATTTGAATTATATTCTTTATAGGCTTCATGAAAGGTCGTTTTTGACTGCGATAGTATAAAACAAGGGGTAACATACTTCATATAAATTTTTTAGTGTTTAGTTACCATAGAACAACCTGCAACAAATTTTAAACAGACGCTTAAAACACTTTAAAAGTTTAATGATCACGGAACGAAAATTTTATGCTTGCCAGTTGTGATATTATTTATAGGTGGTATAGCCATGTTGGAGTCACATATACGTATTATGGTTTTTTTATATAGAATAAGGGTGACAAACGAGCATACAGTCCACCTGATGGTAAGTGTTTGCTGTGGCCCATAGACATCTGCATCTATCTTCGTTTACGAATTAAAATACAGATATCAGCCGTGAGGACTAAGATAGAATGCCTCTTTTACAGTGAAAAGGGTCTACGGTTCTCTACACTCACCATACGAAACACAGCTGCATTAAGCTACTATTATGCGATGGTATTCTGTGAGAGCGTGGTCCTTCCCCGGTTGAGCTGACCCATTCGTGCTACAACTATACTATTAATATAGCTGCAGCATGGATCTACCACTTATGAAATATTATGGTTGTACGCAAGGTATATTAAGTCCACCTTATGTAACTATAAGTAAATATTTAATAATATTATTAATATAAATTGTAAGATAAGTTAAAATACAGCCTCGAAACTCATTTGTGTTTTGTATAGGCTGCCTTAAAAATATCGGGAATGGAATATTTCCACTGTCCCTGTCATATTAAAATCTTTTTAATTGAAAACTCCTTGGTTTTAAAAATCGAATACCATTTATTTATTTAAAAAAAGATTCTCTGTCTTGTCACAAGGTTTTGTCAAACTTATTTAGTCGTTGAGAAAATGGAATTGACTCGAGAAAATTCAAGAGCGATGATTTATTATGACTTTCGAAGTGGTTTAACACAAAAACAGTGTGTTGACCGGATGATTTCTGCATTTGGTGATGAAGCCCCATCCAAAACCACAATTTATCGCTGGTTTGCTGAACTTCAACGTGGACGTGTCAAGGTCGTCCAAAAACTGCAGTCACCCAAGAAAACGTTGATGCTGTGCGTAAGCTGATTGAGGAAGATCGATATGTGACATACCACGAAATTCAGGCAACTTTAAACATTGGCATGAGTCAAATACAAATAATCTTGCATGAACAATTAGGTGTAAAAAAGTTATTTTCCCGATGGATACCGCATTCGCGCTGTGAAGAGCAAAAAGCGGCTCGCGTTACTTGGTGCGTCAGAACTCTCGAAAGATTCCACGCAGGATCCTCAAATGCTGTATACAACATCGTATCAAGTAACGAATCCTGGATATATGCATACGAACCCGAAACAAAAAACTAGTCACGAGTTTGAGTGTTCAAAAATGAGTTAAAGCCAACAAAAATTGTTCGTTCACGGAGTGTTGCAAAAAAAATGGTGGCCATGTTTGTCTCCAAAACCGGCCATGTTACGACTATTCCTCTTGAGGGACGAAGAACGGTTAATGCAGAATGGTATGCTAGCATTTGTTTGCCACAGGTCGTTTCTGAACTCCGTGAAGAGAACTGCAACCGCTTCATCACGACAATGCGAGTTCTCACACCGCACACAGAACAAAAGAGTTTTTAGAGCAAGAAAACATAGAATTATTAGACCATCCGCCGTACAGCCCCGACCTAAGCCCTAATGATTTCTATCCTTTCCCTAAAATAAAGAATAAATTGCGTGGACAGAGATTTTCATCACCTGAAGAAGCTGTGGACGCCTACAAAACGGCCATTTTGAAGACCCCAACTTCCGAATGGAATGGTTGCTTCAATGATTGGTTCTATCGTTTGGAAAAATGTGTCAAATTTCGCGGAGAATACTTCGAAAAGCAATAAATACATTTTTAAATAGTAATGTTGTGTCACTTCCTTGATTCCCGAAATTTTCAGTGCTCGTACACAAGATCAATCTCGCTGGAGGTCGAATATAAGCGAATTCGTAATCAAGTACTCAGGCTACTTACCGCACTTTTGAATATTTTAGTTTAAATTTCAAATTGCGTATGTGAAAAGTAATTATTAGAATATTTAGCCCTCTAATTATTCTGTGTGGAGAGGCCATAAACAATTCGGACAGAAAAGCCGTAAACATATGTGCAAGTTTAAATCTTCGTCACTATAATTTGGTCTGTCACCTAGTTTGCCTAGCTTCGTAATTTGTATTTTATGCTGTAAATCATGAACGATTTATAATTTATAACGTACGAATTTGCATTGGATATAATAAAAATAAATGAGCATTACAGAATTCAATAACTTATTCATATTTAGATATAAATGTTAAATAAATATTTAAATTTAAGTGATTTAATAATAGAAGAGTGTGGTTTGCAAGATGATGTTGTGACCAGGATTAAGAAAGGAATGCTTCGGTGGTTTGGCCATGTAGAAAGAATGAATGAGGAAAGAGTGACAAAGCAAATTTATGTTTCAGAGGTGAACGGCATAGTCGGGAAGGGTCGCCCTAGGCGAAAGTTTATCGACCAAATTGGCGATATATTAAAAATGGGCCAAATTAAGAGTACCTTTAACCGACGAGCGTGTATGCGTAGGTATATGGATGTGGAGGAAGCGAGAGAGGTGTGTCAGGATCGTGCCAAATGGAAGTCCATAATCTCTGCCTAACCCTCTGGGTGACAGGCGTGAGTGTTTATGTATGTAACGATTATAATGACGAAATATTTAGAATAAACTAATTTCATAAACTTATTGTTTTAAGTGCCAATTAATACTAGATGACAACATGAGAAAATGTTGACCATTGTATGTACATTATACGTATATCTTTAAATTTTCATTATTGTTGAACCGATGAGCTTATACGTCTCAGATCCAGATATAAATATATAATAATAAATTTATTTTATTGTTTTTTAAAATTGCAGTTTTATATTATAAATAACAACTACCGTAATACGTCCGCATTGCATCAAAGTCATTTGTGTAGTGGACTTTAATTCAATAATAACTTTCAGTCCACAATCAAGTTGTTAATGTTAATGAATGTTGCGCTTATTAATTTTATATTTTTTATGCCATATTCGACAAGTTTGAGCGTAATTTTACTAACAACTACCGGTACAGGACCATTGTTATGTCCATGTTTTATTGCGCATAGGAAAAATATTTTAGTACCATTAATTATTTCTTATAAAGAAACAAATAAAATGCAACTGAGCCATAAAATAAACTCGTAGATCTAATTCTCCAGAAACTAATTACTTTTGCAAGTAGAAGCTTTATCCTTAAGTTTAAAAAGAACAGATTGCAAAGCAAAGAAAAATAGCTATTGAAATAACTTTTACTTTGTAAAGAAATATGCTGATATGATGAAATAGCAAGGCAGGTGCTTGACTAAACGACGTTAGATAATATTGCAACATATTATTTGCTCCCAAATTCATTAATAAATTGAAATAACAACTTGAAATATTTTTGAATTACATTATATAAAAACGTGAACATTGGAAATTGTCTTACGTTTGTTTAGTATTTATTATAAATAGACATCGGATTTTATGCATTTGCATTTGCAAACATGTAACTCTCTAATTACGGCGTTAATGCATATTTTAGCCTTTTTGATAATTTGTAAAGCAATTAAACTTACATCATTGGAAAGGTACTAAGCCATAGATATGTAGAATAAACTTATGTGTCTATTTTCATTGAGAGGATATTCGGGTGGCACTTCTATACAAACGTACAATACACTAGGACAATACCGTCGACGTTACCATCTGTATGTAACACTGAGATGTTTTTTTGCTTTGTTTTTTCTATAAGTTTACTATTTTTCAATCATTTTCCATAATTAAAGAAGGTCCGTTACCTTCTGAAATTACTGAAATTGTTATCAGATTTCCAGCAAAGAAATTTAATTATCTTAAAAGTCAAAGAAATAACGGGAGTAAACATGGAAATTCACATGAACGTTAAGAAGACTTTACGTGGTAAAGCCATACCTTAGTTATGTTATGGTTGTAGCAGAATACAACGTGGAATATTAGATTAATGCTGCTGAGTTTCGTATAATGAGTGTAAAGAATAGAGGACTCTTTTTACTGGAAACAAGGCGAGAATACATGTAGAGGTTTATATATATCTATATTGTGTGCTCATTTGTCACCCTTATTTTATATTAAAAAAAGAACATGTGAATCTGAAAAAATTCTGTGATAAAATAATGATTTCGTAAATTATATTTCTAATCAATTTGAGTCGCAATTGTTTCTTCTGCTTGTCGAACTTGGTACTTTAGATAAAGTGACAGTAATGATCTTTTAAGGCAAAAAATAAATTGCAGAATAGATGTGTATGCCGCATGATTATTAATTCTAATTAATCTCTATAAAGTTTGAACGATTTAATAAATTTCGACCACAAACGATTCTAGTTATTGTAAATAAACCTGCAGCTTTATTCATGATGTTTTCCTTCATCGCCAAATTTTGTCGTAAATTAATATTAAAAATTAATTTCATTTGTGCCAACGAAAATCAAATTTGATGTGCTTCCGAAATATAAATCGAGCTTTTATCCTTTGATCTTAAAAGCAAGGCTCTATAAAATATTTTATTTAGATCAGTACTACCTTGTGCTTATGCCAAAACTATACGCGCAAATAGAACGGCACTCATCATTGCCCCAAACTCGTTTTCAACGCACTCTTATTTGATGCAATAAAATTAAGTTGAATTTCTGTGAGCATTATAGAACAATTAGTCCACGGACTCTTAGACAAAGAAAGAGTCTTAACACCTTGTGACAAGGCTTATTATTAATCTGTTTGATTATATCAGACGCAAAAGGAAGAGCAATTAACATTTGTTTTGTTTTTTCTTCATATGCTAAACTTAGAAACAATCCGATCAAAATATGTATCCACACAGTTCCAAAATGAATGAACGAATTTTCAATCCGAATAGTACAAAAGAAACCGTTTTAGTTCAGTATCCGCTTTTATAAAGTCTTTGACATTGTGTTATGTATGGGAGATTCTTTGTTTAATAGAAAGCAATTTTTCGCGTGAAAAAAGCGTGGATATCGTGGACCACTCGGTTGGAACGCAGTTCCTTTTGTAGTATATTGTTATTGCAAAACGTATTACATTATTGTATAACAAATATTTTATTTATTTATTTATTTATTCTTTATTGATTTCCTTAATCTTAAATAATACAAAGGGCGGACTTAATGCCTTGAGGCATTATCTACCAGTCAACCCATACAAATAAATTAATTACTAACGTCTATTAAAATGAAGCGATTAAATTTAAAATTAGAATTTAAAATACAATAATATTTCTTTCATGGCAAGATAAGAAAAGTGTGAGGGAGATGGATATTATTCCATCTCGCTTCCTTATAGCCGCCAAGGCCGTCTACACTACGTTTATTTATTCTGTGACTACGTCAGAAGGGGTCGTGCCCGAAAAATCTTACACTTTTTGTCGCCTAGCACCCATCCGCAAAATCCGTACCGTCCGATAAAGAACATCGTTCCAAAAATTTAAAATGTTTGTTTCAAGATATTTTATTTATTTATTTTAATTTAAGCATTAATACACACATTGTCTAATATTAACTGGTCTTATTTAACAAATACACATCTAATTTCAACCTTGTCCAAGCGAACGACAGGTCAAATTACATTGACAACGATTGAACGTAGAATACGCGCTTTCCGCATTCATGTTTGAATTATTTATGACTAATCCACATAACATAATGACCACGCTAAATCACATTTTGCAGCTTAATTTCTCTTACTTTAATATTTTACTTTCTCTAAACATATAATTTTGTACCTAATATATTATTCATTTTAGAGTCAATCTTGAAGTGAACTATCAGAAATATTTTATAGAATTATTAGAATATAAAAATCAGTTGCTGTCCGTTAGTCTCGTTGTAACTCAAAAACCGATCGATCAATTTTAGTGTGCGATTGAATAGGCCCCTGGATGATTTAAATTCACAGTAGGACCTGTTGGGAGGCGCTATTGTCGAGTTTTAGAAATCAACCGCGCGAAGCTGTGGTAGATCGTTAGTTTATAATATTATTCAAGTATCTTCTTAAGTACTAAATAATATTTAAATTTTTCTCAACAACATCATCAGCGTGCTGCAGTTTATTGCTGTCTTATATTCGGTTTTACGAATCTATAAGGGCTGTTATGACTTTGTGTTTCTTTATCATAACTGTCATCATCATAAATACCGTGAATATTAGAGTCCATCACAAGACCATAGCTGAAAACAGGCCTTCCTTATTGTTGCCACAAAAATCGGTCATGAATCCATTGACTTCATTCCCTTCCTTTTGTTATCATCAACGTCATCTTGTCGAGTGGGCAGTTCACCTTATTCTGCTCCTATTTTTATATACCACAACTATTACAGAGAGATAATAAATAATATGACCACATCTCTTTTTAATTAATAGAATCAGGCGTTATTTTGCGGAAGTCCATTATATAAAAGCTTTAAAAAAAGTTACTTTGCAAACATCCGCTCTATAAAATAAAATGATGTGTCTTACCTAGTATGAGGCACTTGTTTTGGCTCACCGCTCACTTAACGGTCAGCCACCGTAGAGTCTACATCACCTGAGGATGCCTCGTGTAGAGGCGAAACACGTGTTGTATTGTCGTCAGTGGTGTGTCTTTCCTAGTGTAGTGGTGCTGGGATTAGTGGTGACGGGGATAGTGCACGCAATTGAGGGAGGGCGGGAGGTGCTCTTAATACTAGGTAAAACACATCATTTTATTTTATAGAGCGGATGTTTGCAAAGTAACTTTTTAAAAGCTTTTACATCTCTTTCTATTGCTCTCAACTTAAATGGTTAAATATCCCACAACGCAGGAAACTTACAATTGTTAGCACTCTTTTCACTATTCTTAACGATTCATTGAGTATTTGAAATGTAAGTTTCAATGTCTGGGTTCTTCCCATGATTGCAATCTTCGCTCTCATAACAATCTCGTGCTGCAAATTCCCCCTCGCCATACTGGTTTCCTCTCAAACTATTTCGCTGTTACAGCTGTACGACTCTGGAATGCGCTTCCCTTAGCAATAAGAAAATCCCGTAACAAGTGGAGTTTTAAAACAAAAGTAAAGGAACATTACTTGGGCTCATCTGACACATAAATACCTATAAAATATAATCTGTTATATCCTTATATATTTTATAAATAAGTTTGATATACATGTATGTGTTTGTGTGTATGTGTGTGTGTATGTGTATGTGTGTGTGTATGTGTATGTGTGTATGTATATGTGTGAAATTTATCAGTTTTAGGATTTCATACTAGCCCCACTGCAGTACTCACATCTCTCACTAACTGTCCGGTTGGCTGGTAGAAAATGCCATATGGCATTAAAAGTGCAAGTATCGATAAATAAATAAAATAAATAAAGATAATAAATGAGAGATGGTCACAAGAACAACTAATGATCCACGGTTTTCTCTTAGTCCCAATGGGAAAATCTACAAAACGATTATTAGACTTACTACTGTATGATACGTATTGTATGATAAGAAAGAGATAGATAAAATTAAAAGTACGTGTGGCTAAAATACGAATGTTGAGATAGATGTGTGGGATGACTAATTTAAATAAAATCAGAAATTAATTTATCAAAGACAGCTTGAAAGTGGCTTCAGTGGCGGAAAAGTTGATAGGGTTAGGCTAGCGTGATATGGGCATATTACACTGAGGGAAGAAATTAATATAAGAGTATAGGGAGACCTAAAAAAATGGATTGATGGGATGATAAAGAGTAAGTTAGTAGATGAAATGTAATACAAAATTATGGAAGAGGAAGACATGCTATACGGGTCCAAACAATTTGGGATAAGGATAGAAAATCGAAGAAATTTATTAACAATTGTTACATAGCTGACAAACTAATTGCACCTTATCGTCATAGCAGGTACTTACCATAGGTGAGTACCTGCTGCAACCCATAGACGAAAACCTATCTATTCTCGTTTAAGAAATCTATACTTGATTAAGAATCAAAATATCTGCACCCAAACATGACAAAGTGTTATATCGGTTTACCTTATCATCCCTTAGCTTAGATGAAATAGTTCATTTTCAAGATAAAGAGGTATCTATTCATCACATACCACGCGAAACTCAACGACATTATGCTGGTTAAGCTGGCGTTCTGTGAGCGTATGTTTATTTTCCGATTTGTCAATAATTTTGAGCGTAGTCTTTCCAAAAACTATTGAAAAGGGTGTTATATTATACGTAATTTAATTTTCATTATTTTCGTGTTCATCGTAAGCCCCATCCTTTGGTGCCATTATTGATATCATTATTAAAAAAGCTAACGCTTTCTTAAGTTAAATATTTTTAACAATTCCAAATTAAAAGTAGGTGATGTATACGCCATTGATGTTGACGCTACAATCTTTCTAGTCTAATAGATGTTTTTTTTTTTAAATAATAGAATAACAAACGAGCACATAGTCCCCCTGATGGTAATTGGGTGCTGTGGCCTATAGACATCTACATCTAAGCTCGATTACGAATCAAAATGCAGATGCGTTATCATTCGTGAGGACTAAGATGGAATGCCTCGTTTCCATTAAAAGGGGTCTACGGTTCTCTACACTCACCTCTCACCATCGAAATACAGCAGTAATGTTAAATTATATATGACCTCTAACCGTGTAGTGGCGGTGTAAAAATATCTACTACGGCATAATGTTCCGTGGATGAGGTAAGACGCGGCAAAGGAAAAAACAAAAAAACAACTCAAAATTGTAAAATTTGCGTTTGTCAAATTTCCAAGTGTGACAAATCTTTCGATAAGGGGCATTCTACCAATTTGCCGATCTCCGACTCAACCAAAAGTGGGCTTTTATAGACTGATGGATAAATGGATTATAAGATTTCTGTTTAAACCACCGAAGGAAACTGGGAAGTAAACTTTTGTTATACATGCAAAATGTTTGTTAAACTTCTGTTCGTAGACCGTGCTTTGAGGCGTTCCTTGGGGGAAGCCTATGTTCAGCAGTGGACTTGTGATGGACTGGAATTATAATGATGATGATATTTGCAACAATTATGACTCCCAAAACAATAGTAAACTTAAAACAACACATTTATTTTCAGTCATAGAATATAGGTAGTGTTATAATTAATAACCTTTTCAGATGATTGATATCATTGTGATGTCAGAGCAAAACTTGAATGTCGTAAACTTTTCACGAATAACTTCCGATTCATCATACATTAAAAAGACGCTAGTGTTATCACAATAAGTTTCAATTTCACTTGCAATATATTTCAGTTGTTAAAAATGTTGACACAGGAATTATTATTGCGATTTTCTTAAGCAATGTTCTGTAGCGTATCATTAAATATAATGACTTTATAGTTGCGATACACGTCGCAATTAATGACTCGCGTGTTCCAGGAACAATTTATGTCTGAATAATTACTATAAACAAAAATCAACTTCCCTTTATGTTATAATACGCGAACCTTCTATTCTTCAATTTTCATTCTTATAAGCTGTTTATCTGATATTATGTAATACATACTGCTAAGTATCCTATTACAAAAGTCAAAGTATATGTACGTCATATCTTTGTGAGGAATATGATGACTTTTAGTCAACAATTCTAAGCGAGGTTGTGCCAAACTATAGCTATATTATGGTTTTAGTATCAATGCAATGGGTCGGCTCTACCGGGGAAGTAAAATAGCTGCTTAATGCTGCTGTGTTTCGTATGGTGAGTGTAGAGAACCGGAGACCCTTTTTACTGGAAAAGTGGCATTCTATCTTAGTCCTCACGGCTGTCAACGCATCTGCATTTTATTTCCCAAATGATAGATGTAGATGTCTATGGGCCACAGCATCCACTTACCATCAGGTGGACTGTGTGCTCGATTGTCACCCTTATTCTATAAAAAAAAAATGGGTGTAGAGAACCAAAGCCCTTTTTTACTGGAAACGAGGCATTCCATCTTAGTCATTTGGGAGGGATAACGTACTGTAACGAACCCCACATTTTAAAAAAAATGTGGAGGAGGTACACGGCCCCACACACGCCGCGCACGGTGAGCGCCAACCATTTTAATGCGCTCCCCCCGAAGGGTACGCTAAGTTGGGAACTGGACCGTAGTCCACAGCAAAATAACTGGCGAACCAGTAAAAGAGGACTTGGCCCCTTGATAGTGCGTAAGCACAAACATCGACCGAAGTCGCGCATGTCAATGCGTGTAAACGCCATACAGAATACGATCAAATCCAGCCACAGTGAATGTACGTCACACGGGTTAGGCAACAATAGGCACACTGACCATAAAAAGCCCTCCGTGAGCGCCACCACCTGCCAGACCGCCGTTCCTGCAGACGTGATGTAAGTGTAAGGCATCACCACCAATTGCATGGTTAGCACGGCCAATTGGCCGCAGAGCGTGACATGAGTCTACCGCTCACCTCAAGGGAATGGCGTCCCACGTTGCGCGGTTTTCGGCCGCAGCCTTGAGAGCCTCCTCAGATTCTCCCTCCAGCTACCACCCGCATGAGATCGACACATATGCTCCACCAACCAATACAATGGCAGATATAGCCAATAGGCAGTTATAAGATAATAGTAATAATTCGCCATCAGAAAGGGTTTGTGTCACTGACGTTGAGTATATGCATTTTTCGATCATGTTTGTCTCACCCACCAACAAGTTGCCTTCAATCTCTCAAAGGTGGGAACTTTATAGAGATATATTATTATTAAGTTGTTATATAAAACATCATGGAGGACAGACAGTCTGCAGCCCCGCAATGAAGGGACCCGACTTGGGCAAAGCTACTTAGGTTGTGAGTCAAACTAAGACGCGGAGAGCGCCATTGAGAATAGCGACCCGCCAAACAACCATCGCAGAGACGCAATGCTGCAGAATGCAACAAGCATCAATACGACTATCGTCGGGCTTACACCATCCCAAGGTCGCCCATACAGTCCTAGCAGACATCACCACCCGCATACCTCCATCGACCAGAACCACAAGATGCGTCAATTCAGGTGCAGTACACCCGCAGATCCATCACAAGACGCAATACTGCAAGTAGCAGTAAGCATCAATGCAACTATCATACGGATGGCGCCCCCTAACAACACACCTACATGATCCCTATCGACTTTGGTAACAAAATTTGATAATGTTGTTAACTAAAAATACCACCAACGTATCATAGTAGTACGGTATTAAGACGTCAGTAGCCAAAACTCCACGTATCATAGCGCTATTGCACTAAGACATGAGAAGTTGAGTATGCTTGATGCACTTAAAAGTACTACCAAACACACTCACCCTAATCCGAAAGATAGCTGACGTATCATAACGCTATGCGCTAAGACGTCGCCCACAAACGGTAGGGGTGTGCGATGTCCACGGGCAAGTCGTATTGCTACAAGAAACCCGCTTACCACCGGCATTAGATGATATGTCTAGGACACATCGGTTAGTGAGTCCAAGTTTACCTCGGTCTCAGAGGCTGCGAAGCAACCTACACGCCACTATAATAATCCTTTTCAAGTCCCATTTCTTTCAATATAATGCTTTTACATATTTGAGACCTTCCACATATTTGCTTTATTTCATAGACCATACTACTGTATGTCTTATTCATATGGGACTTCAAGTCATAACTCTGCTATCATAATGCTTATGCATCATAGAGACCTTCTATATTAATGCTTTGGTTCGTTAGACCTTACTATGATAAGTCCCTAATATAGGACTAGTCGGTCAGCCGACCAACCCATATATATGTAAAACCTTGGGTATGTGTCTCCGGCAACGCCCCAATATAAGGGAACATTACAAGAACACGTTCATGAACTTAGAAATTTTCCAATTATTACAAGAACACCTTCATCAACTTAGAAAATTTTGATCCATTTTTTCTATTATATTACAAATGTTATTTATATTTGTTATTGCAATATAATCGTCTTGTATTTATATGATTTGATACATTTTGAACATTTTAAGCAGGTTTTTAATAATTTTAGAGATTTTTAGAGACATTTTATGCGTTTACTAATATATATAATATTCAATATTCCAAATGGATATTTTTGAACTTTATGCTTATTATTTGCATTTTATTGTTTAAATTGTAATTTCTATGACATTTTTAAATGTCCGTATAATGAATTTAATTATTATTTATTAATAATAATTATGAGGCGTCACAGTACGTATGACGAACGTATCTGCAATTTGATTCTTAATCGAGGGTAAATGTATAAATGTAGACGTCTATGGGCCACAGCATCCATTTACCATCAGTTGGACTATATTATGATACTAAGTATTTAGCGGTCAGTTATCACAGAGTCTACTTCACCTGAGGATGCCTCGTGTAGAAGACAACGATGACGGTGGTGTGTCTTTCCTTGTGCAGTGGTGTTGGGAGTGTTGGTGCTGGGATTAGTGGTGACGGGGATAGTGCACGTAATTGAGGTAGGGATTATATTATGCAGAACTAAGCAAATTAAATTTAAAAGCTTAAATTTAAATCCTAGTCTATTCAAATTTAAATGAAAACGTTACCTTTGAACAACACAAACTCTTTATACCATTATTACAACTACAAAAGAAACATCATAACACGATTAAACGTGAAAAATGGGTCCATAACAAGCCCAGTGACTTCAAAGGCGCACTCTCACACCACTTCCCTAAATACCTCCGAGACAAAAGGCTATTAAATAGATAGATAATGTACACAGAGCAGGAACATAATAGAATCCGTTACGTTACACGTTAGGGAAAAAAATCCAAGTATCGTGGCAGCAGACAGGTAATTACTCTGAGCCCGTCAATCGCACTCGCTTAGTTCCCACGTTAAACCTCAGATATTACCTCTATCTGTTCTAACAAGAGACTTATAAACTGTAATTATAATTCCCATAAATACAATGTTACATACCGTGGGTGCCATAGCAAATAAAATCGAGAGTTTCTATCGAGTTATGTTTTTTAGAAATTATAATGCGCTTCAAGTTTTTTTTTTAAAGATTTAAAGGTGATAAACGAGCACACAGTCCAACTCGTGGTAAGTAAAGCCACAAACCTCTTCGACTCTCTTCAACTATTTAGACTGGGGCCTAGAGATCATCAGAGGACTCTTTAAATAACACAGCGAGATTTACAAATTTACATATTAAAAAATGTATAACAAAGGTAGAGTTAGTAATCAAGGAATTTTGAATATTGCTATACAGGATTACGTGTGTAGACTTGCCCATAAAATTGTGATGCAATTATTTGTAGGATAAGCACTCTATGTCAGTCTAGCGCCACATTATAATTCCGTGTTGAATTATAGATTCGATAAACGCACCAAATGATAAATTACTATCTGTCAGTCACATTTTTATAGCATTTAGAGCATACGTCTAATTAGATATTATTGACCGAGAGGTTAATCGACGGATTCAACTCGGCTGGGCAGCGTTCGGGAGATTACAATACATCTTCTTGTCAGACATACCTCAAAACTAGATTGTACAACCAGTGCGTGTTGCCAGTGATGACCTATGGATTTGAGACGTGGTCCTTCACTGCTGTTTGTATAAGGAAGCTCAAAATCGCTCAGCGAGCTATGGAGAGGGCTATGCTCGGCGTTTCTCTGTGTAATAGACTTAAAAACGAGGATATCCGCAGTAGAACCAGAGTAACTGACATAGCCCAAAGAATTAGCATGCTGAAGTGGTAATAGGCCGGCCATATAGCTCGAAGAACCGACAACCGATGGAATAGAAATGTTCTCGAGTGGCCGCCTCGTACCGGCAGGCGAAATGTAGGGCGTCCCCCACTAGATGGAGTGACGACCTGGTAAGTCATGCAGGAAGTCAATGGATGTAGGTGACTCAGGACCGTCCTTTGTGGCATTCCTTGAGGGAGCCTTATGTTCAGCAGTGGACTTGTGAAGGGCTGTAATGATGATGATGATGATGACCAGATATCATACGTGGTAAAGCCATACTGGAGTTATATTATTTATTTTTTTAAAGTTTCATGCACAGATTTGTACATATGGCGAAGTTAATGCCATAGAGAATTTTTATTATGATTGTAGCAAGAATGAGGCTGCTCGACTAGGGAGGACCACGCTCTCACAGTAAACCAGCGTGAAATAACAGCTTAATGCTGCTGTGTTTCGTATGGTGAGCGTATGGAACCGGAGACTTTTTTACTGGAATCTAGGCATACCATCTTTGTCATCAGGAGTGATAACAGATGCTTGTGAATTCTTAATAGAGGATAGATGTAGATGTCTATGGGCCAAACATCAACTTACCATCAGGTAGACTGTTTTGTCGACCTACTTCTATAAAAAAAGATATGGTACTATATACATAAGTGCAATGAGAATTATGTTTGGCAACTATGGCAAAATTCTCCTTACTATGCAATCTATGGGGGAGGCCTGTACATAGCAGTAGACTTTTGGTAGGTTTTAATAAAGGAATGTATTAATGTATATTTATGTTTAAAACTTTAAATTACGTATGTAAATTGTCAAAAAGTTTCAAATGAACATATTTGAATTCACGTCGGCAAACTTGTAGTTGCAAGCGTAGTGAAGTCTGATCGATATCTTGTTAATGCGAGTAAAGGTTAAAGCAGCGCGCCACCGAAACGCCCACCTTGTAAATCTTTAGTAGTATTAGTGATTGCATCGTTATCGATAGTTTATCTTAATCGATAAAGTCCTGATTTTTCAACTCATCTTTCCATCCATCCATTTCAGCCTATAAGTCTACTGCTGAACATAGGCCTCACCCATATATTTTTTCATATGAGGAATTTGCCACAGTTGCTACACTTTTTGCATTTGCGGCAACCGCTATTTTTTCATAAAAATTACAAAATTTTTAATGAAAAAACACAGTTTCAAATTGCAATTTTAAGTTCTTATTTACCACTTACTCGGCGAAAAAGGAAAACATCTTGAAGATATCTGCATGTCTAAGGAAAAAAATGAAATCCGCGAATACGGACAACCATATTAATAAACCTTCTTAAATTTGAAAGGACGGCTGCGCCCAGTTCATCATCATCATTCATCATTACAGCCTTTCATAAGTCCACTGCTGAACATAGGCCTCCCCCAACAAATGCCACAAAGCACGGTCCTGAGCCACTTGCATCCATCGACTTCCTGCATGTCTTACCAGGTCGTCACTCCATCTCATGAGGGGTCGCCCTACACTGCACCTACCGGTACGAGGCTGCCACTCAAGAACCTTCCTTCCCCATCGGTTGTCAGTTATTCGAGCTAAATGGCCGGCCCACTGCCACTTCAGCTTACTAATCCGTTGGGCTATGTCGGTCACTCTGGTTCTACTGCGGATATCCTCATTTCTAAGTTATGGGCGCCCAGTTATGGGACCTAAATAGGCTGTAACTTTACGTTTGCAAAACCATTATTTAATCATTATTACATTATTGCTTGCACTTATCATTCCAAAATAAAAAAAAATAGCGATTCAGTCGAGAAATCCTTTGAACTATTTTTAAAACATTTATTTTAATACACGAACTCTAAAATGAATACAAATCGTAAACTATATATTCCAAACATATCGACACATGCAGTTTCCAACTCCAATAGCAGTAATTGCGTCAGTCCGCCCGGTTTCAATCCGGCCACTTGGTACGGAAAGCCGACACTAATGTATCCTGTGACCGCACATTATGCGCTGCGATGGAATCATCATTATACACGTAACTTTTATATGAATATTTAGTGTTGCAAATTGGTAGAATAACATTAGTATTAACTACACGGTCTTTAAAGAAAGAACGACGAAGAAAAAGAGTTGGGAAGATTTACAAACAGAATATGAAAAAGTTTAAGCCTATATTTAATCTAGTGTAAGAGCAAAAGGCTATTAACGATAAAAAACAATATGGATGGTTTCATTAATTCATAATCATCATCATTATAGCCCTTCACATATCCACTGCTGAACATAGGCCTCCCCCAAGGAATGCCACCAACGATCCTGAGCCACCGACATCTATCGACTTATAGTTTCATTAATTACATTATATATACAATTATATATAAAGGTTGTTGTTTGTTTGCTTATATGCGTACTTTTTTGGATTTTAATCTTTTTATTTTTGATTATAATTAGTGATGCAACGAATACTACTTTTACGAATACGAACACGAATACGAATATCTCGCCATGGTATTAAAAAAACTAATTTATATGACGATTTTCTATTGTTCTAATAATTAAAATTTACAATAGGCAAGTTTTTACTTAAAAAACATATAAATTTGTAGATTTTCTGGTTTTAAGCGATTTCTTCTTTCAGTCTGGATGTTCCCAGCCGTTGAAAAAAGTCTTTCCGAGGCGACTGTACATACTTTCAGTGAAAAATATTTTTGGGAGTCCCCAAAAATTGAGGCTAAGGGCCAAAACACACGTCGTACTTTTTACGCGCCGACGACGCGCGTTATCCAAAAATATTACTTTTTAAATATTCGTGATCAGTATTCACCGAATACGAATATTCGGTAAATTTCTACTATTCGGCAAATACGAATATTCGTATACGTTGCATCACCAATTATAATATCCACGTCAAATTCTAACATTCCAAAGGTTGACTGGTAAAGAAATCTTAAAGGCATTAAGTCCGCCCATTGTATATTTTTAATAGGTACAAAAAATAATAAAAAGCCACTAAATAACTTTAATTTGTATTCTAACATTCTCCCTGATGGCATAGTTCTAGAGTTTAATGTACCCTATTAACATAGAACTAATTTAAAAACAATAAAGGATATAGACCGGAATGCCTTACAGTCTGTTATTACACTGATTCTTTTTTCCTTCATACTGCTAAGTAATTAGTGGCATAATTATATTTTTTTAATTAAGTAACTAATACGGCCCTGTATTAAACCATGTTATTAAATAATACTGTAGTATATTTCACACTTCACGAGCATTAATCAAATTTGGTTTTAAATACTACTTAAATTTAAAAAAAAATCATATTACTTTTATTATACGAGTAGAACAACATTGTATAAGATTTTCGTCGATAAGTATTGAGATCCACCTGATAGCCCTGCTTCAGATTATATTGCTCTCTTACCCCTGTTAAAACACTTACTTACTCACTTAACATATCATCATCATCATCATCATTACATCCCTTCACAAGTCCACCGGTGAACATAGGCCTACCCCAAGGAATGCCACAAAGCACGGTCCTCAGCCACCTGCATCCATCGACTTTCTGCATGTCGTACCAGGTCGTCACTCAATCTAGTGGGGGGTCGCGCTACACGTCACCTGCCGGTACATATAGTATAATTTAATAAAGAAGTCTCATAAAAATTGTTAACTAAAAAAAAAACTTATTAACAGTCTTATTCTCTTTTACATTATCACACGTGAATTTGAAAATTCCGCGTCAGACCGACACGGTTATTCTCAGAATCGAACTAAGCTACAGCATTCGCAGGTTCATTTTTAAATTCAAATTGGGTTATTATGCCAGAGATCCTCAAAGTGTTGCTAAGTACGCGTTTGTCTTGAAACAAGTTCTTAGCATTGTAAAAGCTTTTACAAAGAACATTGTCTTTCAGCCTTGAAATGCTTTTAACGATCTAAAATGCATCTCGTACTAAAATAGGGCTGTAAACGATAACTTGAGCGAAAATTTTGCTATTTTCATAGAGTCGTTGTGTTTTAGTACTCGTAACCTTACGAGTACACTTTAGTTTTTATGTTTACTTCACTAAAGTCGTGCTTTTTATATTCACATAACGATTACATTTACACGTGGTAGAGCCATGCTGCAGCTATATTAGTAGTATAATTGTAGCACGAATGGGTCGGCTCGACCGGGGAAGGACCACGCTCTCACAGAATACCAGCGTAAAATAGCAGCTTAATGCTGCTGTGTTTCGTATGGTGAGTGTAGAGAACCGGAGACCCTTTTTACTGGAAAAGAGGCATTCCATCTTAGTCCTCACGGGTGACAACGCATTTGCATTTTGATTCACAAACGAGGATAAATGTAGATGTCTATGGGCCACAGCAACCACTTACCATCAGGTGGACTGTGTGCTCGTTTGTCACCCTATACTATATAAAAAAAAACGATACAACGTGGACAATTAGGTTTTTTACAACGTTCTATTTTCATTGAGGATTTACTCATACCTAACTTATACGGTGCAGATTAGTTAACCAGTCGGGCCGATATCTCACAAACAATACTATCTATCACATTAAATAACCTTAAGAGTATATTGGGTCAAGTCATAATAGACTCTTCAAGTTACAAATAAACGCACTTTTGGACACATCTACATAAATTCGTTTTTGCAATTAGAGATAAGGGATGGATAGTGATACTTTATACTTGAGATACATTTAATTTTTCAGAAATGCAAGTAGTCTCCCGATTTTTTAATGAATGATGATTAGTTCAATCAATAGTTTTGATGTAAAGGGGATCGAATTCATTTGTATTGTTTACTCTGTCTATGATAGCATATCCCTGTAATACAATAACTGTTTAAGATATCTCCGCTGCAGCGATGGTAGTTTATGGTAATCTGAAAAAATTACTGCTTTTATAATTATTATTCCACATGATGGTAATTGACTACTGTAGCCCAAGTACACCTGCAGCCATCTTCAAACGAGAAAAGTTTATTTCTCAGAACCAGATCGGAATTTCTCAGTCTGTAATTGTACTGGTTCTCTGTAATCTTTAGACTAGAATACAGTAGTGCAAACACTTCTTTTTAGTGGCAGAAATATTTAAGAGGGTGGTACCAGACGTCCCTAAATATAATGCCGAAAATATCTTGTATAGATAACGAAACAGTCACATTTTTCACACAATTTCAAATATACAGATCTGCAACGGGAAGTAACGTGAACGAAGCAAGACGTCTGGTGCTGCAATCAACAATGCACGTGCCAAGTGTAGCGATTAATGCAAATATCTACAACGGGAGAAGACCAAGTCCAGCATTGGACTTCTACGGGTTGATGAAATGTAGCGTGTAGTAGCGGCGTAGAACATCAAATATCCCGTATAATCCCGTGGATGTCGTATTAAGAGGCGACAGAGGGAAACAAATCAGGAGATGGGCAGCAGAGTCTAATTAAAAAACAGCGGTTTCCAACCCGCTTTACAAACGTGACACTTTGGCAAATACCCTATGAAGCAATTTATGGGAGATACCTATGTTCAGCAGTGGACTCTAATAGGATGTAGCGGTAATGATAAAGGAAGATAATGAAGTAGTGCATCGTAGTTTACCTGAGCTTTAAAGGCAACATTAACTGCTTAACAACGTTGAAATAACTCTTGAAACGATGACTTGCTGAATGCTATAATCCTTTTACAGATTTAAAAAAATAATTCGAAGTTTGAAAACCACTGAAGCAATTCGTATCTATCTTTCGGATTTTATGTGTTCGCTCTGTAAGTGCTTTGCTGGGTGCGATTTCTCTGCGCCGTAACTGAAACGATTTTAATAGGATTTTTTTATTCTTTTCTTACTTTTCACATACACGTTTGTTACGTAAGACAATTACGCTTTCTTAATATGTTTTGCTCTGTGGGACGACTCTGTATTTTTAATCGTTTAAATAATAATTGTTCCTTTTTATTTTTAAGTCTATTTTCACCAACTGTATTATATTTACTTAACATACTGAATAATTAATGTATAATAAATACTGTATGTTTTATAACGACTGTAAATAAATCTACCAATTCACATATTTTTCAAAAGCACACGCACTTGCAAAATTGTCTAATAACAAATGAGGTTCTAGTGACTAGCATCAATTACGCCAGGTCTATTTAGTTAATATGCTATGGCAAAAATATAATATAACTATGGCATATAAGACCATCTATATGGGAAGCCCTTGCTCAATAGCGCGGCTCCGTGGCGCAGTGGCTTAGCAATTAGTTACTGCGCTGGGGACCGCGGGTTCGAATCCCGCACGGAATAAGTATTTGTATGACCTACAAATAATTGTTTCGATTTGTGCAATTTGTGTTTGTAAACTGCCTCCACGATACAGGAAAAAATGCTAGTGTGGGGGTAACGTTTTCTAAAAAAAAAAACTAGTGGAATTTTGATACGCTGTTCTGATGAGAATAATGATGAAACCCAGTACTGGTTAATAAATACAAGTATCATTGTATTAGTACTCTGCGCTCACCAAACTGCCTTCCGTGCGTGATGTGCGAATATTTCACAAAATATTACATTTATCGTATTTATAAGGACCACTATCCAGGTTGAACTATTTTATAAAAGTACGAAGACAAACAAGCACACAGTCTACAGTAAACAGAAACTAAGATAGTCCAGTTTTCACTTTTTATCACTAATCATATGAAATATAAATATACTTGCTGTGCCCCGCGGTTTCACCCGCGTCATCACGTGTCGGAGGTGCGCGACATGACTAAGGTCAAGCATTTTATAATTGCAATTAAATATTTTATTTGATAGCAATGTATGGAAAAACTGGCATAATTAATGGAGTACTTTTATCTGTCGGCATATTAGAAGTTGAGTTTTATCCACTATCATCCCCCCCCCCCCCCACGTCCCAGAAAGAGTCCAGAAGCGCGGCTTTTTTCCAGTTTTAAAAAAAACCGTACACGATACATGAAAAGTGTCCGTACACGATACATGAAAAGTGTTTTTTTTATAGAAGAGGGAGCGGCTCACCTGATGGTAAGTGACTACCGCCGCCCATGAACAACCGCAACACCAGGGGAATTGCAGATGCGTTGCCGGCCTTTTAAAAAGGAGTAGGCTCTTTTTTTGAAGATCCCTAAGTCGTATCGGTCCGGAAAAATCGCTGGGGGTAATCGATTCCACAAGGAAGTTGTGCGAGGGAGAAAACTTCTTCTAAATCGCACAGTGGTGGACCGCCAATCATCTAGATATTATAGATGGTAACGCGAGTTTTGTCGCGATGTGCGATGGTGAAATTGAGCGGCTGGAATTAGTCCGAACAATCCGAGAATCCGAAAAACCCCGTGATAGATGCGATAAAATACGCAAAGAGATGCAACATCTCTACGCAGTGCCAGTGTATTGAGCCGATCAGAAAGAACTCGGTCGTCGACGATTCGAACCGCTCTGCGCTGGATGCGGTCAAGTGGAAGGAGCTGGCACTGGGGTGCCCCGGCCCAGAGATGAGAACAGTATTCCATGTAAGGCCGAACTTGCGCTTTGTAAAGTTGCAAGCGATGTGCCGGCATGAAATACTGTTTCGCTCTGCTGAGCACGCCAAACTTTTTAGAGGCCAATTTGGCCTTCCCTTCCAAGTGACCACGAAACTGCACACTATTCGATATGTCGACGCCGAGAATTCCGATGCTAGCTGAGGCAGCAAGGGGAGTGCCTTGAAACAGAGGAGATACGACAAAGGGGTTCTTTTTAGCGGCTAGGGTTTATGCGTCGTTCGCGCGCCCAGCCAAGTATTGAATTATTTTAATTTTACATTATCTCTTAAACTATGCGTCAAAATAACATGGTATAAAGAAAAAAGTTTATCTTCATAAAATTGTCTTGATGATGAAGTAACTTTCGTTCGTAAGAATAAATAGGCCATACCTAATAATAACGCTCATAAATCACTTTTTAATTTTCAATATTTTTGTCACAAAATACCTTATTATGGCTTATGTATAAGAAATAGACATATGGTATCGCGGACTTCTTTTTAGACGGAGTAAAGATCTTTATTTTTCTAGAACATTGTATATACGTATCTCTAACGATAACACCAGCGTACGCGGATAAATCATTTCGGGAGTGCTTTTTCTTCTGACTTGCTTAACAAATATCCATATTTAAGGCTAGCTGAGTGATATAGCTTAATGCTATACTATTACTATTCCACATGAATCTGGCTATAATATACAAAAAGAATTTTATTATTGTATTGTATATATATTTTCTAATTGGGAGTAGTGGTGCTGGGATTAGTGGTGAAGGGGATAGTGCACGCAATTGTGGGAGGGCGGGAGGTGCTCTTCAAACTAGGTAAGACACATCATTTTATTTTATCTAGCGGATGTATTCAAAGTAATTTTTTTGTCAAATTTAATATTGTTAAACTACTTATATAAAATATAAAATAAAATGAGAATTATATGTCGTAAAGAAGTATTACTTCACATTTGTGTACACAAGTACACGCACTTTTATATTATTTAATTTACATTGGCTTCTTCGTTTTAGCCGATAGTTGCGGTTAAACTTAAGTTTGGACGGCTTAGCATGGAAAAATTACGTCTACACTCAAAATTAAACCTTAGCATGCTAATCTTAAAGTTTATTAATTACACTAACATTAACCGTAACATTATAATGTAACTTTGGAAAATTAGTAAGAACACGAACAACCTGAGTTAGATTAAATTCGACCGATATTGATAACTGCAATTTTAATTACTAATTTGCCCTCTGTCCACTGAAGAGACGAATATAAATATAAGGTCTGACTTAACTGTTTTAAGATAATATTATGAGGATGCTGAAAATTACATTTTATTAAAATGGCGAAGATAAGACCTGTTATTTTTTTATTGAATAACGGTTCTGTGATGCTCTAGCCCACAGATATCTGCATCTATCCTCAATCAAGTATCAAAAGGCAGATGCGTTGTTACCCCTGTATACTAAAATGGAATGCCTCTTTCCCGTGAAAATTATTCCCGTTCTCTACATTCACCAAAGGTAACGGAGCATTATTAAGCTGCTATTTTGTGCTGGTATTCTGTGGGAACGTGGTTCTTCTCGGTTCGGGCCAACCCATTCATGCTACAACCATTATATAGCTGCAGCATGGCTCTACCACATTAACACCAGATCTTCACAGTCATCAGGATAGGTATTTATCAGGAGGGTTGTTGGGGAAACGCATTAAGCTGTAACACTAAAAATCGACGCCGCGCAACTTCCTCCGCTGCACACAGGAAATTATGCTGACGTGAATCAGCAACTTGCTGCGAGTTAAGATTGTGTGCATTACGTTAAGAATAGCGGGAACGGATAGATTTAAAATTTAAAAATGTTTTTCTTGTAATACACCTAATGCAATAATCCAGAACTATAATCAGATTCATTACCATTAAAGACTATCAAAGTAATATATTTCCTCATAAGAGAATATTTTCCAAAGTTGTCACGCTTAGCAAGTGGGTTGGCAACTGCAGTTTTTAATTTTATTCAGTTGTTATAAGAAAGGTGCTGCTGTCCATATCCTAGTTTGTTTACCGGTATTGCCTCTCACTACAGATTCGGGATGATATGGGCTAGTGGATATTTTTATTTTTTACACTCTAGTTAGAATTGTTGAATTATAATAATAATAAGTTCATGTAGTCCCGGGTTCTAATCTCGGGTCGAGTCAAAAATCAGTTATTGGGTTTTTCAGTCCAGGAATTCTCAATTACACGTTACCCATTTTAATACGTGGTAGAGCCTTGCTGCAGCTATATTAGTAGTATAGTTGTAGCACGAATGGGTCGGCTCGACCGGGGAAGGACCACGCTCTCACAGAATACCGGCGTAAAATGGCAGCTTGACACTGATGTGTTTCATATAGTGAGTGTAGAGAACCGGAGACCTATTTTACTGGAAAAGAGGCATTCCACCACCAGTCCTCACGGGTGACGACGCATCTGCATTTTTATTCTTCTTTATTGAGGATAGATGTAGATGTCTGTGGGTCATAGAAACCACTTACCATCAGGTGGACTATGTACTCGTTTGTCACCCTATCCTATAAAAAAATTGCAGCCCAGATTTAGAAAACTGACGGTATTTCACTCCCTTGTCTCGAAAAGCACGTACAGATGTTGATCCAGCGCCTGATCTCTCTCTGGTCGGGTTGGATTGCCGTCCCTTCGGAATATGAAACTGAGGGAATAAAAAGTGCACCTGTGCTGTGCTTGCGCATAGATTTGTGCACTATAATCCTGCGCAAATGCCTGGCTTCCATTGAGACGGGCATTCGTGATCGAAGTTCGGTCTGGAGGAAATATTACGTACTAGAACAGTATAAAACTCCCCGCCTGCTTTATCTCAGTTAAATACCTGAATTTGTCGAAAAGTTGACAGATTCACACGGATCACAATTGCAGCCATTAGAAATTAATATTAAATGAACAATTTTTAAAAATTTGTTTATTTATTTATTTAATCTTTATTATACTTTACCCGTTGTAATCATTGAGTTATATGTACTACGTACTAGAGAAGCCTTTCTAAACCACAGATTACTGTATACCAGTCTATTCTAAACGAAAAATGTGCATTACTCTATGTCTTCGCGCATGCGCGGGAGTTAGTAAAGTCGCGCATGCGCAGTTGATTTAAACGCGTTGCGCCTGCGCGGTCAGTTTATATAAAGAAATATATTTTTTCGTGATTTTTTCTTTTGTAATATTACGATATTATTACCTATTTATTCACGTGAACAACAAATTATTTTACTTACTTGACCACTGAATCGTTATTTACGTCCATGTTTAAACTTTAATTTGAAATCTTGTATTATTAGCGCCGCTCCACACTGCATGTATATTGAAACTCTAGACTAACTAGTAGATTGAAACCACACTAAATGACACACTGTACGGATTGCAGTACAGTTCAGTTGAACATAATGTATATTCGGCATGCGCAATCTAGTACGTAGTACATATATATCGATGGTTGTAACAAAGGATATATATATATAAATATATATATATATATATAAAGGGTGGACTTAATAGCTTATGGCTGCCTCTACTAGTCAACCCTGACTATAATTAACTCTGATGTTTTTTTCTTTTACATGGGGAAATGCCTACGCATAGCCGCCTCGCGGGGGCAAGGACGGGTTATGTTGGACTCCCGCCGACTAAAACCCTATGGTGTTCTACCTTCGCCGCATATTGGCAGGGCCACGGGAACGCTTTCGCACACACCAGCGCCGGCCGCCCCGGCGGCCGCAAATCGGGTGAGAACTACTCCTTCGCATTCTTCTCAGATAAGACACACCAGAACACATGGCGTGACTTCCTCCGCAGCCTTCAACTTCACTTGCGCAACGAACGCTGTGTCCGATGCGCGAAGGTTACGGGGCCTGTAAAAACGAGCACTCAGAAGCACTAGCGTTCCCGACCTCAGCGGCGGTTCTGATCTATGGCTCTTCTGCCGCGATTTGGCTGCGGAAGTTTGTGAGAGCAGTGCCTCAAAATAGCGACACTCCCCCCCCCCCCCCCACATCTGAAGTGGCCACGCCAAGCCCACTCGGAGTGGCCACCTAGGGCTGGCCCTTCACCTAGGGCCAGCCATGTGGTTTCCTCTTAGTTCACCAAGCCACCGCTACTAAGTTTCCCCGCCACGACAAGGCGGGTACTCGTTCGGGGGGGGGGGGGGGGGAACTAACTCTGACCTACTGAAAATGTAAAATACTGATTAGTATTTTTTTTGACATGTCGTTTTAAAGGTTCATCTGTTATATTAATATCTTAAAGATTGCAAGTTATTTATACAATAATTTTAATAAAACAAATTTCTTTTAAATCAATAAATGTAAATAAATAAAAAATAATGTTTACTTCACCAAATGTTTAATATCCTCAATACACCTTAAGCATATTTGTTTGTTCGTAGCTAATAACATCGCTCACCAACATTAAAGCATCTGAATATAACCCGAGACAAGTTGTTGTATTAAGCGACTAAGCTAAATAGGTCGTGAAACATTACTTAAGACAAAGTAGACCATACTCACGGGTACCACAAAAAGCAGGGTTGGCAAATCGGAAGCTATTTTCATACACTTTTTTTTAGGAATAAGGGTGACAAACGAGCACACAATTCATCTGATGGTAAGTGGAATGTGGCCATAGACTTCTACATTTATCCTCAATTAAGAATCAAAATGCAGATGCGCCACCACCCCTGAGGACTGAGATGGAATGCCTCGTTTGCAGTAAAAAGGGTCTCCGGTTCTTTACATTCACCATAGCCACAGCAGCATTGAGTTGCTATTTTACGCTGATATTCTGTGAGCGCGTGGTCCTTCCCCGGTTGAGCCGACCCATTCGTGCTGCAACCACAATATAGCTACAGTATGGCTCTACTACGTAAAAAATCACTTTTAATATTTGCGTAACTTTTTTTTTTAATAATTAACGGAGAGGAAGGAAACTTATATAAATGGAAAAGTTATGTGTGATAGATATGCGATGTGCAGTCAAGGCAAATGAAAACTATTTTTTTCTTTTGCCTTTTTATTAAAATTTGTGTATTTTTTAACCATTTGATTGGCCAGAAGGATATCAAAAGTTTAAGGTCACAGCTAGATTACTCAGCGCCGCGTTTCAATGCTAAGCAACTGCGTTTTGAATGCTATAGGGTCGTATTGGAATCCATGAGATCTTTCTGATGTTACCGACAGTTGTTTTGATATTACACCCACATGACTAAATACATCCAAAACCGCACGGCAGTTTTATTTTTAGACTAGCCATTTCCCGCGACTTCGCTCGCGTGTTAGGGTTTTTATGTTTTTGCGCGGAACCTTAATTCTTTTTCTAAAATAAAAGTAGCCTAACTTACATCTTATGAAATCAGCTACCTGCCAGTGAAAGTCCCGTCAAAATCGGTCCAGCCGTTTCGGCGATTAGCCGGAACAAACAGACAGACAGACAATAATTTTAAAAATTGTGTTTTTGTTATAAGTATATATACTTTCATATGCAATTAGTAAAAAGCTGTAATTTTGACATTATAAATAGACACTTCAATTTGTATGTATAGATATGGGTGATACACACTAAATATAGTGACCAGTGAATGCTTTGTATAAACTGAATATGTGATAATATCGAAATTACTGATGCTGAAAACCACATGACTTGGTTATTATAAAATTTTTAGCCTGCGTAGTAGAGCCACGCTTCAGCTATATTATGGTTAATCAATAGAATCAGGCGTTACTTTGAGGAAGTCCATTATATAAAATTTGTCAAAAAATTACTTTGCGTACATCTGCACGATAAAATAAAATGATGTGTCTTACCTAGTTGGAAGAGCACCTCCCGCCCATAATTTTTTTGACAACTTTAATATATTATGGTTGTAAAAAGAACTACGCTCTCACAGAATACCAGCGTGAAATAGCAGCTTAATGCTGCTGTGTTTTGTATATGTGCGTAAAGAACCGGAGACCCTTTTTACTTGAAACGAGGCATTCCATCGTAGTCATCAGGGGTAATAACGCATCTGAATTTTGATACTTAGTCGCAGATAAATGTAGAATTCTATGGGCGACAGCATCTACTTACCATCAGATGGACTGTGTGCTCGTTTGTCACCCCCATTCTGTAAAAAAAATAACTAAATTAAATATAAATTGAACCAAATTCATATTACATTTTTTGTAAAGTCATTTATTTTGGGAAGTGCTAAATTAAGATCGCTGCAAGTGAGTAACCTAAGATTGACGTCCCGTAAAGCAGTATAAGAGCGTGGGGAAACTGTGAGTATACTGCATGACTTGTCGTCGACTAAGTTACGTAGTTAGAATCTATTTACGTTAATCTGTTAACTGTTGTTAAGTTCATTATTATGCTGAGGTCTATTCAATTTGGATGAGCTAAAGCAGTGTCAATGTACACGAACAAGCGAAGAATGTATTATGTAAGTCGTAAAACCTACACCTATCCTCCATTAAGAATCAAAATGTAGATACATTGTTAGCCCTGAATACTTAGATAGAATGCCCCGTTTCCTGTGAAAAGAGTCTCCGGTTCACACTCACCGTACGAAACACAGCAGCTACTATTTCACGCTGGTATTTTGTGATAGATTTCTTTCTTTCTTCATTTGTGCTACAATCATAGTATAGCTTCAACGTAGCTCTATCACATATGAAAAATAAGAATATAACATCCATTGATTTTAAATGCATAGAAGGAGTTCGCAAAATTAATAGCATTTGGCAAGTATCCAAAATATTAAAATATTTCAAACAAGACTATAGTCAGCTAAGTGTGAGCGTAAATTTTGATCAATTAGTGTCTAGACTTCAACGAGTTTCATTTCAGTTTGATCAGCATTTACTCGACATTAAATTGAAGGAAACTTTTAAACTCTAATTAAAACCACTAATATATTAATATTCCCATAGCTTTGATGCACTATCAGAATATCAGGAGACACTTTCATGAATGTATAAAAATTAAAATGATTGTTGATACCACCGCAGTAAATAAAAAATATAAATATGAATGTTCCAAATCTCACAGAACACTAGCGTGAAATAGCAGCTTAATGCTGCTGTGTTTCGTATGGTGAGTGTAGAGAACCGGAGATCATTTCTTACTAATAACGAAACATTCTGTCTTCAGCTATGTATGTCCTCAGGGGTGACAATGTATTTATGGGCTACTGCATCCACTTACCATCAGATGGACTACGCCCATTTGTTATCCTTATTCTGTAAAAAATATAAAAAATGTATTTTATATGTGTTTTCCGTACATGTATTTTTTTAACTTTAATTTTTTAGTGGGGTATCATTAAACATGTTTTTTTTTATATAGGATAGGGTGACAAACGAGCACACGGTCCACCTGATGGTAAGTGGTTGCTGTGGCCCATAGACATCTACATCTATCCTCGTTTGCGAATCAAAATGCAGATGCGTTGTCACCCGTGAGGGCTAAGATGGAATGCCCCTTTTCCAGTAAAAAGGGAATAGAAGGTATAGAAGTAAAACATTTTTTTACGACAAATATAATTTTTCGAAATATAAATCTTCCATACATATATTTCAAAACTACAGAGTATTACGGAAGAGAAAATTTCCATTAAGCAGACGATTTCTTTATTAAACTCAAACATTTAAATTAAGTAAAATAAAAAGATTTTTCTACCATCCAACTCTTATAGACTTTAAATTCAAGTTATCTGCTTAAAAATGAAACATTTCTTGCGTTAATAAAGACAAAAACACATAAACTAGGATTATCTTAAGGGCATAAACTTGCCCCAGCGCTTAAGTAAGACGTAAAGTATCCCAACACCCTGCGATCTTTCGCGCGCAGAAAATTGAATTTATTCCTCATTTTCCATAAAATGCCTATGTCGAATTTATTTTGGACCATTAGCATATTAAAATAGCTCTTACCTTTGTACTGACTGCAAAAAGGTAAAAAAATATATTTCATTTTTTTAAGCTGTTATTACTGCAATTACATGAATAGAATAGAATAGAATGATTTTTATTCAATATGGATTATTACATAATACTTATTGAAAGTCATTATTTTATTTACCACTGGTTCGGAAAATACCTCTGTCCTGGGAAGAACCAGCAAAAAACCCAGCGGGACTTTTTTTTTAAACATAATTTCACTTAACAATAATTTTGTTTATACAATTTTAAATGAATTTTCATAGAACCAGCATGGTGGCGATCACCTTAATCCCAGGGGTTATTTTCATTCATGTATTCCTTGATATAATAATAACCCTTTTTGTATAGTTTTACTTTAAAAAAATTTAAACTTGTTTATTGACAAACTTTGAACATGTTCTGGGATTATGTTGTAAAAGCGTATACATTGCCCCATAAATGAATTACTAATTCTGTGGAGTCTTGTAAGTGGCATTACAAGCTTATGTTTGTTCCTAGTGTTTAAGGTATGAACATCCTTATTCTTATTAAAGCTATTTATGTTTTTATGTACATACATTACATTTTCATAAATATATTGCGATTGCATGTATGAATATGTATGACTCTGAATGGAGGTATATAATATTATAATACCAGCGGCAATACCTGGGCTTCACCAGGGTAGGATCTATTAATTTGGCATTATTTAGATACAAGACAATCAATTTATTTTATATTACAATCGATTCCCATTTTAAATATTGGACCGGACAGACAGACAGACACACAGATAATTTAAAAAAAGTTAATGACATGTAAACTAACCCCGTGTACTCAATATAAGGCAGTTACTTCGATATTGCAGACAGATACCACAATTTCATTTTTAAGTCATAGATATTCACGGGTTCGTTACGGTTTTGCATTATTTTCTATCATAACTAATTGCTTTTTCTACTTCTTTTTTCGCTAACGTATTACTCTGCCCATTTTCTACTGCACATCTCATCAAAGCAATCACATTTAAGTTACCGGCAATTTGAAAAAAACAAATGACTAATGAATTTAATATACCTTTGACGTCAACAACGAATTCTAGGAATATTCAAATATTAAATCGCACATGCAATCACAAAACCTATTCACTCGTTCCGAAATCCCCGATATTCCCTTGATTAGAGATAAGCTTTATTTAAATTTAATGTAAATAAATAATTGTGTGCAAATTTTAGATAGGTAATTACAAATGAGTTTCATTTGGTTGCCTAATTATTCTATGTGGAAAGTCCATAAATAATTCCGACACGAAAACAGAATCCGGGTACGGCCGGTTAAATCTTTGTCACTCTAATTACGTCTGTCGCCCCACATTGCTTTGAATTAGGTATTATATGCTGCTTTAGACTTTAAAGGCTTTATAATTTATAATGTAGGAATTCGAACCGGCTTAAAATTAAATATAGCTTGTTGCTACAGTTGTTAACACTCTGATATATAATGCACTGTTATTTATTGATTCTACATTTTAGATTTCAAATTCACTCTTTAGAAAGAGAAGCAGTTTGGACATACTTACCACGCTTCTAAGCTTGATAAAACATGTGATTTGCGATCTCAATTAAAGATTATTTTCCCTATTATAAGCTTGTGCATATCGACTATCTTACCTCATCATCATGATCAGTCATGCAGTCAATCACAAGTTCACCGCTGAACATAGGATATTCTTCTGCGACTGTCTCGGTGGTCTAGTGGTTGTAAACGCGACTACTAATCATGAGGTCCCGGTATTGAATCCCGGGTCGGACCCAAAAAAATCAGTTTTTGAGTTTTACCGTCTAGAAATTCTCAGTAGCTGCCCGGAGTAAGGAAGTTGGCGGTATCTCACCCCCGTGCCTCGGAAAGCACGTTAAGCCGTTAGTCCTGCATCTAATTTCTCTCCGGTCGTGTTGGTTTACCGTCCCGTCGGAATATTAGAGTGAGGGAATAGAGAGTGCACCTATACTTTCGAATACACTTGTACACTATAATCCTGTCCTGCGTCGATGACTAGTCTCTTTGAGGGTGGTCACCGTGACCGAAATTCGGTCTGGATGATATTATTATTATTATTATTCCTCTCTCAAAGAATGCTACAAAACACGTACCTAAGCCAACTACATCAAAAGTGGGTGAGCTGCCGACATTGTAGATGAAGAGGTCAATTACATATGCCAGCTCCACTACCGCACATCCTCTGGGGTTGTTGGTCTTACTGCCCCATATGTGATGCCATCCATTGAAGTCACCACCTATAATGGTATTGGGGCATCGGGAGGTTTGGAGAAAATTATCTATGTGCTTGGCTCAATATATGCGGAAGACGAGTCCTTCTTAATTTAATATTATCAATATCTTTTATGATCCAGTAAGTAGATATTACATTTTACTTTTGGTAATTTGAAGATACAGACTAATTGAAAACAAAATATTTCATAATAAAATTAAACTTTTCACCCCTTTTTAATTTTTAGAACGTTTTTTACTAAAAACAAGGCTTCTATCTTAGTCCTCAGGGGTGGCATATTGATTTTAATAGAGAATAGATATCAATGTCTATGGGCCATAGTATCCACTGACCATATGGTAGTGGACTGTGTGATTATTTGGCACCCTTAATAATTAAAAAAAAAAAAATTCTTAATGGAACTTTCTTTTTACCTTCACGTATATTTATCATCATAATGCTTAATTTTAACATTATCCATTTCCACATCATAAAGCCTTTCATAAGCGCAGAAACTCCGCGGCACAACTTAAACGATAGGTATTTAAACTCTTTCTCAACTTTCATCGTTGAAGTTACAACTTTTAATAAGCTTCTATTTGATATTTAATCTTCGTGTTGAAACTTTGTCAACTAAATGATTTTCGGGTTTGAATTTAATAATGACTTTCAAATCCTTACTTTTCTATACAGAATTAATTGTGTTTCTTTATTTAGATTTTCCCCTACCTTCCCTCAACAGTATTTCCTTGAGAAATCACAACTTTTTCGTATAAGCTGCAGCTTTTGACTGTGGTGTTCACGCGAAGTAAGTTTTCATTACTTCGTTCCTATTCGTGGGCTTCCTAAAAGTAATCTTCAAATGTCTAAATAAACAACTATATACAAACGTCTAGCGTATTAATCAGTTCTACTCTTCGTAACAAATCGGTCGTTACAGTGACATTTTTTTATTTCTTTTCACACTTTAAAGAAGAGAAAAAGAACATCCTCTAAGAACAGAATTTATCAGAAACTGAATTTTAATTTTAATATACATAAAAAAAAATTGGCTTTTATTGAATTGTCAAATAAGATGTTTTTAATACAATTAAAACTATCAAAGGCAAAGCACTTATGAAACTGCGACTTTTTTTCTAAATTTGCGATAGCTAAGATTTTCTGGTTTTATTGATGATTTTATTGACAAATAGGCCACAAGCAATTATGCTATAAATATAACTTATTTAAAAATCCTCTAATATAACACCTTGTATTGTTTTATATACATAAATAAATTTATTGTTCTATGGCATCAATTGCCAGTTACAGTTACATAGGTGTTATAGAAAAGCTTTTGTAGTATTATATAATACTACAAAAAGTTGTAACCAACAATACAACAGTCAAATATCAAGATATATTAAAGGTCATCACACCAAAATATTTATTAAAATATAAATTTTTCGGGCGGCATTCATAATTTTTAAAAGTATTATGGCACACTGGGCGAACGTACCTTAGTCTAAAGTAGTAATTGATACCGCATTGCTAGTTTCTGTGCGACTGAACGATGACGCGAAATCTCATAACAAACTAAGCTATTTGAAGCATTGTTTTCTAATTATTAGCATAAGACGACTTTACTTTGGTTTAATAAAACTGTTTTCGTTTTTGCTATCCGTACATGAGATCCAGACCCTTAAAATAACTGCTGATCTTATTTATTAAAAGTTCTTTTTGGTGTGCCGAGAAAAATGGATCTTTTCTTACTGACACCACAAAGTTTGTGTATCATTTAAAATGAAAATATCAAACTTTTCATTCACGAACATCTGCAACACAAATGGATTTACATCGTCGGCCTTTTAGAATATTCTGTTTCGGCGTTCACAATTCACACAGTTAAGGAGTAAAATAATATGCCAGCGTCTTTCCATCCAATTACAATGTGAATAATATCCATTACACTATACCTAATATCACAGTCTTCGGCTATATTACAAATTACCAGTAGATGCGTTAGTATACAACCACTGGCTTATATGTAAAAATATGCTGATTGAAATTTCTTATCTTTAGTTAATAATTAAAATTCGTTTTAAGAAAATTTAGGCTAGGAATCTCATATTAAAATCTATCTTAGTTTTGGACTCCTTTCTCCCGCATGTGTACTCTATTACATTCTATAAAATAAGTTTAAATATTATTTTAATATATTATGGGTAGTAATTGAGGACTCAATAAATATTTTTCTTTTTCTTTTACATCCGTCCGTAAAAGCGATGATTTTACAATAGGTTCCACGCTTGACAAGCGGGTTGACAAGTACAGAATTTTATAATTTTAGTTGTTATTAGGAAGATGTTGATGCCCATCTCCTGTTTCAGTTTCCATCTGGATTCTTTGAACGTCACCCACGGGAAGTTATGGGGTAGTGGATCTTACATCGCCACTACACGATTCTTCGAAAATCGCAGAGGTGATTGTAAACAAGAACCAAAATATTGCAATCATTTCGCAAGGCTTGTGGATCGTGGCAACCGAAAATACTTGATCGCCAATGATTATATTGGTTGTTATATTTTGTCAATTGGACGGGAGTGGCTGTCAGGCCACAAAGATGAGAATGCATTAACTTCATGTTAGATCGACCTTGCCTATGAAGTTGTGAAAAGTAGCGGGAATGCATGAAATATTACACTTCGCTACAAAACATGTTTAAAATTTTTGAGGCCAGTTAGATTTTTACTTCTAGATTACTACAGAACTGGACGTCGTTCTATAAATTAACAATGATGAAACTATTTAAATAAAACTAGTTTTAACGGATTTTATCGCGGAGATTACCACAAATCCTCGCAAAAGAACACCGATTCCTACCAAGCATGACTATTGAAGCAAGCGAGGCTATTGAAATTAAAAAAACATCCTAATTTCAATAGAGATGATGGGTGGGTGCTGCCATCTGCTTAGGATCCTATAATTAATAAAATTAAATCCAAGCATACCACTGCAAGACTTCAAGATACTATAAGCTCATTCTGCGTAGATCGGACCAAAAATTAATATTCATAAGCTGAAGGTAGCCGGGCTAACCATGATATAGGGACGTCAAACACCTCAGTCTCCCCCGTGACCACGGGTGCTGTAAAGCACCCAAAACGTCGGGAATTAAAAAGTTAAATTAAACGCTAAAAAATCCGTAAAAATTAGTTTCATTTATTTTATATTCCCGATGTTTCGAGCACTTTACAGCACCCATGGTCACGGGGAGGTCTGAGGTGTTTGACGTCAAGTGTAATATCTCTCTGCAAGATGCCCGAGTGTACAAGCTTGATTGCGATTGTGGTCTCTATTATATAGGACAAACTAAAAAGTCAATAAAAACCCGCGTTAAAGAATACATAGCTGATGTGAATAATCGACTCTCCGGGAAGTCTGCAGTCTGTGAACAAGTACAGGACCGCCCCGTCACTATATTAGATTTGATAGACCACCAATCCTCGCTAAAGCAGATCCTTCATATAAATCAAAAAACATCCTAATTTTAATAGAGAAGATGGCTGGGTGCTACCATCTGCTCGGCTGCTTTAAATCGTCAAAAGCCTCAGTCCCCCTCCCCCCTCCCCCGCGACCATGCGTGCTGTAAAGTACTCAAAACCTAGGAAATATAAAACAAGTTCATATACGTTATAAAATCCGTAAAAACTAGTTTTATTTAAATGTGTAGTGTTCGCGTACATATAAGAAATCATTAATGATGACACTATATAAGGAAACTAAGCGAATATCTTAAAAACGAGGAGTTAACATAAATGGTTTCTTCTTCGAAAGCGTCCGAACATCTGTGTTTTGAGGATTGATTTGGACTAAATTTTGTCGGCCGCTACTTGGGAATTTTATAATAACGGCTCGACAAATTTGTTTACTTTGTGTTTAGCATGTTATTATGATCTTCGTAAAGTCACATACTTGTCTTAATCTACATGTAGCTGATCAAATCGTTATCTCTTAAGAAGTCTGTACTTTGTACTGACTAAGTTATAGCGTCTGAGGTAGGGGAACTTCTCTCTAACGATTTCATCGACCACGAGTAAGTTAAGGTGAGTGAGTGCTTTTGCCCTTTGTGTTTGCGCATACATTGTGGCTCTATAATAATATAATATATGTGGTTTTTTTAAAGGAGAATACTAGTGACGCTATTAATATCACTAATATTCGTGTAAACCACTCCAAGTAAACGCGTTAAAATAAAGGCGTTTATATAAAAATTTCGACTAACTTTCCAAATTGGAAAATTTTACGGCAAAAGAATAAATCTGACGAATTTGCATTTCATGTTAACATAAAAAGAGAATGGAGCGTTTAATCAAGAGTCAAGAGAAAACCTCGACGTTTACGAAGCTTTATATTAGCAGTGGCGTGCTTTGGAACAAAGGGCTGGCGTGCAAAGTTGAAAATGTGTGTTTTTAACTTCGAACAGTTTCGCGAGTCGAGGTGCGAAACAACTTCTTCTTTGGGGTTTTAGTCATAGATTAAAAATGTATGGATGGAATTACGTTACTGTTAACCTTTAATGTCATGTCTCGTACATTAATGAGTAAATAGAAAGATTATATTTACTTATTAACTTATTATAGTCTACGTAATCTCATCATGACTGGAGCCTCAATAACCTCTTCGCGACCCTTAACATCAATGACTTCAATTGTTTTAAGTTCAATGTCCACTTCTATATATTATTCAATTGCTTTTTGATTAAGCCCCGCTACTGGTGATCTAATAAACCCTTTGTACTTCTGTAACGTCCCGTTGTCATTTTACTACGCGGCCTTTTCATAATTTCATCGTCATTGTCTAATCTACTAGACTCAATGGTCCTCTTCAACGCTACAAGTATAATTATTAATTTAATTTTAATAACATTTGTGCTCAAATGAGTAAAAGGTGCAAGTATGAACCATGGATGACTATTTTACGTGCCATTTTGCTGTCGCAACTATCGATTCATGTAGTCCACGTGACGCCAAGTTTCTAATAGCAATGTATTCACAATTGATTTTCGGCGCTAGAATAAGTGGGCTGGTTCTTTCCTTACTAGCTTTCACGAGGTGACACGAGGAATAAAGCTATAATATGATCATTTTAGTTT
The DNA here is from genome assembly GCA_963668995.1 of Parnassius mnemosyne. NCBI lineage: Eukaryota > Metazoa > Arthropoda > Insecta > Lepidoptera > Papilionidae > Parnassius > Parnassius mnemosyne. Next base: position 15,717,712 of record CAVLGL010000091.1, read on the forward strand.
TATTTTTTATATCAATAATAAAATAATTTATTTTATTCAACTAAGTTTTTTCCGAAGCTGGAAGCTTCAGGAAGCGGATACTAGGGACAAATATCATGCGAGGGTAGCCGAAAAGCTTGACACCATCGATGGCAGAAACGAATGTGTAGAAAGAACATGGCAGAACCTTAGGAATGGAATGGTAAGTGCAGCGGAAGAAGTGTGTGGAACAATAAAAAGAGGCAGTAGTAAAAGAAGAGATGCATGGTGGAATGATGAAGTGAAAGAAGCTGTAAAGAAGAAGAAGAAAGCATGGTTAGACTACTTGGCCTCTAGTAATGATAAGGATATGAGAGAGAAGATGAAAGAAAGATATAAGCTGCAGAAAGTTCACACGAAAGCATTGATTGAGGAAGTGCGTGAAAGGTGTAGAATGGAAGCGGATGAAAGGTTGTCGCACAACTTTAAGGAGAACTCCAAACTCTTCTGGAAAGAGGTTGGAAGGACCCGAAGTGGTGCGACGGCCTTAAGAATGAACAAAGTGCTTTCGAGAACTAATGACGTCCTCTCAGAAAAATCGGACGTCATGCAGCGATGGAGCGAATTTTATAGAGAAATGTATGCGTGTGATGATCTTAGTGAGGGATCCGGGGATGACGCCGTGACTGGCACGCCAGACCCGGACCTCGATGACACTGAGGTCATCAGTATGAAAGAGATTGAACGTGCGATTCGAAGTTTGAAATGTGGTAAGGCTGCGGGACTAGACAGAGTTACTGCTGAAATGGTCAAGTATGGTGGGCCTCGCGTCTGGGACAGCTTTCATCTGCTGTGCAATTTGTGCTGGCGGACGGGGGATGTCCCGGATGATTGGCGATCCGCAGTCATTGTGCCTTTATATAAAGGTAAAGGTTCACATTTTGACTGCGGGTGCTATCGGGCGATCAGCTTGACCAGTTTAGCAAGTAAAGTTTACTCGAAGGTTTTGACACGTAGGATGCAAGAGAAATCGGAAAGATTTCTATGGGAGGCACAATGCGGATTTAGACCTGGAAGAGGATGCACGGATCAAATGTTTTCTCTCCGTATGATCACGGAAAAGCTTCTGGCTGTTAACCAGAAGATTTTCTGTGCTTTTGTGGATCTTGAGAAAGCATTTGATAAGGTTGTAAGGAAGAAAATGTGGGAACTGTTGCCGGGGTATGGTGTGGATGGCCGATTGCTAAGGGCTGTGCAGTCTCTTTACTGTGACTGTAAAGCCTGTGTGCGGGTAGGGCATGACCTGTCACCCATGTTTAGCGTCCAAACGGGCGTAAAACAGGGTTGTGTCATGTCTTCCTGGCTGTTCATACTGTATCTCGACAGCTGTTTACAAAAGCTGAAAGATAGCTGTTTGGGTGTGAAATTGGGTGACATAAAAGTAAATTGTCTGCTGTATGCTGATGATGCAGTGCTTATTGCACCATCAGAGGCAGAACTGCAGGCATTAGTCACGTGTATGAAAGAGGAATGTGAAATTAAAGGTCTCCGTTTGAATGCTAATAAAACTAAGGTTCTGGTATTTGAAAGGGGCGAAGAGAGAACGAAGTGTGAAATATGGGTAAATCAGGAATCTCTAGAACAGGTAAATGAAATTGTATACTTGGGGAGTGCTTTTAGCCGGGATGGAAGATGTGATTTAGATGTGGACAGGCGTGTCGCTGCCGGGAACAAAGTCAATGGTGCCCTGACTGCGTTAGTCAAAAGGCAAGGCGTAGCGAAGAGTGCACGCCTTGCAATACATAACGCAGTGTTGGTACCGACTTTGTTATATGGCAGCGAAACCTAGGTATGCCAGAAGAAGCATAAAAGTAAGTTGAATGCAGTGGAGATGCGATCTCTTCGTAAAATGTGCGGCGTTACTATGGCCGACCGAAAGCGAAACGAAGAGATTCGCAATATGGCAGGTTTGAAAGATGACCTTATCACAAAAATTGATAAGGGCGTGCTTCGGTGGTTTGGGCACGTTGAGCGAATGAGTGAAGACCGAATGGTGAAGAAAATATATAGCGCGAAAGTTAATATTAAAAGGTGTCGAGGTAGACCGAGACTAACTTTCGAAGACCATGTGAGCAAATTGCTCGAAGAGGGTAGGGTCAAGAGTACTCGGATACCTAGACGTGCATGTATGAAGAAGATAATGAATCTGAAAGAAGCGAAAGAGATATGTAAGGATCGTGACACTTGGCGATCTGTTCTCTCTGGCTACCCCGTCAGGGATTGTGCGTGAAGATAAGTAAGTAAGTAAGTAACTAAGTTTTTTTTAATAAAAGAAGAAAATACTGCTATAAAATATCTTTTGTTTTTTTTGGAGTGAATACCATATTCTCCTGGCTAAACTCGACACAGCGAAAAGTTTCAAATTCTTTCGATTCTTAAATTATATTATCTTTCTCATCTTCTTCTTCTCCGCCAAATCATCAATAGACTATTAAGTCTATTGATGGATATAAGCTATATGCCACGAGGCAGGCAACTTTCATGCTGCTGCACAGACACTGGCAAGGTTTTTTTTTGTATCTGGCCTATTCGAATATTCAAAAAAAGAGGCATTCAGTTGTCCTATATACCTCCTTAATGCAGTGTCAGGATACGGAGACATTGACACCAGGTAACTTCAACCTCTAGGCGGCCTGTCGGTAATTATTGTGCACATCATACTAATTTATATTCTTTAACGTTTAGTAATTTACATTATTTATTATTTAATTGCAGACCCTAGCACTTAATTTTACAACGCAATACATTTACAATGGAGTTTTAATTCACCTAATTCTATCAGTCTTAAATTGAAAAGCGTTGAATAGTCTTTGTTCAAAACCTATTTTCCATTTTGTTCACAGCTTAGTGTAGTTTGTCGGCAAAAGTCTTTTGTTAAAAAACAACCAGGCTTAGCGCTTCTATTTAAATTTTGTGTTGCTTGCTCTATGGTACAGCTGTGGAAAATATACTAAGTTCGATTTATCGTGCGACTTATGAGCATTTTATTTTCACGCTTTGCACAAAATTGGGGTATTAAAGTTGTTTGTAACCTAAGCCAAGAAAAGCTAACATTCGGCTGTATATATATATATATATATAGAAGGTCAATAGAATATATTCTCTTCTACTTATGAATTTCTGCATCAAAAAACCAGTGCATCTACACGGATCTCTAACTGGTTTTAAAAATAATTAAATAATTTTACGTTTTGCGGTGCTAAGTCATGGTCCTTAGGTGCTAAGGTATGGAAGGAATGAAGACCCGACTCCGGAATGTCAAATTATTTTAGTCTTTTTAGTTGTTAGACCATTTAATTTTTACGTGGTAGAGCCATGCTGCAGCTATATTTCTGGTATAGTTGTAACATGAATGGGTCGGCTCGACCGGGGAAGGACCACGCTCTCACAGAATACCAGCGTAAAATAGCAACTTAATGCTGCTGCGTTTCGTAGTGTAGAGAACCGGAGACCCTTTTTACTGGAAACGAGGCATTCCATCTTAGTCCTCACGGGTGACAACGCATCTGCATTTTGATTCGTAATCGAGGCTAAATGTAGATGTCTATGGGCCACAGCAACCACTTACCATCAGGTGGATTGTGTGCTCGTTTGTCACCCATATCATATAAAAAAAAAATTAAAATTATATTTTCACACTTAATAGTGGAATACGGAATATCACAATCTCAATATTGTCGAAAACATTAAAAATTAATCCATCATTTAGTCACCGTTAGGGGTGGAAATTGTTCTCTAACTTTATATGGAACCCCCAATTTTTTTTTAAATTATCAAAATCGTCTAAAACTGATGAATATCGTGATATATGAAGTTATCGCACAACTTTTAACTCGTACTTTTTTAATCGGCTAAAAATTGGTGGATTTCTCTCAATTCAGACATAAAGACGTCAAAAATTTGTAAACTGTTTTTTATAATTAATAGAATCAGGCGTTACTTTGCGGAAATCCATTATATAAAAACTTTTAGGAAAATTTACTTCGCAAATATGCGCGTTATAAAATAAAATGATGTGTCTTACCTAGTATGATATGCTCTTCCTCTGTAAATTTTCCTAAAAGTTTTTTTATAACTGTTTTTTAATTGACGAAATTGAAATACAATTGGTTTTGCAATAGTTTCCCTAAATATCTACGCTCCACAGTGCCCGTGCCCCTCGGCATACTGGTAGGCCTTCCCGCATTTAAAGAGGGCTTTAGTTTTCCTAAGTTCGTTGAAGTTACCGCCACGCTAACTCAATGTGTTTTGTCAGGCTTCACATGTCTTCAAAATAATTTTTAAGTTCCCAAACATGCAGGTTTTGCTCACGATGTTTTTCCTTCACCGGTGAGCTCGTGTCAAATAGGCACTATAAATTGCAATTAACAATTTCATTGGTACCGGCGGCGATCAAACACGGGTTACACGCATACTGTAAATATTACAGCGAGTGTTTACTTTTAAAATAAAATATTACAACTATATACAAAATTTAATAGAATATTTTATAGAATCTTGAAAATTCACGAGATATTCTCAAAGATGTTGTTGATAGTCACTTTAAATATGAATAAAATGAAAATATAGTCGCTCCGTTGCTGCTTTCCTGCAAAATATTTTACTGGGATCCGTGCGGAGAAATATCTACTCGACGCTAAGCAAGTCGTGCGGGCTCTTGTCGGTCTAATGGTGGAAAAAATTGTAAAATGTGTCCGTGCAAGTGCAAACTTACAGTTGACTCAAAAATGCTTTCGTTATAAATTTAATACACTGTTGTTTTAAAAGATGGAATTTTCAGTATGAAATGTTTGCTTTTATTTTTATTGAATAACGATGACAAACGAGCGTGCAGTCCACTTGATGGTAAGTGGATGCTGTGGCCCATATATCCACATCTGTCCCCTATTAAGAATCAAAATGGAGATCCGACAACGCATCTGTATTTTAATGATGACAATCATCAAAATGGTCCTATCCCGGTCGAGCCAACCATTCATGCTACAATCACAAACAAGCTTTTTTTTTACTTATTATAAGCCAGTGCTTGACCACAATCCCATCTGGTGGTAAATGGTGATGCAGCCTTAGATGGTAAATCCCACTTATCGTAACAAAAGCCTATTCACTCTTGCCTTGAAAACGCCCAGATTGTATTCGGATGGAAAGGTTGACGCCGAATACAATTACACACAATTTTTTATTAACAACATATTCAAAAAATTCCTCTGACCTAGTAAGAACCAGTAAAGAACCCAACGGGATATTTAAGACATAAATTACAATCATTTATATGAATTACTAGCTATCTGCCGCGGCTTCGCACGTTTGATTTCTGGATCTTGATAACAGAACGACCTACTAGGTCAAATAGTAAATCGAAACAATCCAAGGACTCACTCAAACACAAACAAAAATATTATGAAAATCGGTCGATCTATTTTCTAGTTTTAGCGAGACAAACGGACTGCAATAAATTTTTATATATAGAGAAAACAGAACCGGCATAGTAGTGGCACATGAGTAAAGAAACCGTAAGAGGCAAAGCTTATAATGAGCTGTCAAATTATTTTCTGTTTTGGTAGAGTTTACACAGGAGGATAAAATTAAATAATCATAACGTTTATCAGCATTTTAATACATCATCATTACAGCCCTTCACAAGTCCACTGCTGAAAATAGGCCTCCCCCAAGGATTGTCACAAAGCACAGTCTTGAGTCACCTGCATCCATCGACTTCCTGCATGTCTTACCAGATCGTCTCTCCATCTAGTGGGGGGGCACCCTACATTTCGTCCCCCGGTACGATACCATCACTCGAGAACCCTTTTTCCCCATCGGTTGCCAGTTCTTAGAGCTATATGGCCGGCCCACTGCCACTTCAGCTTACTAATCTTTTAGGCTATGTAGGTCACTCTGATTCTACTGCGGATATCCTCATTTCTATGTTTATCACGCAGAGAAACCCCGAGCATAAACCTCTCCAAAGCTTGCTGAGTGAACTTGAGCTTCATCATCCGCCCTGCAGTGAAGAACCACGTCTCAGTTCCATAGATCATTACTGGCAACACGCACTGGCTGTACAGTCTCGTTATCAAGTTTTGAGGTATACCTGACGAGATGATGTGTCGTAGTTTCCCGAACGCTGCCCAGCCAAGTTGAATCCGTCGATTAACCTCGCGGTCGAATTTGGACTTACCTAGTCGTACTATTTGTCCCAGGTAAACAAACTCGTCAACATCTTTGAGCTTAGCCAGGTAGTTGTTGCGAGCATTCCCAACAACAACCGGTATAGGTGTGACATGGACGTTATACATGATCTTTGTTTTGTCCGTGTTCATCTTAAGATCTATCCGTTGGGAGGCACTAATGAGGTCATTGAACGTAGTGCTTAGGTCCTCCAGCGATTCTTCCATAAGTACTATATCACCGGCAAATCGAAGTTGAGTGATCTACTGGCCATTGATGTTAATACCATATCTTTCTAGTCCAGATTCTTGAAAACGTCTTCCAATGCAGCGGTGAAGAGTATCGGGGATATAACTTCACCCTATCTTACACTTCTTTGCAGTTGGATAGGTTTCGTACTTTGGTTCTGTACTCGTATAGTCACCGTAGACCTACTGTACAAGCACTTCAGCACTTCAATATACCGGCAGTAAACTTGGCACCGCTGAAGGGACTGCAGCACCGTCCAAATTTTGACGAAATCAAAGGCTTTCTCATAGTCCACATAGACCAGACATAGTGGCAAATTATACTCCTCGGACTTCTGTTCAATTTGCCGAAGGGTATATATGTGGCCTATAATGCTAAAGCCTTTTCGAAAACCGACTTGTTCGGGAGGCTGGAAGTCGTCGAGTCTACACGCGAGACGATTCGTAATGATTCTCCAAAGCAGCACGTAGATGCGGCTCAGAAAGGAAATCGGTCTGTAGTTCTTCAAGAGATCGTTGTCGCCTTTCTTGAAGAATAAGACCTTTGTTGTTCCACCATGGAGGACGGAATAAAAGAGCTTCTCAAGGGCTTCAAGTGCCGGTTTTCTACCCGCTTTCAGAAGCTCCGCTGTAATTCCATCCTCGCCTGGGATATTGCCGTTTTTAAGGTGCTGGAGAACCATTCTAATCTCGCTCAGACTGACGTCCGTGATATCATAGGAATAGAGTCGGATAAGACTTGCTCTTGGATCATTCCTCACACCTGCGTGTGGCTCCAACGAAGATGTGTACAGCTGCCTATAGAACCTATCAATCTCACTCAAAATAAAGCGCTCGATCGATACGAGCAGTATTGAAGTTGCGTAAGTTCCGCCGCATATTCAAAAAAGCTGTCAAATCTACTGAAGACTTCAGCTTCATTTCCCGTCTAACAGCCATGAGATTAAGAGTGTGATCGAAGATTTTTTGTATTCTTCTGCGGCGGGTCTTGCAAAACTTAGCTCTGACTGCATGGACAGTTTCCACGAGCTTGTCATTCATATCGTTCACTGCATTGCAATCTTCTAGGCACTGAGAACGGTTTTATAGCTCGAGCTGAAAGGTTTCGGGACTTTGGATTAGAGCACGAGTGGTATGGAGCGTTGAGTTCATTAAAAGTGACCTCTCCAACTTAACGTTTAGGTCCAGTGTGCCTCTAACCATTCGGTGATCGCTGCCGGATTTCATCCTGGCGATCACTAAGACATCACTGTACAGTTTTCGTCTGGTCGTTATATTGAAGTCAATGTAATTTTTTGTCGATCCGTCGGGACTCGATCAGGTCCACTTGTTATGGGGCCGCTTCTAGAAGCAAGGGTTCATCATAAAGAGTCCCTCTTTCTCCATGAAGTCGGCCGGCTGCTGGCCTCTTGGGCTCCTTTGCCCTATTCCAAATTTCCCTACATTCAACTCAACGTTCTCTCTTGTGCCTAGTTTTGCATTGAAGTCTCCATTAACACTGTATAGTGGGTTTTGTACGAATGCATGGTTAGATATATCCTCACATATTTTCCCCTACCTCCTTATCGGGATATGCCGAGGTTGGTATGTAAATCTGTACATCCTTCAGCGAATACCGTTTGGTAATACTGAGTATAAGTTACGCAACCCTCGTCGACACACTCTCAATCTTTAAAATGTTGTTAACAAGAGATTTGTGGACAATAAATCTGACACCTCCTTGGGAAAGATGGTTGCCTTCCCAGTGATTGCTGTTCCGGATTCGAGTATTACCATATCCGCCCCTCTCTTCAGACCTCAGATAATCCTATAATATTCCAGCTTGACTTTTCTATCTCTTCTTACAGCTCCAGCATCTTCTCGTCAGTCCCGAGGGTGCATGCGTTGTATATTGCCAGGTCGAGCCGTGTTGCCAGGTGGGGTCGGTTTTAATAGATACTTAAGATATAAATTTTTTTTTACAAACTATGTATTCTAAATATTTTACTATTATAATTATTGTTGCTCAACAATTTGTTGCAGCTTTTAATTAAATGGTAAATTCTAAATTTAACATATAGTTTTTTTTTAAATAGTATATTGGAAATCACTGGCATTTAATAACAAATATAAACTCTTGCACACATTTTAATATTTCACTGCTAATATTTACAATGTTTTTTTTTCGAGGTCAATATATTCACGAAATTTTTGCCCAAGCAGTTCAACAAATGCGATAAAATTGTCGTAAGAATTATTATTTAAAAAAAAACCCGATTAAACACTATCTTTATTAAAAAGCCTTATAATGGCCGAAAAAAGAATCTTTTCCCATATTTATAGGTTGTTCAGATCTTTTTATTTTTCATTCGATACGAATTGTTCCATAAAAAAACAAAATTTGACATTTATTATTTCTTAGACGACCCTGAGTTTGAGCACTGGCCGAGCCGGCTTAAAGGAGTTTCCCAACGTACGTGACGAACCGCCAGTGCTCACGCACAAACGCGCCTCAAGCTTGTATTAGTGTACCTATCACAGCGCGGTTGTATGAAGCTTTGCCTCTGTACGGTACGATTTCTTTACTCATGTGGTAGTGACCTAAGATTTCTTGTGCATAGTAGTGTCATTCCCAGGGATTATTCATGTATTTCTTATAAGTACTTTAACTTTTTTATATAGTTTTTCTTTACTAAAAAATGTTAACTTGTTGATAGACAAATTTTGAAGATTTTCTAGGAATTTGTTTTAAAAGCGTATGCATTGCACCATGAATGAGTCTTTATCGTTACTTACAGAACCCGATGTGAGAGTTGTTTATTATGCGAAAAGAGCTTTATTAACAGCATCCATACTGATGTTATAAAATAATATTTATTTCATACTTTTATGGTTTAATTTACGTCGCAACAACATAATTCCATAACAAGGTTTGTAATATGTTATATTTTACATTTTATAAAGAATTTCCCTGCTGAACATAGGCCTCCCCAAACATTGACCCATAAGAGGGATGCTTTTCATAGTTGCAATGCTTGGCAGGCGGATTCGAAACCTCATTTTTTTATAAGGGTGAAAAACGAGCACACAGTCCACCTGATGTTAAGTGGTTGCTGCAGCCCATAAACATCTACATCTATCCTAGATTACAAATCAAAATGCAGATGCGTTGTCACCTGTGAGCATTAAGATGGAATGCCTCGTTTCCAGTAAAAAGGGTCTCCGGTTCTCTAAACTCACCATACGAAACACAGCAGCGTTAAGCTGCTATTTTAGACTGGTATTCTGTGAGAGCGTGGTCCTTCCCCGGTCGAGCCGACCCATTCGTGCTACAACTATACTACTAATATAGCTACAGCATGGCTCTACCACGTATAAAAATCTATAAAACTATAAAATAAAAGATATCATTTTTTATTTTATAGTTGTTATTAGTAAGACGCTGCTGCCCTTCTCCCGATTTGTTCCCTTGATCGCCTCTTACGATACCCACGGGATGAAATCGGGTAGTAGATATTCTTAAACCGCCACTACACGGTAAATTTTATAAGGAATAACCGAGCGCTTTTTTGTATACTACAAAAACCTTAAAACTATCAAGTGTTAATTAGTTTTAAAAATAATTCCCTCTGGGTAACTTTATCCGTAACACCAACGTCTTAATCCTAAAGTAGGGGTGCAACAGCAAATTACTTTCTGATTAACTTAAGCACTAGAACTATACGGCTTCCTAGGCTATCTAAAGATATCAAGTACTTGGGGTGTTTTAAATTAAGAAACAATGTTTCGAAGAGTATTATTTTGTATTTAGCACTGACCCTTGTTTGATACATGATATTTTTTTCTATCGCAGTTACATTAATGAATGCATAGGGGAGAGGTTATTTAACTGGGAAGGGTAGGCAGAGACTAAGGACTTCTATTTGTCACGATACTGACACACCTCTCTCACTTTTTTCACATCCATATATACCTGCGCACATATGCTCATCGGTTTAGGGTACTCTGAATTCGGTCCATCTTCAATATGTCGCCAATTTAATAAACTTTCCTCTCGGACGTTTCTTGCCCACTCTGCTTTCTTTCTTCGAACCTTTGTCTTCCTATAAAAAGTCTTAAAATCGCAATAAAAATATTAAAAGGTTACTTATCGGGATATAAACTATCATATCTCTCAAGTTGGACCAAACTGCACACAGTGTGCAAAATTTCATTGAAATCAGTTCAGCATATATTAACAGTGGTAGAGCCACGCGGCAGCTTTTGCTGTCGCACGGATGGGCCGGCTCGAACCGGGGTGGTACCACGACCTCACAGAATACCAGCGTGAAGTAGAGGTTTACCTCTGCGTTTCGCTTGGTGAGTGCAGGTGGCCGGAGGCCCTTTTTCTGGAAATGAGGGATTCCATCTTAGTTCTCACCGGTGACAACGCATCTGCATTTTGATTCGCAAACGAGGATAGATGTAGATGTCTATGGGCCGCAGCAACCACTTACCATCAGGTGGACTGTGTGCTCGTTTAATAATAATAATAATAATAATAATATTCCACAACTATCAAACAACGCCATCTAGTCCCAAGCTAAGCAGAGCTTGTGTTATGGGTACTAGACAACTGATAAACATACTTATATATTTCTAAATACATAAATATTATAGATAAATTACACCCAGACACAGAACAAATGATCGTGCTCATCACACAAACATTTGTCCTGGGTGGGAATCGAACCCACGACCTCCGGCGTAGCAGTCAGGATCACTAACCACTAGACCAACAGGCCAGTCACCCCTATCCTATAAAAATATATATATAAAGATTATATTATACATATGCACGCATATCCTATTCAGCATCAATTGCACCGTAAAGCACTTGCAGTTTTTTTTGGTATTGCGGTTGCATATAGGTGGCAGTAGTTACTTACCATTAGACACTTAACATTAAGTAAGCCGCATCCTCGTCTGCCCTATCTAATATTAAAAAGTTGCAAGAGACTTTTACGCGAGCTGTGCGATCATCGCCACTGAACACTATTAGGTGTATTTATTGCCTAAGGATTTTGAGAAATTCAGCAATTTTTTTTAATAGGATAAGGGTGACATGCGAGCACACAGTCCACTTGATGGTAAGTGGTTGCTGTGGCCCAAAGACATCTACATCTATCCTCGTATGCGAATCAAAATGCAGATGCGTTGTCAGCCGTGAGGACTAAGATGGAAGGCCTTTTTTCCAGTAAAAAGGGTATCTTGTTCTCTACACTCACCATACGAAACACAGAAGCATTAAGCCGCTATTTAACGCTGGTATTCTGTGCGAGCGTGGTCCTTCCCCGGTCGAGCCGATCCATGCGTGCTACTACTATACAATTAATATAGCTGCAGCATGGCTCTACCACGTAATATGTGTTCACTCTCGTGTAAAAAGTGTGTTGATCTTGTATAATACGTAACAATTTTTTTTTAAATATCAATAAAAATCGTGTGGTTAGAACTTAGCTATCTTTGTCCGGTTCTCTACACTCACCATACGAAACACAGCAGTGTTAAGCTGCTATTTTACGCTGGTATTCAGTGAGAGCGTGGTTCTTCCGCGGTCAAGCATACCCATTCGTGCTACAACTATACTACTAATATAGCTGCAGCATGGCTCTACCACGTAAACTAGTGTGGAGGTAATATTTTATTTAATAAGAATAAGAGTTACACGGATTATTAAACATACAACGCAAGGCAAATTATTCCACTCCTTTGTAGTACGCATTACAAAAGACAAAGCAAACCATTACATATCACAATAACTTATCCAACCTTCTTTCATTTGTCACTAAGTTATATTATATTACGTTCAATAATTTGATTTTGTGGCTTGTCGTTTACGCATACGCTTACGGCATTATAAAATTCCCTTTGTAGTGCATAGCTTTCGTTTTAAAAAGTTGTCACCGTTGTCAAAATCGGCCTGAAGGTTCTCTTTATCATCCCGTTACATTGTACTACATGATATAAACTATGACGCCTGTCACTTTGACGGTTAGAGAATATAAACTTGGCTTAACTAAAAGTCTAAAAATTTACTGTCTCAAAAATCTACTTAAACTTACCAGAATCCCACTACCAGAACCCTACTATGGGCCTTACGGTAGTAAAAGTAGATTGGCAAAACTGTATTCATATTCCAAAACATTTGAAATAAAAACAGATTTTATTTTCAGGAACCGTGACAGCAACGTTTATTCAAATACACAAATAATTAAAGATACACATTTCGACAACCCTTAGTACTTATCGGCAAAAATTTAACAAATGTTTGAAGCTAACGCTGCAAGAATACACCAAGTACAGTTTTTTATTAAGTACGAGTCTCGTATATGTATTAGTAACTAGGTGATACTCGCGACGTCGTCCGCGTTGCTTGATATATTAACAAAGTTTTCGTTTGTGCAAAGTAAAAACCGTCAAAAATAAAAATTTCTCAACAGTTTTATTCTTTGCTCCGTTTGTTGCTAAAATATAAAAATTATCTGGGTTAGTAACGCGAAAGCAAGCGACGTACAGTTGACCGTGTGAAAAACCGCGAATAAAAATCGTTGTTTCTTAAAACTACACTAACTTTATATTAAATGAAGATATTGCAATATTTTTTTAGATAAGGGCCAAGTGTCTCAGAAATAAAACTTCTAAATCTAATTAATAAGAAAATCTAATTAAAATCTATCCAGTAATTTTTCTGTGATGCGCGCACAACTGCTAACCTCTATCATTTTATTTATATAGATTAATTATAATATAATTACAAATATTCCGGTACTCAGAGTATGCTTGATATGTTTTCGACGGTATTGGTTCACGGAAATAATTAAATGGCCTATCCAAACTTTAATCTTCTTTTTACCCGAGTGCGCGTCGCAAACGAGGGTAATTTGTTTATTGGTCCATACATTATGTACGTATGCCATGTTTGTTCCTTTTATCGCGCTTTAGAGATCAAACACGTGGGCCGATTTTGATGATCCTTACTTCAATCGATCTGTCTTAATCTTGTGAGTGTGATTAAAGACTTGACAGTAATCAAAATTCAGTATGGCAATATTCAGACGCCATATTGGGCAAAAAAAAAATCAACGAACTGTGCCAAATGGTTTATCATTGAATATGTCTTTGGTAATCATCTCTAGGTTTTCATAATAATGTTTCAATATCAATAACTGTTCAGGATGTATAACGATTTAAAGTTGGTTAGGAACCATTCTCACTTAAAATTTCAAAAGTTATAACTAAGCTGTGATAACGTTCACATATAATGGGTCATGTATAATAATAGGTCTTGTTAGTATTTTCTACGCAGTCGGGTTTTTTTAAAAACATATTTCACCATTAGGCTTGTTAAGCTTGCAATCTGTGTTCTTATATATTAAACTAATAAAGTATTAAAATTTCAAATTATTTTATAGCATATTTTTTTTGGTATAAACTTATATTTCAGTACGTGTCTAGCTGACAACAGCAACCAAGTACGTATTGAATAATAATACAAAAACAAGGAAAGGAGCAAGATATTTAATACTGCGATCATTCATTAATTTATTAATGATGACAATAGCGATTAAGAGCGTACAGAAGGACGTTAAATGTAAAAATAAAAAAGTTGCCAGGTACTGTGATTACCTAACTGCGATAAAGTCAAACCTCCTTTTCTATCGTGTTAGCCCATATCCAGAAGAGGAATGTTAACAGTCTGATGAAGTGTATAAGGAAGAAAATGAATACAATTAGGATATGTAGTAAAATAATTCTCCTTCTGTAATAAATTAATAATCATTTTGGCCATTAGTTGCAAAAAATACCACAAAATTTTAGAAGCACTTACTTAAAATAAATCTTTTCCATTATCACCTTCTTTATTAGCTATGGTCCTCTTGTTTCCCAGTGTAGGAATAATTTGTTTTAATTTGCCAACTGTGTAGTGGCAGAGTGAAAAAGTAGAGGTGACAGATGGAACAAACCGGATAATAGGCAGGGGCGTCTTTATTTATTTATTTAAGTACACCAACGATTGTTACAATAATGCAGAAATAGTAAACACACATCCACTTATATACTAATTGTACAATCAATTAAAGGTATACAAAACATGCTTCAAGTTACTAAAAAGTTACCTAGTAATTCCAAATACATAAAATACAAAAATTTAGGATAAAAGAAAATAATATAGTGTATATGAAACAATGACTTACACCTAGTTACTTAAATAATGTATCGTTTACTGTAGCCTTAAACTTAGCTAGAGGCATAACATTAACATCTATTGACCCCCCGCACTTATTATATAGTTGGGAAATTCTGGAAACCAGTGAATTGGCTCCCAAAATTGTTTTGCGAAATGGACGAGAGAGAGGTTTAATGGGCTTACGAGGCATTCGTGACGGAACTTTAAAATTAAATTTCATTAGGAGTGCAGGACAATGCAACTGTCAAGTAGATCCCTGCGGTTGCCCAAGCTCTGCATCTTTAGGAACACTAGTAGGTCCTTGTAGGGGCTAAATCTTTTATGCCAGAAGTGTGAGAATACCAAGTGTTTTACTAATCGTTTTTTGAATGCGTTCAATACGAAGTGTTTGAGTAGCATAATGTGGACGCCAGACCACACTTCCACACTCAAGGATCGATCTGACCAAGCTATTGTATAGCGCAATTTTTGAGGAATGGCGCTTGAATACTCTAGCGTTCCTGATAATAAAACCTAACATCTTGGACGCCCTTCCTATGATGTAGTCAATATGTGAGACAAATGTCATTTTACTATCCATAAGCACATTCAGATCTTTTACTTCTGTCTTTTCTCCTAATCGAATCCCATTAATGCTGTAGACGGATGGAATAGGATTCAATAATCTAGTGAATTTAATGTGAACACATTTATTGATATTGAGCTCCATTCCATTCGTCTGACACCATTTCACTAGTGTGTCAAGATCTTTTTGCAAATGCAAAACATCATCTTGTGTTTCAATGACTTTCCACAGTTTTAGGTCATCTGCGAACATCGACGGGGACGAGTATTTTATGTAATTCGGTATATCGTTTACAGAGATATTAAAAGAATAGGGCCTAGGTGTGAACACCAGAAGTAATATCTCGTAGCTCTGAGCTAAAACCATTAACGACTACATAGAAAGAACGTCTATATAGACAAGATTCGAACCAAGCTAGAACAGTACCCCCTATTCCGTATGCAGATAGTTTTGCCAGAAGCCGTCGATGGACTACTCTATCAAAAGCTTTGCTGCAGTCTGTATATATTGCGTCTACTTGTTTATTGCCATCAATGCGACTTACTATGTCCCCCACATACTTAACCAGATTAGTGTTAGTAGACCTACCTTTTGTGTAGCCGTGTTCGTTGTCGTTTAAATACTTGTCGAAGTAGGCTTTAAGAGTAGGGCAGACTAGAGACTCAAATACTTTAGCTAATGACGACAATATGGAAATAGGCCTGTAGTTACTAATGAGCTGAGCATCACCTGCTTTATAAATTAGTACCACTTTAGATACCTTCCAAACTTTGGGAAAAACCCCGAAGTTAATGAGTTATTAAAGATAATAAATACGGGCTCCACCAGGCGTGATGCGCATCGTGAAATGAATAACGTGGTGAAATATTATCACTCCCAGTGGTCTTCGTTACATCAATATTGACAATTTTTTTATAAAACTACTTGCGGGAAAGATTTAGAGTTGATAAACAATCGATTTTTCACCCCACTGATGTACTAAAAATATTCTCGTTAGTGTTTATGTCACATGGGATACCAAGATGTCATACCATTCTGTATCATCGTATTTCCGTCCGTTGTCATAGCTGGATATGTTCCAGAATCACCACGTTTGGTTTTAATATAAGACCAGAACAGTTTTGGGTTCATTAATATGCCAACCTCAATTTTATGAATATATGCGTTGTAGCATTCTGAAGCTAATTTCTCGCAGCGGTCGCTCAGTAGACGATATGATATCCTGTCCAGGGGGTTGCTGTATTTTTTATACCTTAGTCTAACCCTATTTTTCTCTCGTAAGCGATGAATCAAGTCCTTACTGAACCAGGGAGGATATTTATTAGTTTTTGGTTTGACAATTGGTAAAAACTTATGAATGACTTTGTTAACAACCTCCAAGAATAACTCAAGTTTCTTGTTTACATCACTGTTCACATAAAAAAGAGACTTCCAATCAACTTTAGCTAAATAGTCATTAATAGCAACGTAATCTGCTTTATGAAAATTAAACCTACTCAAGGCATTGGGCTGTAGCTTTGGCCTCTCTAATGGAGAGAGTTCTATAGAGAGAGGTGGATGTAGTGGGTCAATAGGACACAAAATGTCTACGGCCTCAGCAACCACGCAGCATGACACATTGGTGAAGACCAAATCAAGAGTTTTACCCATACTGTTTGTTATAGAGCTATGTTGTGTTAGATTATTTACATTGACGAAATCTATGAAATACTGGTGCAGTGATGATAAGTTGTAAGATGGACTCCCGACCAATTTCCAGTCTAAGGTCGGCAAATTAAATTCGCGAAGTACACAGACATGTGAATTGAAGAGTTCGGAAACATGATTAAAGTTATCGATAAAATAAGAGGTTGGTTTTAGTCAGCACTTATTACAATTGTTTGCTGGTTACACGAGAAACTGACGGATATGTGGAATACGTTCTTTTTGTATCGTAACCATAGTACACTAGATCTAGTGTGTAGTCAGGGCTGCAATCTCGTTCCTCTCGAGTTTATATTAATGGTAAACGATCTGCCGAGGATTGTGAAAGACGCTAAATATTTGTTGTTCGTAGACGACCTTAAAAACCTTATCTGCCGGTCAGGGAACGGGAGTGTAAGAATATCCACTGCCCAATTTCGTCCCGTAGATGTGGTAAAAAGCGATAGTGGGTGACTGAAACAGAATATGAGCAACAGCATCCTGATAACAACTTAAAATTATAAAAAACCGCGGTTGTCAACCCGCCTACCATACAATGCAACTATGGCAAAGTCACTCCTATGTGCCTAGCTTTAGGGGCGGCCTATGTTCAGCAGTAGACTTTTATATGCTATAATTGGTGGATGCCATTCATTGCATTTATTTATTATGAAAAAATATTGTCATAAAACTTTGCCCCTAGTGTGTCACTCGCTTAATAGTATCTCCCGTTTATTCGTCTCCGGATTTGAATGTGAACAAATTTGAAATTTAAATCGGAGCATTTCTCCAAATTGATGTTGGTTTCAAACGGGGCGCACTTAAGTGGAGGCTATGCTGAAATAGATAGCGGCTCAGATTAGGAACGATCGCTGTTTAGGATTATGGTGTCTCTATCTTGATTATTGGATTGTTTATGTAAGTCTCGATTTTGATTACAAAGTCGTTTGCATACTGGATGAGATTCTGCTTAAAGTTACGACGTTTGTTTTATTAAAGCTTCATGCTGAAATTTTATGTGTTGATTTTCGATACTATGAAGAGGTTGCAGGAATCACATAATTTAATTCCTTCCTCTCTCTTTTCCACTATTGTAAAACAAGACGCTCGCTTAAGACTAGGTCTTTGTTGTCGTAATTATATTCATTCAAGCTAAACTATCTGCTTCGTCGTAATGCGTAATGATTGCAATGTTTTCAAGCATGAGTATACATTCCTTTGTTAAGCTAAACCAAGTGTTTCACTATCTTCGGCCACATTAATACACCATCAGATAGGATTGTAGTCAGGACTTGTTTATTATAGTTAAAATAAAAAATAAAGACTGTAAAAAGTTGTTACGTAGTAAACCATTTTGATCATTGATTGATCCTATAAAAAAAACATATTATGGCCAAATCATGAATAGCTCAGTTCGACTAGCATAGTACTCTGCTGGGTTTTGTACGACGAGGGATGAAAATAGAAGATGATTTTACTTTACTGGTAACAAAGAATTTCATCTTTTTCGTCAGGGCTGACTACGTATCTGCATTTTGATATCTAATCAATTAAAGATGGAAGATGTTTATACGCTGTGAGGTCAATTATCACATTTACTAGTTTAAAAATGCTCTAGTTGTATAGCAAAATCGCAGATGAAATAAAGTATTTATTCTATAATATAATGCTAAGTATTTTTACAATCACTTAAAATGATTCATTGCTTAATTAGTTATCTTTCCTTAGTTATTCTCATTATAACTGGACTGGATTTTTTGCTCCTTTGACAACCTTATTTTACAAAAAAATAACGCAGTTTCCACAATCTTTTTTCATATAAATCACATTTATACGTGATAGAGCCATGCTGTAGTTATATTGGTAGTATAGTTGTAGCACGAATGGGTCGGCTCGACCGGGGAAGGACCACGCTCTCACAGAATACCAGCGTAAAATGGCAGCTTAACACTGCTGTGTTTCGTATGGTGTGTAGAGAATTGGAGACCTTTTTACTGGAAAAGTGGCATTGTATCTTAGCCCTCATGGGTGACAACGCATCTGCACTTTGATTCTTGATTGAGGATAGATGTAGAAGTCTATGGGCCACAGCAACCACTTACCATCACGTGGACTGTGTGCTCGTTTGACACCCCATCGTATAAAATACAACACATAAACTTGTATCCTGTAAGTACCATGCAAACATATAACTATCATTTTTGATCATAGCTCCATGTAGTATACAACAAATGGCAAGCATTCATTCATTGCAGCCCGTAAAAATTTACTTCTAACCATGGGGACAAGATAGTCTCATAGGGCGAAATTTGTCATAGGTATCACGCTAGGCAAGCATATTTAGATTACAAAAACCTGCATGTGTGTGCAATTAGAAGTAATATAATTCATCGTCATAAGTACCGTCCTAACATGAAATTTGGCCATGCAATGGACTAAAACTCTCTTAGAAATGAGTCTGAAACATTTATTTTGATAAAAAAATGTGCCTGTGACAAACGAACTTACGTTCACCCGATGGCATGTGGCTGTATCAGTACATGGCCATCTGTAAGCAACTTCTTACAAGGCTACAGATGCGTTGTTACATCTAAAAACTAAGATGGAATAGCTCACAACATTCTTCTATTTGGTAGAGCGATGCTACAGCTGCTATAATGATGTCCTCTGGAACGGATTTCAGTCACAGAGGCCGGTCTCAACAGAGACTAGCGATCTGCGCAGGCGCAGGTGCACTCTTTATTCCCTCACTCTCATAGTCTGATGGGTAGTTAATCTGACATGACCTGAGAGAGATCAAGCGCGTGACTTACGGCTTTAATTGCTTTTGGAGGAAAGGAGTTGAAACACCGCCAACTTCCTGGCTCTAGGCTACTCCTGAGAATTTCTAGTAGAAAAGCCAAATAACTGATTTTTGTACCAACCCAAGATTCGAATCTGAGACCATATGACCAGCAATCACATTTACGACCATTAGACCGTACGGGGCAGTCATAACTTAATACTGCTGTATTCTGTATAATGTGTGAACAGACCCTGAGTCCCTTTTCACTAGAAACAAGGCATTTCATCTTAGTTCTCAGGGGTGACAACGCATCTGAATTTTAGATATTAATCGTGGACAGACATAGATCAAAGATTTCACTTACCATCAGATGGACCGTGGGATCGTTAGTTACCATTATTCTATAAAATGATCATGGAACATGCAGGCTTTATTTTTATTCCAATTGGCCACTCCATTAAAACGGTAACTTTAGTTAGAAGAGAAGAATTAAAGCAAGTAATTTATTGCTTTAACTTATTTAAAAAAAAATTAACAAAATATTAAAATAAAATGAAGTTACAGCCGATATACGTCCTACTGCTCGTCACATCAACATCATCATCATCATTACAGCCCTACGTAAGTCCACTGCTAAACATAGGCCCATCCCAAAAATGCCACAAAGCACGGTCCTGAACCACCTTCATCCATCGACTTCCTGTATGTCTTACCAGGTCGTCACTCTATCTAGTGGTGGGTCGCCCTAAACTTCGCCTACCGGTACGAGGCTGCCACTCGAGAACTTTTCTTCCCCATCGGTTGTCAATTCTTCGAGCTATATGGCCGGCCCATTGCCAATTCGGCTTATTAGTCCGTTGGGTTACTCTGATTCTACTGCTGATATCCTCATTTCTAAGTTTATCACGCGGAGAAACTCAAAGTATAGCCCTCTCTATAGCTCGCTGAGCGACCTTGAGTGTCCCCATACGGCCAGTAGTGAAGGATCACTTCTCACATCCACAAGTCATCACTGGCAACACGCACTGGTTTTACAATCTCGTTTTCAGGTTTTGAGGTATACCTGACGTGAAGATGTGTCGTGGTTTCCCGAACGCTGCCCAGCCGAGTTGAATCCGTCGATTGACCTCTCGGTCGAAGTTGGACTTACCTAGTCGGATTATTTGTCCCAGGTAAACATACTCGTCAACAACTTCGAGCTTACTGCTCCCAATAACTACCGGCATAGGTGTGACATAGACGTTAAACATGATCCTTTTTTTGTCCATGTTAATCTTAAGACCTATTCGTTGGGACACAATTTAGGTAATTAAGCATAGTGCTTAGGTCCTCCAGCGATTCTGGCATAAAGACTATATCGTCGGCAAATCGAAGGTGAGAGATGTATTCGCCATTGATGTTAATACCGTATCCTTTCCAGTCCAGTAGCTTGAAAACGTCTTCCAATACAGCGGTGAAGAGTTTCGGGGATATAACGTCACCCTGACTTACACCTCTCCGCAGTTTGATAGGATTCGTAATCTGATTCTGTACTCGGATAGCCATCGTAGCTCTACTGTACAAACACTTCAGCACTTCGATATACCGACAGTCAACTTGGCACCGCTGAAGGGACCGTAGCACCACCCAAATTTCTACGGAATTAAAGACTTTCTCATAGTCCACATACGCGAGGCGAAGCAGCAGATTGTATTCTTCTGTCTTCTGTATTTGCCGTAGGGTGTGTATGTGGTCCATGGTACTAAAGCCTTTTCGGAAACCGGATTGTTCAGGAGGCTGAAAGTCGTCAAGTCTGCGTGCGAGACGATTCGTAATGACTCTCGAAAACAGCATCTAGACGCGGCTAGGCCACCACACTTCTGCTCCACGCCTCCGGAGTAGTGCCACCATAGAGGACGAAATTAAAGAGCTTCTGACGGACTTCAAGTACCGGTTTTTCACCTGCTTTCAGAATTTTTTCTGTAATTTCATCCTTACCTGGGGCCTTGCTGTTTTTAAGGTGCTGGAGAGCCATTCTATTCTCACTCAGACTGACGTCCGGGATATCTTCGGAATAGTGTCAAATGAGACTCGCTCTTGACAACTTGGCAACCGAACCTCTACCGGAGATTCTTAACACCCCCTGCCCCGCCTTTCCATGGTCGCCACCGTAACCAGGAATTGCGGGGCCGCCGGAGACTAGGGGCCGTTTCTTCGTAACTTTCATCAAGGGGGATATTCGCCATAGTTGCCATGCTTGGCGAGAGGGTTGGAAACCGCAGTTTTTTTATTGTAATATCTCTGTTATCAGGAAGATGCTGCTGCCCATCTCCTGCCTGTTTCCCACTGTCGCCACTTACGACACCCACGGGAAGATATGGGGTAGGGGATATTCTTAACCGCCACTACACGGCAAAGGCCTCCCAACAATCAAAACCAATTTCGAGCAGTTTCTGATGAGCTAGAGACTTGAAATTTTGAACATAGCACATCGAATGCCAATGTAGGAATATGAAAAGAAAAGTGGAATGTTAATTTTTTAGTACAAATTTAAAAAAAAAACACTTGTTATAACTTATACCTACTCACTAAGTACTGATGCAAAGTTAACATTAAATCATATACTTATATATTATGTTAAAGAGAAGTAATTAAATGTTAAGCCGTAATAAAATTTGGTAAGCCACAATAAACATCATTTAAATAATTTGGTTAGCATTCAAAGATTGTGATTGCAATAAAAAAAAAACATTCGGCAATTCTTGTTTCTCAAACAATCTTGATAATTTTCAGTAATTTAATCATAAATAAGTAGCTTACAATAATATGAGTTTGCCTAATCCCCAACAGTAAATCCCCAAAATAACTAATCAGCAAGATTTACTATTTGGTTAACAAAGAAAATATGTCTACGAGGGCACTGAAAATTTCGGGAATCAAGGAAGTGCCACAACCAATCATTGAAGCAACCATTCCATTCGGAAGTTGGGGTCTCCAAAATGGCCGTTTTGTAGGCGTCCACAGCTTCTTCAGGTGGTTAAAATCTCTGTCCACGCAATTTATTCTATATTTTAGGGAAAGTATAGAAATCATTAGGGCTTAGGTCGGGGCTGTACGGCGGATGGTCTAATAATTCTATGTGTTCTTGCTCTAAAAACTCTTTTGTTCTGTGTGCGGTGTGAGAACTCTCATTGTCGTGATGGAGGATGATGCGGCAGTTGCAGTTCTCTTTACGGAGTTCAGAAACGACCTGTGGCAAACAAATGCTAGCATACCATTCTGCATTAACCTTTCTTTCTCCCTCAAGAGGAATAGTCGTAACATGGCCGGTTTTGGAGACAAACGTGGCCACCATTTTTTTGCAACACTCCGTGAACGAACAATTTTTGTTGGCTTTAACTCATTTTTGAACACCCAAACTCGTGACTGGTTTTTTGTTTCGGGTTCGTACGCGTATATCCAGGATTCGTCACTTGATACGATGTTGTATACAGCATTTGATGATCCTGCGTGGAATACGCGTGGTAACGCGTGCCGCTTTTTGCTCTTCACAGAGCGAATGCGGTATCCATCAGGAAAACAACTTTTTTACACCTAATTGTTGTTCTTTATTGTTCTTTATTCTTTATTATACACACTATACGTTGATAACAATTATTAAATATTTAAATAAAATATACAAAGGCGAGCTTAACCCTAATAAGAGTTCTCTTCCAGCAAACCTATTGGAAAAGAGATATAGTTTTATATAAAGCAAGTAGATAGCAACGTGCGTACTTAATAATTAACATTACACTACTTAATAGAAATTTGCTATAAGTTACAGATAACAATTAACATAAAAGTGTATAAAATATAAGTATAATTTATTTTCTTATTTCTATTAATTTACATATATATATATATATATATATTAATAAATACAATAAATAAATACATATATACACATACACACATACATGCATATATATATATATATATATATATATATATATATATATATATATATACATATATATACAATTATACATATAAATACATAAAATGTGTAAATATTTGTAATTCTAAGTTGACAGATAATATTTCTTTACTCTGCTCCGAAATATATCAAGAGAAGAGCTAGCACATATGTCATGTGGAAGTGAGTTCCATAGCTTGACCGCCCCTATAGTAAAGGATCCAGCACATCGGCTTGTGAAATGAGAAGGAGTTTTGAGAAGCAGCTGTTTAGTGGTCCGGCACTGAGTTTCACGAGGTACAAGATACTCAAAACGCTCGCGGAGATATGGAGGTGGAAGAGGATTAAAGAGAAGAAAGTAAAGAAATGATAACACATGTAAGTCTCGACGTCTACGGATATGAAGCCATTTTAATTGAGCCCTGTACTCTGAAACATGATCAAACTTACGAAGACAGAAAATAAAACGTATACACAAATTTTGAACACGTTCCAATTTGTTCAACAGCTCCTCTGAAGCATCGAAAAAACTAACATCAGCGTAGTCAATGAGAGGAAGAAGAAGTGCTTGAGCTAAGGTTATCTTAGTTTTTAACGGTAAAAACATCTGGAGGCGCTTGAGAGATTGGAAAGAGTAGTTCACTTTTCTGCTAATCATATTAATATGAGCAACCCATGACAAATTATTATCAAAAATAACATCTAAGTTCTTAGCAGCCTCTGTATATGGAATTTGAGTATTATCATACGTTACTGCAGGGATCTTCGAACGATCTAATAAATTAAGCATATATGAGCTGCCGATAATCATTACTTGGGATTTAGCAGGGTTAACAAGAAGACCAAACGATTTTGCCCAACTGCTTATGCTACTTAAGTCAACATTCAGATTATTAATAGCCTCATCTATATCTTGGACTTTGAAATGACGGTACAATTGCAAATCGTCAGCATAGAGATGATAATGAGAGGAGAGAACAGTAGCGAGAGCATTGATTAAAATAGAGAAGAGAAGTGGGGAAAGAACACCACCCTGAGGAACACCCGCCGTGAGATCGCACCACTCGGAGAAATCCTCCTCATGGCGGACACACTGCGAGCGACACCTAAGGTAAGAATTAAACCAAGAGATTACTGATGGTGAAATGTTTAAGGACGAAAGAATACCAAGAAATATATCATAATCAACGGAATTAAATGCACTGCTGAAATCCAATAATGTTAGGACAGTGAGTAGTCTTTTGTCCATGGCCCAGCGAATATCATCAGACACTTTAATCAGAGCGCTGACTGTGCTATGGCCTGGACGAAAACTAGATTGGAAAGGACTCAGCAAGCTGTGAACAGTTAGGAAATGAGACAGTTGCCTCTGAACTATATTTTCTAGTACTTTAGATAAGATTGGAAGAATAGAAATAGGTCGGAATTGGGATAAAGATGTAGGATTAGAAGTTTTTGGAAGGGGAATGACGAATGCCTTTTTCCAGCAAGTCGGAAAGGAGCTCGTTTTAAGCGAAGAAGAGATAATGTGAGTGATAATAGGAACAAGTTCATTAGTGATAGGTTTAATCATTTGCATACAAAGATTGTCATAACCGATAGCTTTAGTGGAAATAGATAAAAGGCATTTTTTGTGTCACCATCAGTAACTTTACTGAAATTTAAAGGAGAACACAGCGGCTTAGGAATATTGGAGAGAAGATTAAGTGTAGTAGACTTAATAGAGTCATCAATAGAAATCGGAGGCTCAGAAAAGTGCCGGTTGAGTGCAGTCAAATCAAACGAGATATTAGAATCATTATGTGGTTTGCCTATACCCAGAGTTCTAAGAAATTTCCACATCTGAGCGGAATGAGAATTTTCAACCTCATCATAAATATGTCTCCTCTTAGCATCACGACACATGTTACTACAGCCATTACGTAATTTTTTATATGTGAATAAATTTTCATTAGTAGGGTGCTTCTTATAACGCCTCTTAGCTTTATCTATTTTGGACATTACTGCTTTTATAGACTCTGAAAGCCAGGGGGCTGGAAAGTGTTTAACCCTGACTCGCTTAAGTGGTGCATGTGTATCGTAAAGTTTTAAAATGAGGTGATTAAAAGCATAAACTTTATCATTAATATCTTCGGAATTTAGAACAGGGGACCAGTGAATATTATTTACATCATCTCGCAAACGCTCCAGGTTAATTGCTTTAAAGCTTCTTAGGAGTAAGAATTTCGATTTGCGCCTAGGACGTTGAATTTTATAGGAGAGGAAGATAAGATCGTGGTAAGAGAAAGACGCAGATAGTTGACCATGCGAAGCAATCCGGTCAGCATCAGAAACAAGATTAAGGTCTAAAAAAGAAGGGGTACTATTTGGCGAATGGTGAGTAGCAGAAAGAGGAAGAATATGTAAATTAAAAGATGACACCAGGGAGAGCAATTTTGCTACGAAAATCATTCTTCAACAGGCATGTGTTAAAGTCACCTAAAATAATGGTATTATCATAAAGCGGAGTTAGATTTACAAGTTTTTCTTCCAGCGAAGAAAAATAATTTATGTTGCGAGAAGGGGGATAATAGACCCGAAGCAAAGTCCTAGAATGATTAATAGTAATTTCAATAAATAAATGTTCGGCAAAATTTGTGTACATATTGCGTGAATGATCAACTATTTTATAAGGAATGTCAGCTCTCAAATAGATTGCCACTCCACCATAACCTTTGCCGATCCTATCATTACGTATAAGTTGAAAACCAGGGAGACAATACTGTACCGACGGAAGTGCAGGCTTTAGAAAAGTTTCAGAAACAAGTATGGCATCAACATATTTAGAATCAAAGGTTGATAAAAGATCAGCGTAATGAGCATGAATACTTTGAGCGTTAATATGGACTATATTAAGATTTTTACTATAATTACAGAATACGGCTACTAGTTGATCATGTAAATGAGTGGAATCATCGCTTAAGGCGCTTTTATATGTCTTATCGAAAGAGCTAGAAGAAGAGCAAGAAAAGTAACTATCATCAAATTCTAAAATATCACACATGCTTATCAAAACTATAACAGAAACTAAGCTATAACAAAATCAGCAACAAAGATCAAATACATACTTGTATAATGTATAAAAAATAAATATTATATAAGTCTGGTATAATACCTACAATATAAATAATAATATGTTATGAAATTTTATGAAACAGTAATTATATTAAAATTAAAATTAAATTGCCAACAATTATGCACTTAAAAAAAATTCTTTAAGTGCATAATAGTTCTAGCCGGCTAGAACTAGGTGCTGCCAGCAGTAGTTGGCAAAATTTATGTATACTGTTAAATTTGTAAAAATACGGAAATACGTATCAAGTAACATCAGCGACAGTAGGTTAAAAGGTGCGGTTTTGGCTGTTTTTGTAAAATTACAGCCTATATACGTCGCACTGGGCTGGGCGCGGCGGACACTTCCTTGCCCTAAAACCCTCTCAGAAATGAGAGGAGGCCTGTGCCCAGCAGTGGGACCTATATAGGCCGTAACTTTAACTTTTTTTAATTTTAATAGGAATATTTCACTAGCCTATGAAAAGTACATACTTTAACTATTATCACATTATTAAAGGCAACAAATATAAGTCAAAAATTGTAATTTAAATATCCTGCATGATTATTTTATCAAGATCTATAAAACTTTTTCTAGTGCCATAATATTTCACTATGTAGACAGCAGTTTCACTAACTTCATTTGCTTGATGACGACACACTAGCTAATAATTAGTGTCTTTATGGTCCTGGCTCTCTCGGAGATTTATTGTCCCTGTGCGCGGTCTGAGAATTTTAAAGTCGCGACACACGGATATATTTAAAAAAATTGTTCATTTTTAAGGTTTCTTTTATTACTGGTAGATCGGGGACTAAGCGCTAACCGTAAATGTAAAAGTACGTGAGAATATCGGTTTGGATCCCGACCGGCACCACTAAAATCTAAATGGAATTTTAAGTTTTCATTTTCCACGTGCTCGACGATGGAGGAACACATCGTGAGAATACCGCATACTCAGAAATTAAAAAAAAATATATTTTGAAGACATGTGAATTCCGCCAACATACATTGAGGCGGCGCGGGGCTAAAGGCTATCCAGCATTAGGCTACATCTTTCAGCTAGCTTTAAATATTTAGTTTGCAAAGGGAGTAGGAAGAACAAGCGCTCCCGAACTGCTTTATTCACGTGCGCTGACGTAAATGTTGGTGCCACGTAATTACAATGTTCTACAAAAATGTAGACCTTTACTCCATATTGAAGTTCGAATAAACCAGAATATAACATAAATAAAGGTAAAGATTTAAGAGACAATGAAAAATTCAAATAATTCAACACTCCTCCGTTCAATAAACCGTGCGGCACAACTAGTATCTAATATTTATTACACAATTGTCGGATTATTCATTCTATTGTTTAGCCGTTGATTTAGTTTTAAAATTTACCGACAGATGTCGCTGTTTACTGGTAATCTTTCTAATCACAAGTGGTATTATTAATAATTTTGTACAACCGACTTCAATATTAATTACTAAGAATAACTCAAAAACTATTGGTCAGAGCTTTATCAAATTTATATGGGACCACATGAGAAGCACCAGCTTTCAAATAAGAAATCGTCGGAATCGGTTCACTGCGAATAAAGTTATGAAGTAATAAATAAAAAAGAACATACGGTCGAATTGTGTACCTCCTCCTTTGTGAAGTCGGTAGAAAATCATTTGAACCTTTAAAATAGTACTCAGTTTAAATTAGTCATTTTCTAAAAGCATGGCTGACGCAGAGATTGCCACCACTTATGATAAATGGTTGGACTACGCCCTCACGGAACACCAGCGTAAAGTAGCAGCTTGATTCTGCTGTTTCGTATGGTGAGTGTAGAGAACCAAAAATCCTTATTACTGGAAACGAGGCATTCCATCTTAGTCCTCACAGGTGACAACGCATCTGCATTCTGATTCGTAAGCGAGAATAAATATACTTAGATGTCTATGGGCCACAGCAACCACTAACCATCAGGTAGAATGTGTGCTCGTTTGTCACCATTATTCTGTAAAAAAAATGGTGCAAGTTGTTAATTCCTTATGGAAACTTGTAACAATATTACAAGTTTCCATTTAAAATTAAAACTCAGGTGCTAGTGAGTATTTGCCTTGCAATGTCAATAAACTATACTTAGGGCGTGGACCTCACAATCTGCTGCATCTCAATTAGTCAACATTCCGTGACACGGTCCCGTGCCAGGAGCATGTACTGCCGCTTTATTTTTAGTACCACAAAACAAAATGTCTAACGCTGTATATAAAGATAACATTTGATACAACAAGATCGTATACATTTTTAAGGGTTTTAACTTAAAAAGATCAAACGGAATCTTTTTAAGATTTTTTCATCTATAATGGATCAAATTGCGTGTCATGGTATTTTTATTGATACTTAAAATGAGGCATGATTCTAGAATCTATTTGCCGGTACATAGAGATTTAATGTAACTTATTATTTACTTGGTCGAGCCTTGTCACTTTTTAACAGGCATGGCTGACGAAGAGGCTTATGATAAAGGGGTTGGACCACCCTCTCCAAAATACCAGCGTAAAATAGCTGCTTGATGCTGCTGTGGTTCGGGTTTTCAACGTAGAGTGAGAACCGAAGACCCTTTTTACTGGAAGCGAGGCATTCCATTTTAGTCCTCACAGTTGACGACGCATCTGCATTCTGATTCGTAATCGAGAATAAATATAGATGTCTATGGGCCACAGCAACCACTTACTATCTGGTAGACTGTGTGCTCGTTTGTTAACCTTATCCTATTTAAAAAAATCTGGTGAAATAATTTCAGATTTTTTTTGTTATGTTAAATATATACATCATATAAGCTTGCTTTAGAGATTCAAAATACAAACTTGTCTATAATTTTTGTTTGAATTACTTTGTAATCTCAAAGTTATATTGTTCCCTCCAGATTTTTGTAGTTTGTAATCCAAGAAGTTATGGAAAGTAATAGACCTAAATTAAAACTGTTTTAAATTAATGATTGTAATATTAAGGAAAACATAAATGAAAAAACACTGAATCCCTTGGGCTTCTTGCTGGTCCTATATTACACTGGAAGATATTATCAAAACAAGTGTTATATAAAAAAAATATTTACGATAACTATTACATGTAATTCCTAATCGTGTTATGTATATTGGATAAATATTTACTATTTTTAGGGATCCGTACCTCAAAAGGAAAAAACGGAACCCTTATAGGATCACTTTGTTGTCCGTCTTTTTGTCTGTCTGTCTGTCTGTCAAGACCCTTTTTCTCAAGAACGCGTAGAGGTATCAAGCTGAAATTCATATCAAATAGTTAAGTCTACTGTCCCTTAGAGCTGTGAAAAAATCAAACTTCTAAGCCAACGCAATCAAAAGATACAGCCGTTTAAGCCGTAAATTTTCGACATTCGCAAGGGAATCAAAACCTACAGGGTACTTCCCGTGAACTCAGAATCTTGAAATTTGGTACTAAGCAACTTTTTATAGCACAGATAAAGGAAAAATTGCGAAAAGCATAAATTTTTAGTTACATCATATAATAAAAATATTTTTAAAAATTATAAACTTTTATACCTACAGATTTGTTCGGAACCCTCGGCGCGCGAGTCCGACACGCACTTTGCCCGTTTTTTTTCTAATATCGTTAAAGCCTATCAAATTTTCACTGCTAAACATATTTGTCCAATTGTCTTATACGGAGGATATTTGCCACAGTTGCAAAGCTTGTTAATTTTTTTTTATATAGTTGTCAATAGGAAGACAATGCTGCCCATCTCTTGTTTTTTTTATAACGTTATGGTATAAAAAAAACAGTCATGTTCAGGGTGACAAACGAGCACACATTCCAACTGATGGTAAGTGGTTGCTGTAGCCCATAGACATCTACATCTATCATCGATTACGAATCAGAATACAAATGCGTTGTCACCCGTGAGGACTAAGATGGAATGCCTCCTTTCCAGAATAAAGGGTCCCCGGTTCTCTACACTCACCATACGAAACACCGCAGCGTTAAGTTGCTATTTTACGCTGGAATTCTGTGAGAGCGTGGTCCTTCCCTGGTCGAGCCGATCCATTCGTGCTACAACTATACTACTAAAACGCGGAGACTCTCATTAAGAGTTATAAAATCAAACTGACACACGTTATAAGATAATATTACTATAAGTTTTACGTATTAGAAAATACGCCATACAAAAAACGTAATTATGTAACAAAAACCCTGTGGTTTCCATTAAGTACTTGATCAGGATCAGTATTCAAACCTATAGGAATAACTATTTTTTTTAAACTCGATCATATTTTTTATTTTTTTTTATTTGATGTGGTTTCATTACCTCTTACTGACACTAGCCGATGCTAAAGCTAAGTAAAGTGGGGTCTTTGACAATCCTCTTACTTCCCAGACAATGCAGAGGTAATAAAAGTACATACAATTTGCATACAATCATTTTTTAAAATAAAATAAAAAAAAATGTTGTTCGAGTTTTAAAAAAAAAATTATTATTCAAACCTATAAATGTTTGAATAATGATCCTGATAACGTACTTAACGGGAACCACAGGGTTTTTGTTACATATTGTATAAGCAAAATCTCCGTTGATAACTAACCCCGTTTCAAAAGTATTAAAAAGTAATTTCTGTAGTGTGAACATGCCTTTACTCAAAGGAACTATGACGTACGTAGTGGTGGAATGTTGAAACCCACCTGTGTAGTGTAACTAATTAAACTGCACCGTTGCCATTTTCTCGAAGCGCTAGAATAAGGATATTATTTTATTTATCGTCGTATACTAATAGATAGTTGCTAAAGTTCTACATACTGTATTAAACGAGAGGAGGTGTTCGACAATTTTCATTAAAGCGTTAAGGTATGCAGTGTTATTCATTATATGAATACGATACGATAAACAAATTGAAGCAAATTTTTTTAGTATTTATTATAATTTTTTTAGAATTTTATCATTTTGAATGTATAAATTTCGTTTCATAATTTATAATACATTAGTATATATATTTTTTTTATAGGATATGTGTGACAAACGAGCACAAAGTCCACCTGATGGTAAGTGGTTGCTGCGGCCCATAGACATCTACATCTATCCTCTATTACAAATCAAAACGTAGATGCGTTGTCACCCGTGAGCACTAAGATGGAATGCCTCATTTTCAGTAAAAAGGGCCTCCGGCCACCTGCACTCACCAAGCGAAACGCAGAGGTAAACCTCTACTTCACGCTGGTATTCTGTGAGGTCGTGGTACCACCCCGGTTCTAGCCGGCCCATCCGTGCGACAGCAAAAACTGCCGCGTGGCTCTACCACTGTTAATGTGGTAGAGTATGTGATGTATATATATATATATATATATATATATATATATATGTCAGTGATGTGCACAAAAAGAAAATTATGTTACAGTTAATATAAAATGCTTTAAATAATTAAATGGAACGGTTTGAACACGTTCATGGCTGTCTGAGCTAAGATCCCTTTGCCTTTCCTGTTCGATAAATAATACAAAATAAAGTAATATAAACAAACAGATACTTAGTGTTGCTTCCACACAATTTGACGAATTTTCCTCAAGCGATGCTGGTAGAAATTTTAACCATAAATTAGTGAATAAAAAAATTGTATAATAATTTACCACGCACTCAGTGGTGAAGGTAAAATTATCAGAAAATCTGCAAAATTAACTAAATAACTACTCCATAAACCTCTCAGAAATGAATTTTTTTAATGGATAACTAATGTAACTTCGAATATCGAAATAATGGATCGACGGATTGAACTAGGCTGGGCATTACTCAGGAGATTACTGCTGGAGCTGAAGTGGCAATGGACCAGCCATATAGCTCGAAGAACCGACAATCGATGGGGAAGAAAGGTTCTCGTATGGCAGCCTCGTACCTGTAGGTGAAGTGCATTTCTAATAGATGGAGTGACGACCTGGTAAAATATGCTGGAAGTCAGTGGATGCAGGTGGCTCAGGACCGTGCTTTGTGGCATTCCTTTGGAGAGGCCTATGTTCAGCAGTGGACTTGTGAAGGGCTGTAATGATGATGATTATGATGATGATACTAAATAATATATAATATATGCAAATTACTTATCAAGAACTATTTGATTATATGGAAATTAAAATAAAATATAATAAACGAAATTAAACATGTTTTGTACATTTTGCGTATGCGTTGATATTACGTCAAATCCTGTTACGAACTGATGATGGAAAATAAATTAAACACTTTTCCCTTTTATTAAGCTGAAGTGATAAACGAATTAACAGTCCATCTGATGGTAAGTGACTACTACACACCATTGTCAATTGCTAAACCAACTAAAGATTCGTTGTCACTTCCAAAGATTACATTGGAATGCCTCATAATCTGTAATTGAATCGATGATATCTAAGACAACAAAAGTAACATAAATAAAAATGTGCAGGAGACATAAAAACTAAATAATACTTATGAATGGAAACAATCGATAAAACTGACTGTAGTAAGCACCTTATTATAAATTTTAAAAGAATCTAGAGTGTTAGAATAATAGTAATTTTTTTTTTTAATTACGTGGTTACGAAACTCACAACCTGATACTTATGTTGTTTTGACATTCAATCAACATATCTGTGGAAGCAAGGAAACAAGTAAATTACATAGAACTAAAGATATTTATGCTACTATTAATTTATTATTCTTAAAGTATGTTTTATTTAAATATACACAACCTTTTTTCTTGTGAATTAATAGTTTTTTTTTAATAATTTGAACTAAGAATTACTTAACATAACTTTAATTAAGTAAGTGGGACTAAGTAGGACTTACATCATCGATCACTAATATAAAAACTAGATACACAATCAATCCCCTTCATAAGCTCTCTAAAAACTGTCGCTAATTGTTTTGACGTAATTCTATTACATGAATTAGAGGTTAGAAGGTTGAATTTGCATTAATGTAAATTCAACCTTAAATGTATTATTTAAAGTTGTTATTCACAAACTACGTACAAATTAAATGCGCACCCAAATGTTCGAGTGGGCGCTCATTTGGTAAGGACATTTTTTGTCACTGATTGTGTATCTCTAGTTTTGTTATTAGTGATCGAAACTAACATTTAAATATGTATAGTACGTGAGGGTAATGTGGTCATCCGGTTAATATGGTACTTTGTTATAATCCAAAAACTACACCGAGACGATGTTAACATCAATTCGTCTATGATATGAAATAGTTTTTATAAAAATTAAAGTTTAGCAAATGTTGTATTTGATATTTTTATCAGACATTATTTGTTGTATAATAAGAATACGGTATATTTTAATTATTTTTTGAGAAAGGCAAAATAAGCAAATAATCATAACTTGGTACATAAACGAAAAACTCATGAGAAGCAAATTAGCTCAGGACCGTGCTTTGCAGAAACCATTCATGTTCAGCAGTAATGTTGATGATGTCGAAACATCAGCATTACAGCAAACTAGACAAACTTGGATGATTAATTTATAAGAAATTGATGTGCAACATAAATTTTATCACAATTTGTTTCAATTAATTGTTCAGTGTCATAAGAAAAATTTAACTTATTAAAACCAAACCTAACCCTATGCTAGGCTGACATTAAAGATACAAAAGGATGACATTCGGCACTGGGTGGCTGGAATTTGAGCTTTTGAAAATGTTATTGAAATCATATAATTGTAAATGAATGCTCATTACATTTTTATTAATATATTAAGTATAGCTTCCGACATGGCGTTTTCGTCTCTGTTCTCTTTCTAGTTTTGGTTTTATAGGGTGGCAAAGCTTAAGGTGACCATATTACCTTCACCTACCTTACTTATATAGGAGTGTGAATGAATTGGGAAATGAGACATAGATATAGGTACCTATATCTATACATCATCCGCAATTTCAGCAGTTTTGAGTAAGTGACTTCAAAATTTCATTAAAAAATATTTATGTATGTCTGCGACGTAAGCAATAATTTTTGATATCTTTAATCTTTTCACATTTGTTTGATTTTTTTTTGATGAATATGCCAATTTTGTTGGAGAAATTCTGTTTAAAATCTTTTGTGGTTTTAACTAGAGATGAAACGGATATCCGGTAACTATCCGGTATCCAGCCTATCCGGCCCAAATTACTATCCGGCCGGATACCGGATAACAAACTGCTATCCGGCCGGATACCGGATAAAAAAAATACAAAATATTAAATTTAGTTAAGTATTTAATTTATGTCACTTAACAAATGCCGTGTAGTGGCGGTTAAGAATATCCACTACCCCATATCTTCCCGTGGGTGTCGTAAAAGGCGACAAAGGGAAACAGGCAAGAGATGGGCAGCAGCATCTTCCTGATAATAGCCAAAATAACAAAAAAAAACTGCGGTTGCCAACCCGCTCGCCAAGCGTGGCAACTATGGCAATATACCCCCCATGAGCAATGACAATAATAAACGGCCCCCAGTCCCCGGCGGCCCCGCTATTCCTGGCTACGGTGGCGACCATGGTAACGGCGGGGCAGGGGGTGCTAAGAATCTCCGGTGGAGGTTCGGTTGCCACCTACGACGACTCGACCTGGCAACATACAACGCACGCACCCTGAGGACTGACGAGAAGATTGTGGAGCTGGAAGAAGAGATAGACAAGTTACGCTGGCATATTATAGGATTATCCGAAGTCCGAAGAGAGGGGGAGGACACGGTAATCCTCGAATCCGGCAACTTGCTCTTTTACCGGGAGGGCGACCATCTGTCCCAAGGAGGTGTCGGATTTATCGTCCACAAGTCTCTCGTTAACAACGTTGTAAAGATTGAGAGTGTGTCGACGAGGGTTGCGTACCTTATACTCAGAATCACCAAACGGTATTCGCTGAAGGTCATACAGGTTTACGCACCAACCTCGGCACACCCCGATCAGGAGGTGGAGGAAATGTATGAGGATATCTCTAGAGCCATGCATTCCTCCAAAACCCAATATACGGTGTTAATGGGAGACTTCAATGCAAAACTAGGCACAAGAGAGAACGGTGAGCTGAAAGTAGGGAAATTTGGAATAGGGCAACGGAACCCAAGGGGCCAGCAGCTGGCCGACTTCATGGAGAAAGAGGGACTCTTTATGATGAACTCTTTCTTCCAGAAGTGGCCCCACAGGAAGTGGACCTGGTCGAGCCCCGACGGTTCGACAAAAAATGAGATTGACTTCATTATGACGACCAGACGACAACTGTTCAGTGATGTCTCAGTGATCGCGAGGGTGAAAACCGGCAGCGATCACCGAATGGTTAGAGGCACACTGAACCTAAACGTTAAGTTGGAGAGGTCTCGTCTAATGAAGTCAACGCTCCGTCCCCCTCGTGCTCTAATCCAAAGTCCCGAAACCTTTCAGCTCGAGTAACAAAACCGTTTTCAGTGCCTAGAAGACTGCAATGAAGTGGACGATTTGAATGACAAGCTCGTGGAAACTGTCCATGCGGTCGGAGCTAAGTTCTGCAAGACCCGCCGCAGAAGAACACAAAAACTCTCCGATCACACTCTTAATCTCATGGCTGTTAGACGGGAGATGAAGCTACATTCTTCAACAGATTTAACAGCATACAGGCAACTGAACAGACAGATCTCCAAATGCATGCGGCGGGACTTAGGCAAATTCAATACAGCTCGTATTGAAGAAGCGATCGAGCGGAACCGAGGCTCCAAAGTCTTTGCCAGAGATCTGTCTGCCAGAAAGCGCCAACTGTCAAGGCTGAAGACTGAATGTGGCAGCATCGTTTCCGGGGCACCTGAGATTTTGAGTGAGATTGAGAGGTTCTATGGGCAGCTGTACACGTCATCGTTGGAGCCGCACGCAAGTGTGAGTAACGATCCAAGAGCGAGTCTTATCCGACATTATTCCGATGATATCCCGGACGTCAGTCTGAGCGAGATTAGAATGGCTCTCCAGCACCTTAAAAACGGCAAGGCCCCAGGCGAGGATGGAATTACAGCGGAGCTTCTGAAAGCGGGTGGAAAACCGGTACTTGAAGTCCTTCAGAAGCTCTTTAATTCCGTCCTCCATGGTGGCATTACACCGGAGGCGTGGAGCAGAAGTGCGGTGGTCTTGTTCTTCAAGAAAGGCGACAACGCTCTCTTGAAGAACTACAGACCGATTTCCCTTCTGAGCCGCGTCTACGTGCTGTTTTCGAGAGTCATTACGAATCGTCTCGCGCGCAGACTTGACGACTTCCAGCCTCCCGAACAAGCCGGTTTCCGAAAAGGCTTTAGCACCATAGACCACATACATACCCTTCGGCAAATTGTACAGAAGTCCGAGGAGTACAATTTGCCACTATGTCTGGCGTATGTGGACTATGAGAAAGCCTTTGATTCCGTCGAAATTTGGGCGGTGCTGCAGTCCCTTCAGCGATGCCAAGTTGACTGTCGGTATATCGAAGTGTTGAAGTGCTTGTACAGTAGGGCTACGATGGCTATCCGAGTACAGAACCAGAGTACGAAACCTATCCAATTGCAGAGAGGTGTAAGACAGGGTGACGTTATATCCCCGAAACTCTTTACCGCTGCATTGGAAGATGTTTTCAAGCTTCTGGACTGGAAAGGATACGGTATCAACATCAATGGCGAGTACATCACTCACCTTCGATTTGCCGACGATATAGTCCTTATGGCAGAATCGCTGGAGGACCTAAGCACTATGCTCAATGACCTCAATAGTGTTTCCCAACGGATAGGTCTTAAGATGAACATGGACAAAACAAAGATCATGTTTAATGTCCATGTCACACCTATGCCGGTAGTTGTTGGGAACACTAAGCTCGAAGTTGTTGACGAGTATGTTTACCTGGGACAAATAGTCCGACTAGGTAAGTCCAACTTCGACCGAGAGGTCAATCGACGGATTCAACTCGGTTGGGCAGCGTTCGGGAAATTACGGCAAATCTTCTCGTCAGGTATACCTCAAAACTTGAAAACGAGACTGTACACCCAGTGCGTGTTGCCAGTGACGACATACGGAACTGAGACGTGGTCCTTCACTGCTGGCCGGATGAGGAAGCTCAAGGTCGCTCAGCGAGCTATGGAGAGGGCTATGCTCGGAGTTTCTCTGCGTGATAAACTCAGAAATGAGGATATCCGCAGTAGAACTAGAGTGACCGACATAGCCCAACGGATTAGTAAGCTGAAGTGGCAATGGGCCGGCCATATAGCTCGAAGAACCGACAACCGATGGGGAAGAAAGGTTCTCGAGTGGCAGCCTCGTACCGGCAGGCGAAGTGTAGGCCGTCCCCCCACTAGATGGAGTGACGACCTGGTAAGATATGCAGGAAGTCGATGGATGCAGGTGGCTCAGGACCGTGCTTTGTGGCATTCTTTGGGGGAGGCCTATGTTCAGCAGTGGACTTGTGAAGGGCTGTAATGATGATGAATGATGACTTAACAAATAGAATCAATGATCACAAAATTTTCATTTTAAATCTTAGAAATTTAGTACTTGTACTGCACTAAGGGCAAATTATGGTGAATAAATACTAGTTTCTCTGCATTGAAAGGTAACATGCGATTTCGCCTGTCTTCATAAACAAGGCCAGCTTCAGAAAAAAGTCTTTCGTTGTACACAGTGCTGCACGGTGCTGAAAATAGATTTTGGCAAACTTCGATAAATTTGGATATTGTGTAGCATTAGCTGCCCACCAAATATAAGGGTCACAATCGCGAGCAATTCGCACTGAATTTAGATACAAACCAATTTCACATGAAATTGGGTTTCTTTCTTCATGGTGAGACGGACTAGTATTATTTTCATTTCCTACTTCATTGAAGCAATCACAGAACGTGTTATGAGCTTCGCGTGATACAGCTGACTCTGTCTCCTCTACTATACTTTTTTTAACCGGTGTTGACGATGAACTGGAGGACTCTTCGCTAGACGTTTTTAAGTACTCCATAAGAATTTCCTGGCGAGGTCTTTCAGCCTCAACCACTCCCAAGTAGTTTGTTTTGAATTTCGGGTCTAGATAAGTCGCAATCAAGTAGTTAGAGTCTTGATTTAAGCTGTTAAAACGACTCTCTAGTTCAGCTTTTAACGAGGCCCGCATGTGTGGTAAATCCGGCGTTCTTTGCTCAATTTCATCTTTATCTAAATACTTTTTAAAGCAGTAACGTGTGGTATAACTTGTTATTTATGTATTTTCTTCAAAAGGTTTCAATAAATTTATACATTGCTTCATACAATGAACCAAAACTTCGCTCATGAACGAAAAGACCCGAAGTCGTCCAAGTCCCGCGTGCACACGATCGCCACCACTAGTGCCACCTACGCAAGTTCGATGCTTGCGATGCACTAAACGGTATCCGGTATCCGGTATCCGGCCAAACAGCTATCCGTTTCACCGCCAGTTTCAACCCTACAGCGCATAGTGGGACACATGTGGCACATACCTAAAAAACCTCTATATTTCCGTACTCGAAATAAGTAGCGTCATCTAGTCAAAAGTAAACTAACTATAAAGGAATGGTCAATCAAATTTAGTACTAAAATTTTTGGTTAGATGTCTGAATGAATATTTGTTTACATTTTGTTCAAAACCAACGGAATTTTGAAAGTGATCGACAGGTTGCGCAAGAAAAAAACAAAACAACTGATAAATTTGAATAGTTTGTATACGAAATAATTTGTAGAGGTAATTTTATGTATCTATTTGTTATTTTTTTAGTTATTTGTAATTTCATAAATAAATAGTGCATAGAAATACGACATTTTTGTATGTGACAGATGTGGCACACGATGCAATAAGTGTCTTCAAAATATTTGTATTGTTTCTAGATGAGCCGAAGGAAAAATTTGAATTCTGATGATATTCAACAGTTTCTCGAAATTCCTTCCGGTAGTGAAGATGACCTGGAACTGTCTGATGAGGACAGCGATGACGACTTGATCAGAATCCAGGATTTGGTGTTGAACGAAGTGGAGACGTGCCATGAAGTACTACAGGATGATTTCTTCGATGAGAACGTGAGCATACCTAGTCCAAGGTCAAGCAGTAGTATGTTAGTGATTCAGCCAACAAGCAGTTCTTCTAACACAGCCAACGTTGCATCACAACCTAGTACTTCCAGGCAATTAAATCCTAGATCCAGCCGAGTAGCATCACGACCTCAAGCAGTACCTACTCCCCGCATCATTTCACCTTCCCCACAGCCTGTCAGGCCTGCCAGGCCAAAACCTAAGAGAGAATACATATGGCGGAAGATGGACTTTCAGCCACCTGATACCACATTTACTGGCGTTGACGTGTTGGAACAACCATATACTACATTTGAAACACCTTTGCAGTACTTTTTGCACTTTTTTGACGACGATTTGTTGGATCATATTGCTGAAGAATCTACTAAATACAGCATACAGAAGGATTGCTCAAAGCCAGTTTTGGTTACAAAGACGGAACTCAAAAAATATTTAGTCATCTGTCTCTTGTTAGGACTGGTGCCACAGCCAAATATTCGCATGTTGTGGAATTCTATATTAGGTATACCACTTATAATTGAAACGATGACACTCGGTAACTTTGAAAAATTACGAAGTGTCATACATTTCAATGACAACATAAATTACAAACCTAGAGGAGAGCCAGGACACGACAGACTTTTCCGTATTAGACCCTTATTGGAAACATTGAGAAAGAAATGTCAAGCTGTGCCGAAACGAGAGACACTTTCGGTGGATGAGCAAATGTGCGCTACCAAAGCCTGCAACTTCCTCCGCCAGTATCTCCCGAACAAACCTCATAAGTGGGGATACAAGTTGTTGGTGTTGTGTGATGATAAAGGTTTTGCTTATGACTTTGAAATCTACTCCGTCGCAGAAAATGATCCTGAGTTG
This sequence comes from Parnassius mnemosyne, assembly GCA_963668995.1. Classification (NCBI taxonomy): domain Eukaryota; kingdom Metazoa; phylum Arthropoda; class Insecta; order Lepidoptera; family Papilionidae; genus Parnassius; species Parnassius mnemosyne. The sequence continues at coordinate 15,758,276 of CAVLGL010000091.1, forward strand.
AGGCTGCCCGACGAATGTGATTTAGGAGCGAGTAGCAACATTGTTGTACGCCTATGTCGCAGTGTTCCAAGAAATCAAAATTATAAGATCTTTTTCGATAATTATTACACGTCTCCTGAATTGATTTCTTACTTGGCTAAAAAAGGCATTCATACATTAGGCACCGTGAACAAGGGTCGTATGGGGATGACTTTGAAAATGCCATCTCAAAAAGAATTGACGGCCGCTAAAAGGCCGCGCGGCTATTCAGAAGGATGGGTGGCTACTGTTGATACAGTACCAGTCCCAGCAGTGCTGTGGCTAGACAGCAAATCTGTTGTTCTCGCATCTTCTTTTGTCGGTGAACAACCTAAATATAAAGTAAAACGTTTCTGTAAGAAACGTAAACAATACACAGAAGTCAACGCCCCAAATATTATTGGACATTACAATCGGCATATGGGCGGAGTAGATCTCCTTGACTCTTTCATAGGAAAACACAAAATAAAAATGCGTACAAGAAAGTGGTACATGAGAATATTCTATCATTTGCTAGATGTGATGCTGATAAATAGCTGGCTTTTATATAAAAGAGTAGAGACGCAGAGGGAAAACACAAAAATGATGAAGTTACGAGAATTCCGACTGGAGGTGGCCAAAGCATTGTGTTGGTGTGGACCGTCAATAATAAAGAAGAGAGGAAGACCCTCCTCATTTGTATCTGACATGCTTGATGAAAGAATCAAAAGGAAGCCGAAACTCAATGTACCACCAAAAGATGTCAGGACCGATGGAATGGAACACTTTCCTATTTGGTCTAACATTAGGAAGCGATGTAAGTTACCTGCTTGTAAGGGGAAATCTTTTGTAATTTGCCAGAAATGTAACCAGGCACTCTGTCTCAACAAGGACAAGAACTGTTTTTTGGCATTCCACAAATAGTTTCGAAATTGTTGTTTTTGTTCTATATTTTATTCTATTTTCACAAAAAGTTCCTAGTTTTATTATTATATATAAGTACAAATACTTTGATTGTAAGGCTCCTTAACCTAAGGTTAAATTAGTTGTTATAAAACATAATTTTCATGAATAAAGTTTGATTACTATGAGTTTATTTCATTCATAACTATTCCTAAAACATTACTACGGATTTACATTATACTGCACGATGTGCCATATGTGGGCCATACGAAAAAACTTACATAAGTATGTTTCTATGGAGTTGCGATTTTTTTAAATATTTTTCCGAGCTATAGTATTATATTTTCTAGGTAATATATATTTTTTCTAGCCGAAAAAAAAAATCATGCACTGTAGGGTAAACATTTCTGCTATATTAACAGTCTGGCAGACAAGACTTTTTTATAATATAGATATAAGACTTCCACCATTTTGACAGGGTTGGGTGTAAAAGCAACATAATTTTATGCATCTACGTTGTTTTAACAATAATCAGGAAATGAAAGTAATAAGTAACGATGTTCTTACACTAAACCGTATTTTCAACGTCACATTTTTGTAGAAAAACAATGCAGTTCTGTTGTTTAAATACCTACCCCATTTATCATTATCGACTATGCCCAATACCACTCACAAACTTAGTACATGTTGTTATGATATTACAGCTACTTTCAGACCGCATAACTACCTTACTTAAGTTAATTTTTGTCAAAATTACGCATTACAAATAAACCTCTTTGGCCGAATTTGGCTGATATAAAAACTATTTGGTAAGACTATTCGGAAAATACCCAGTGATCTTACTAGTAAGACCACTGGGGATACCCTGAATTTTCTAACTATTAAATGGCTTATATTTCAACTTAACGTCGTAATCATTATTAAGAGTCTCTAGATGATTACTGTAGAACATTTATAACCTTTCCAAAATATACAAATCCAAGTAGCGTGTATTTATATATTGAAATATTTACCTATGCTAACGTCTCCTTTGATAAAAATGTTATTTATGTTGTTTTAGAAATCATCGATTCAATTATACTGACTTTTTTTACCATTCAGCGGCAAACATAGGTAAGAGGGAGGAGGTAAATAAAAGATATTCCCAGGCAAAAAAGAATCCTACCTACCACACAAACTTGAATATAAAACGTCTTTATAAGCACGCAACAGTCCTCTGTATTTCCATTTATTTCAATCATCATTAATTCTCAAACGCCGAAAAGATTTTGCATAAACACTACGCCTAGCAGGTGGATTGTAGATTACAATGACACGTGCCTCGCAGCTTTGAAGGTCACAAGGTCATTCTGACCTTTCTCAAAGCCATCTCTTATAATACCCACGAGACGCAGTGAAATGGTGAACTTATACAGCCACAATACAACAAAGTTTATGGTTTCTTCTTAACTCACCAAAGTTTCAACGAAATTATTCGATGAATGGATATACATAAAAGTCGAACAGACATGAAAACTCAAAGTGTACTGTAAAAGCTAACAACATTTTTTGTTAGATGCATTCGCGGGCGCGCATTCAAAACTTACATAACTTAAAATAAAAATTTTAAATACCACCGAAACAAAAAGAGCCGATGATCTTTAAGCGGCTGAATAGATTTTCTTAAAACATAGCTGAGAACATTCTTGATTAAAATACCTCACAAATGAAAAAAAACTTAATTAAAATCAGTTCTTTCAGTAACTATGATGCCACATACAGAAACACGGACACACAGACACAAATATACACAGACACGCACCACAAAATTATAACACCCCTGTTTTCGTTGGGGCTTAAAAACAACTTTATCCGATGAATACACAAATACTCATTTGTGTACATTCGATTTAAAATTACATACGTAAATATCGTAGGGGTTAATATGTTAAAAGTAAACCAAATTTCGAAATAGTAAACAAGCAGTTCTTAACATGGATTTCTTGTTTAATAATTCTGCCAAAATCAATGAATTAATTACCACAATGAATCATTACATGGCTCAACATTTATAAACAAAATGCAATGAAAATGTTTATTCAGCACTAAGCTTTATATTGTGAAGTATTTATAGTTGATGCGCGTGCGTTGCTTATTTTCCTTTAACCGTTTGTTTTACTAATATAATACAATGCTAAGGGTAATGCCCAAAAATGGAAACATTTATAAGTATAGTATCCAAGGGGAGATCACACGAAACATTATTGTTTTTCGATAATTTAAGCTATCGAAATAAGACTTCTGGCAAATTATAATAAATAACCAACCACCATTTCGTTGTAGCAAAGGAGAATCCAATCTCTTTCAGTCTTGGAACATTATCATCAATAGAGCACCTAGGCTTATTCAAATATTATAAATAATACATAGATGCTAACAAACAACGAGAAAGAGCTTATCGCTAACAATTCGTTTGAAAATAATTTGTATAATTAATGCTACAAAATAAAACAACTTAATAAGCTTAAGAGGATACTTTGAAAATGAATCGTAGTTTTGGGGGCGTGGCTTACTCCGTCGTCGAAGAAGCTCATGGACGACTGAGGGAATGTCAAAATGCAAAAGATGCAATTACTTCATGTACGCCAATTACGAGATAAGATAACTATACCGAGCACGTATTCGGAAGAGAACAACTTAAGAACCGAACAACATTTTAATTTTTTTAAACAAATCTACGTTATGGAATAAAAAATGGTTTTACTTAACTTATAAATTATTATATACTATGTTTTAAAAATAATTCTATGAAATAATTCGTAAAAATATTGTAGTGGCATCATCATTACAGCCAATCACAAGTCCACTGCTGAACATAGGCCTCCCCCAAGGAATGCCACAAAGCACGGTCCTGAGCCACCTGCATCCATCGACTTCCTGCATATCTTACCAGGTCGTCACTCCATCTAGTGAGGGGATGCCCAACACTTCGCCTGCCGGTACGAGGCTGCCACTCGAGAACCTTTCTTCCCCATCGGTTGTCGGTTCTTCGAGCTATATGGCCGGCCCATTGCCACTTCAGCTTATTAATCCGTTGCGCTATGTCGGTCACTCTGGTTCTACTGCAGATATCCTCATTTCTGAGTTTATCACGCAGAGAAACTCCGAGCATAGCCCTCTCCATAGCTCGCTGAGTGACCTGGAGCTTCCTCATCCGGCCAGCAGTGAAAGACCACGTTTCAGTTCCGTATGTCATCACTGGCAACACGCACTGGTTGTACAGTCTCGTTTTCAAGTTTTGAGGTATATCTGACGAGAAGATGTGCCGTAATTTCCCGAACGCTGCCCAACCGAGTTGAATCCATTGATTGACCTCTCGGTCGAAGTTGGACTTACCTAGTCGGACTATTTGTCCCAGGTAAACATACTCATCAACAACTTCGAGCTTAGTGCTCCCAACAACTACCGGCATAGGTGTGACATGGACATTAAACATGATCTTTGTTTAGTCCATGTTCATCTTAAGACCTATCCGTTGGGAAGAACTATTGAGGTCATTGAGCATAGTGCTTAGGTCCTCCAGCGATTCTGCCATAAGGACTATATCGTCGGCAAATCGAAGGTGAGTGATGTACTCGCCATTGATGTTAATACCGTATCCTTTCCAGTCCAGAAGCTTGAAAACGTCTACCAATGCAGCGGTGAAGGGTTTCGGGGATATGACGTCACCCTGTCTTACACCTCTTTGCAATTGGATAGGTTTCGTACTTTGGTTCTGTACTCAGATAGCCATCGTAGCCCTACTGTACAAGCACTTCAGCACTTCGATATACCGACAGTCCACTTGGCACCGCTGAAGGGACTGCAGCACCGCCCAAATTTCGACGGAATCAAAGGCTTTCTCATAGTCCACATACGCCAGACATAGTGGCAAATTGTACTCCTCTGACTTTTGTACAATTTGCCGAAGGCTATGTATGTAGTCTATGGTGCTAAAGCCTTTTCAGAAACCGGCTTGTTCGGGAGGCTGGAAGTCGTTAAGTCTGCGCGCAAGACGATTCGTAATGACTCTCGAAAACAGCACGTAGACGCGGCTCAGAAGGGAAATCGGTCTGTAGTTCTTCAAGAGAGCGTTGTCACCTTTCTTGAAGAACAAGAATACCGCACTTCTTCTCCACGCCTCCGGTGTAATGCCACCATGGAGGACGGAATTAAAGAGCTTCTGAAGGACTTCAAGTACCGGTTTTCCACCCGCTTTCAGAAGCTCCGCTGTAATTACATCCTCGCCTGGTGCCTTGCCGTTTTTAAGGTGCTGGAGAGCCATTCGAATCTCGTTCAGACTGACGTCCGGGATATCATCGGAATAATGTCGGATAAAGCTCGCTCTTGGATCGTTACTCACACTTGCGTGTGGCTCCAACGATGACGTGTACGGCTGCCCATAGAACCTCTCAATCTCACTCAAAATCTCAGGTGTCCCGGAAACGATGCTGCCACATTCTGTCTTCAGCTTTAACAGTTGGCTCTTTCTGGCAGACAGATCTTTGGCAAAGTCTTTGAAGCCTTGTTTCCGCTCAATCGCTTCTTCAATACGAGCTGTATTGAAGTTGCGTAAGTCCCGCCGCATGCATTTGGAGATCTGTCTGTTCAGTTGCCTGTATGCTGTCAAATCTGTTGAAGAATGTAGTGTCATCTCCCGTCTAACAGCCATGAGATTAAGAGTGTGGTCGGAGAGTTTTTGTGTTCTTCTGCGGCGGGCCTTGCAGAACTTAGCTCCGACCGCATGGACAGTTTCCACGAGCTTATCATTCATATCGTCCACTTCATTGCAGTCTTCTAAGCACTGAAAACGGTTTTGTAACTCGAGCTGAAAGGTTTCGGGACTTTGGAATAGAGCACGAGGGGGACGGAGCGTTGACTTCATTAGACGAGACCTCTCCAACTTAACGTTTAGGTTCAGTGTGTCTCTAACCATTCGGTGATCGCTGCCGGTTTTCACCCTCGCGATCACTGAGACATCACTGAACAGCTGTCGTCTGGTCGTAATAATGAAGTCAATCTCATTTTTTGTCGAACCGTCGGGGCTCGACCAGATCCACTTCCTGTGGGGCTGCTTCTGGAAGAAAGAGTTCATCATAAAGAGTCCCTCTTTCTCCATGAAGTTGGCCAGCTGCTGGCCCCTTGGGTTCTGTTGCCTTATTCCAAATTTCCCTACTTTCAGCTCACCATTCTCTCTTGTCTTCAGTCTCCCATTAACACCGTATATTGGGTTTTGGAGTACTGCATGGCTCTAGAGATATCCTCATACATTTCCTCCACCTCCTCATCGGGGTGTGCCGAGATTGATGCGTAAACCTGTATGACCTTCATCGAATACCGTTAGGTGATTCTGAGTATAAGGTACGCAACCCTCGTCGACACACTCAATCTTTACAACGTTGTTAACGAGAGACTTGTGGACGATAAATCCGACACATCCTTGGGACAGATGGTCACCCTCCCGGTAATAGAGCAAGTTGCCGGATTCGAGGATTACCGTTTCCTCTCCCTCTCTTCGGACTTCGTATAATCCTATAATATGCCAGCGTAACTCGTCTATCTCTTCTTCCAGCTCCACAATCTTCTCGTCAGTCCTCAGGGTGCGTGCGTTGTATGTTGCCAGGTCGAGTCGTCGTAGGTGGCAATCGAACCTCCACCGGAGATTCTTAGCAGCCCCTGCCCCGCCGTTACCATGGTCACCACCGTAGCCAGTAATAGCGGGGCCGCCGGGGACTGGGGGCAGTCTCTTAGTAACTTTATCCGTTTGGGGGGTATTTGCTATAGTTGCCACGCTTGGCGAGCGGGTTGGCAACCGCAGTTTTTTTATTGTAATTTTGGCTGTTATCAGGAAGATGCTGCTGCCCATCTCCTGCTTGTTTCCCTTTGTCGCCTTTTACGAAACCCACGGGAAGATATGGGGTAGTGGATATTCTTAACCGCCACTACACGACGATTGTAGTGGCATAGAGAACTATAACTAATAAGTGCCTATTTTACATGTTTTTTCTATCAAGAAAATTACATGTTATTGTGTTTTCCTTTTACAAACACGATAATCAAACATTTTGGAGGTATCACTAAAAGTCCTGCTTCTTGCCGGTTCTTCCCAAGACCAAGGTATTTTCCAAACCAAATGTAAATAAAAATAACTTTCAAAATCTAATTATAATCTTTATACTAATATGTCCAATTAAAAAATCAATCTCTATTTCTACTAAATAATAATTCGGGGAAAGAAATCTTGGGATTTTTGATCAAAAAAATGCGACAAGTAGTTTTGACAGTCCTCTCTTGATGTTAACCTAACACTACCCAAAGAATTCTGAAGAGACCGAAACAGGTGAAAATCTGACGGTTCAAGGTAAGGACTATACGGTGAATGCATTAACACTTCCAAACCAAGCGCTTTCAATTTTTGCTGAGTGGCCAAAGATGTGTGTGGTTTGGCGTCATCATTATAAAAGACCACTCTTTTTCTGTTGATCGATTCCTGCCGTTGTTTCTCAATTTCTTACTTGAGTCTCATTAGTTGTTAGCAGTAGGAATTCGGATCGATGGTTTTGCCCAGCGGTAAAAGCTCATAATAAACGATGTCCTTCCAATCCGGGTTTCGCTACAGTCTGTGGAGTTAACGTGGTAGAGCCATGCTGCAGCTATATTAATAATATAGTTGTACCACAAATGGGTCAGCTCGACCGGGGAAGGACCACGCTCTCGCCGAATACCAGCGTAAAATAGCAGTTTAACGCTGCTGTGTTTCGTATGGTGAGGTAAAGAACCGGAGACCCATTTTACTGGAAAAGAGGCATTCTATCTTAGTCCTCAAGACAACGCATCTGCAATTAAATTCGCAAACGAAGATAGATGCAGATGTCTATGGGCCACAGCAACCACTTACCATCAGGTGGACTGTGTGCTCGTTTGTCACCCTAATTCTATATAAAAAAAAAAGCTTGACTACCCTTTGACCATGGTCATCACACAGTCTTGTCGTAGGTGATACTTTTCATCACCAGTGATCTTTTTAAAAATGGTTCGGATTCATTACATTTCAACAGAGAATCGCAAATGAGTACACGATTCACTAGGTTTATTTCAGTGAGCTCGTGTGGTACCCAAATATCGGGCTTTTTGTATAGCCAGACTTTTTCAAATGGGTTAAAATTGTTTTGTGGTCAATCCTCAATTTATCGGTTATTTCGTAACTACTAATATGCCGATCTTGTTCTCCTTTTTCAAAAATGGCATCGACTTTATCCGTATGAGAGCTGCATCTTTGACATCAAAATTCTCGGATTGAAAACGCTTCAACCAACTTTGTGCTACTCTTACGGATACAATTTTTTTTCGTGGCTTGAGTCGCATTTATCCCTTTTTGTAATAAAACTTCAGAATGTATCGAATTTCTTCGTTAGAGATTCACTCATTTTGGCGGATAGAAAAAAATTGAAAATGGTGGGAAAGTGTTTTTTACTTTTTATTTTTCTTTTTCTTAATATCCTGTATGTATTTATATTAAAATAAGCCAGATACAAACAATATAACCAATGAGATATAACAAAGAAAGAGATTTCTTCAATCTTATACAAACAAAATACGAAGAACTTTTTTCCCGACAGATAAGTATAAAACAAATTTGCATAATTTATAACTATCTGGTGGATTTAATGCCTTTACCATAATTTATATCATTTTTGAAGTATGTTTTTCAGTAAAATACATGCTTATTTTTATGTAAAAATAGTACAGAAATATTGATATTTTATGGTCAAGTCGTAAAATATAAAACTACACATGAAATACGGTCTCCTAAAGGTGAAGTGAGTCGCTATTACATAATAATATTTTAAGGTTTCGTATCAGGAAGAAAAAAAACTAATAATATTTTATAGGGTTTGTGTAGACATGTATTTAGTGGCAGTGTAAGAATATCTACTACCCCATATCGCTCATTGGATGTCGTAAGGTGACAGAGGAAACCAAAAAGAGACAGACAGTATCATCTTCATGAGGAAAATTCAAAATAATATAAAACTGCGGATGGACTGTGTTGGCGGTGTAACAATATCCACTACCATATCGTGTTTAGAGATATTCACTTCGCAGCGCCATTTTCTATAAATTGCAAATTTCCTAAATTCGTATCACCGTAGCAGCCTTTCAAAAGTCAACTGCTGAACACAGGCCTACCCCTTAGATTATCTTATATTTGCCATAGTTGCCACGGTTCACTACCGCATGTTTTTATTATATTGAGTTGTTATACTCAAACTCCTCCACTCTACCACTCTCCACACGACCGGAGAGAGATCAGGACCAACAGCTTTACGTGCTATCCGGGGCACAGCTAACTCCCTGACTCCTGACTGCTGACTGCTACTAAGAATTTCTCATCAGACAAACCAAATAACTGGTTTCAGCTCGACCTGGGATTAGAACCTGAATCAGCAAACGCGCTTACGACCACTATATCAACGAATTCCGTCCAAAACGTTAATAGAAACAAAATATTAATCGTATAGAATGCATTTTCAATGTTTTTACAGATTTTAGTTATCAGAATTATTTAATAAAAATCTTTCGAAACGTGTGTTGTAATTTCTCTTGTTACATTACATAGCATATTGTGTCAATATCACAGGTATTTAGCACTTCGGACATCGCAACATACTCGTAACTTAGAGTAGTATGACTATTGACAGGTAGATGACACTAATCTCGACAAATTGGCTCCACAGTACACTAGAGGCCAACAAAATTTAGTCATGTTATTGCTTGTAACTTTTTTAACTGATTTATAGAGTTGTTTTTAATGTCCTTCTGTGTTTATACGACTTTTTCAGCCACAAAGCAGCAGTGCACATATTGCTGTTTCATATTAAAAGACGCAATTGTGACCTTTTCAAAAAAAATTGTTGAATGTGTCCAAAAGAATGGTAGTTTGATGGGAAAATATTTACGCATGTAGCTTTACAGGAGCAATGATTCGATAGATATCTCGAACTCGCACTGATTTTAACTTCCTGACCCACCTGCATCGTATATCGAAAAGGCCACGGAAATGCTTCTGCACACATGTGCAGCACCACCAATGCCAACCGAATAGCAGCCACAGGGGAGAAGAACTCTTCCCCTCTTCTTGTTTAGGCAGGATAAACATAAATATAATAAAAGGAAAAATTTCCACCTACACAACGGATTTCCGCAAGTCCGTTATGCGGATGTCATGAAAAACGTGCAGGGAAATACGTGGGCCCGTACATTTTCATTTCATTTTCCTATACGTGGTAAAGCCATGCTGCAGCTATGTTGTGGTTTTAGCACGAATGGGTCGGCTCGACAAGAGAAAGACCAAGCTCTCACAGAATACCAGCGTAAAATAGTAGCTCAATGCTGCTGTGTTTAGTATTAAGTGTAGACAACCGGAGACCCATTGTACTGGAAACGAAGCATTCCATCTTAGTCCGAAGGGGTGACATGCGTCTGCATTTTGATTCTTAACCGAGAATAGATGTAGATTTCTATGGGTCACAGCATCCAACTACTATCAGGTGGACTGTGTGATCGTTTGTCATTCTTATTATATTTAAAAAAAAAACGTTTTAGTTGCAAGTGAGTGTACATTACCGTAACACGGCTATTCAATACACGGTCGACACAACACACAGTACAAGGCCTATGAGCGTCAATCATTGTATTCATTAGCTAAGTTCGATGTGCTGTGCGGACATCAATTACTAGGTGTATTAATTAGAGCTGCCTTAGTAAGATGTGATTATGCATGTGATATACACACGAGTATACAAGTAATTATTCATGAATTTACGTTATTGTTGTTCTACAATTAAATTATATGTATATAGGCCTTTGCGTCTATAACAGGTGATTAATGGTGCAATGTCAGGGAGTCACCGTTTTTTGTAGCTGAGCAAACTGATGCAAAATTGACATCTTTTACCGCTGGTCTGACAAGTTTGCGGTATAAAACATATTTAAACGTTGTTCGCGTCGTTCACACGTCTGTTCTTTATTTTATTTATAAGTTGGATTCACACAATAATTATATATTCTAAGTAATACGTGCAAATAAGTATTAATAAGATTTATAACTGTTAAAGATACTTTCACCACATTAATATCATACATAAAGATCAGTTTTGATTGCATAAATATTATCAATCATTCTACAATTAGCAATCCATTACGTTTTCATATGTCATCTATGTAGCTACCGATAGACATACAATTTGTACCTTTACCCTTCGAACCTCAAACTATTAACACGTCCTCAAAAATATATTAATAACTATTGTAAATTATGACAAGTTTATATAAATCGAGTTTGTGATATTCTAATCTATAACTTATTTGTACAATATCGTACAATTATTATACATTACTAGCTGTGCCCCGCGTATTTCAGCGTTTGAACCGCGTGACATGACATGACACCTACCACAAGCATTTTGGATAGAAATGTATGGAAAAATTGGCAAAATTTATTCAGTACTTTTATCTATCGGCACATGTATGTTATGGAGAATTTTATTCACTCTCCGTCCTCCTCCCGGGTGAGTGTCACAACCCCCCACACCTAATGAAAATTGTCACCAGAAATTTCAAGAATAAGAAAAATAACAGTACTGCGACCGTGGCAACATTATAATGAGTTGGATGCATTTTCGTTGTTAACGCAATATACATATTTAAGTAAACAAGTTCTTTTCCCTTATTTGTAACTAATTTTTGCTCGAGACTTTGCGCGCGTAGGATATTAACAATAAACTATATAATATTCAAGGTCTTTCGTCAAGTAGTAAGTTGATTTAACTGAGCTCGTTTTTTGCTCTTATATCGAAAAATATGCACGGTAAAGGAAAATGATAATAAATAAAAATTAATATATAGGGTCTATTAATTTTATCTTCTAACACCAATAGTATTGTTAAAAAATTACTTTAAAGCAAAAAAAAAATATGTTAAAAATCTATTTTGCATTAAAAGAAAGATATAAAAGAAAAATGTTAGAACCACTTTTGTGTAAATTGCAAACTAAATAAGTTTTGTTCGAAACCTTTTTTCTCCATATCAAAAACCATATTTTAATCAGTTTTTCGGATAAAACAAATAAAGTATAAATATAGCCGAGATTCTACGATCCTAGCCTTGCTCTCTATATGTTTGTAAAGATTTCACTCAAATGCTTCAGCCATTCCAAAAATTAACCTGGAAAGACAGACAAACAAACAGATAAATTCATAGACAGATAGACGAGTAAACAAAATAAAATTATACATGTTTTTCACGTATTAATAGCAGAATTTCGATATTGTGGAAAGACCCTTCAATATTATTTATATGTGTAGATATATAGATTTAAGGATTTTTTTTTTATTTCTAGTGTATTCATCGTGTTAACTAATAAATTAACTTTCATTCATATAATGCGCTCCCACCATCACCGTAGTTGGATTTTCTGGGTTTTTATAGTCTCCTCTTACGACAGAAAGGGAACAAAATAGGGTGTTAGATTCATTTATCCCACTACTACACGTCGATTAATAATACATCAAAAGTTTTATTTAAAAAAAAAATATTGAAATAAATCAGTTTTTTTAGACATTGGCCAATAAAGTGTTATGTATATTTAAAAATGCATTATAAAATCTACGTTAACAAAAATAAAAAAATAATATAAAAAACAGCCAATATACGGACTACCATGGTTCTGATAACGAAAAACCTGGTGGTACTGTACATTAAGCCTCAAGCACCTACAACCCACTTTAACAAAATACGCTGTTCAGAGAGTTATGATATTCGAAAAAAGAATAGATAATAATTGAAGCACTATACAAAAACTATAAGAGCTTTTGTAATAAAATATGCAACGTAATTTCGTATGACATTTTACCAATAGCTGGATTTTAAGGGTCTCTGTAGGAAGCCTCGGCTTACGCATGTCAAGCCTCTACAAAATATTTAAGCACAGGTCTTGCGTTTGTTACGTATTACGACAGCATCAAGAGGATATATGAGCTGCAAAAAATTTGAGGAATTATAAATGAGCTATTACTGTTGCGATGTTCCCGAACAACCGAGCTGTATAATCGGGAGAGACAACCACCAGCTTGGACTGGTTATTCCTATAAAAAATTGACAAATTATTTATTCTTTATTTCCCTGTTTCTGCCTCCAAAACTTTTCTTCTTTCTCTTTTATTTTTTATGTTCGTTACAACCTCTGTCGTCACAAAAAAAGACGAAATATAAAGTTAATTCTCAGTTTTCAATTACTCTCAACCAAACTGTTTCTTTCTTTTCTTTTTGGAACCGTTTGTCTTACTATATTTTTATTTGCTTTAAATCAACTAGATTAGATTCTCTTAAATATTTTCAGAGCCTTTTGGAAAATTCCAGAAAATTGTTCTTATGTCGTTTATATTGGACAAAATACACAGGATGGCGACCGCCAGCAGCACTAACAGTTCAAGACGTCTGGTACTGTGATCTACAATCAGCCAGTATTGCGTAACGTTTGAGTCAAATGCTCCCTACAAAAGGTGATGCCTATATCCAGAAGTGGACATTCGGAAGCTGTTAAAGAAGAAATATCTTTCTTTCCAAATTTTTACACAAATCAGCGGTGGTAAATCTCTCAAAGTTGTATGTCTTTAGCTGCTGAAGCATCAAAAGACATAGTATCCAGATGTTTTACAGCGGCTGATAAAGAAGCAGACTAAAGCTTAGAGTCTACGTAACTAAACCGTATTCTGCGAGAGTAAGAGTGCATACAAGGTATAATTCGTTTTAAATTTACTGATTACCCCAAATTGCAGTAGTCAGTTGTTCATTCATTTCTTGCAGCCAAATAAAAGTCCACTGTTGACCATACGGCTCTCCTTTAGATTGCCTAATAGAGAGGTTTTCCAGACAGTTGACAAGTTTGACTGTCAGGTTATCAACCGTAGATTATATCATTATTTTCAGTTGTTATTGGAAATATGCTGCTGCTATCTACTTCGGTTCAGTTTAATTCCGTTTATTACAATACCTACGATAAGAAAATTATCTTACGTCATCAATACCCGGCACGCCATTAGCCACTTACTGGGTATACTGGGAGCATATTTGTTATTCTCTTTTAATAAAATACTTGTTAACTGGGAAAGGACTACGCTCTCACAGAATACCAGCGTAAAATAGCATCTTAATGCTGCTGTGTTTCGTAATGTGAGTGTAGAGAAACGGTGACCTTTTCTACTGGAAACGAGGCATTCCATCTAAGTCCTTAAGGGGGACAACGCATCTGCACTTTGATACTTAGTCGAGGATAAATATAGATGTCTATGTGACACAGCATCCACTTTCCATCAGGTGACCTGTGTGCTCATCTGTCACACTTAATCTATAAATAAAACTAAAGTTAATAATCATTCTAAATATACAAATACATTTTCTACTATACTCAAAGCATAGGATTAAATTTAAACATAAATTAAGTCAGGATACACGATTAACTAAATTACAATAGACGTAGAGGTAATGGATCGGAAATTGCTGCATTTGGCAAGGAAATTTCAATTGCCTTTCGTACAGTTTACAAGAAATTTCTTTTACAGAAAAGCTAGGGTATATATTCTGCTAACGTATCAGACGAAAAGTTTTTAAATTTTAAGATTTTGATTTTCATTAAATATTTCATCCATAAAACCACTTACCGCAGACGGAAAAAAGGAATCATGTAGCAACTCAACTCATCATCATTATGAACTCGTAAAAGTCCGGTGCTGGAAGTGGGCCTCCCCCATTTCAAGAGGATAAATTGAGAAACACAGCATCAGACATCTCACAGCTCACTCACAATGTCTTGTCACTCGTCAGGTATTTTACGCTTTACGTAAAACGAGATGATTGAACCGTAATCTATCAGAAGCCATAAGATCGTCATATTTGGCATTTTCTATACTCTTCATATGTTGTATAAAATATGTAAATTTAACATTTTTTTTTTCATATAAAACTGAAGAAACAAACGAAACTCCTGTTGGTACAGTAGCTTACCACATACAGTTGCAGGCAACAAAGAAAGAAAACTGCAGATGTGTTGTCACCCCTGAGGAGATTAATGCAATCCCTCACAGCCAGTATATTGTCTCTCTACATTCTTCAGATCAAAACTATTACTATTTTACGGCAGAAGTAAGTAAGAGTATGGTTTATACTTTGAAGAACGCCTCAAGCAGAAAAGAAGTCCGAGAGAAGGAGTATTCAATTCAATTTATTTGCTATTCTTGTTGTACATTTCAGGTCTTAATTTAAAAGAAAAATTGTTCAAAACAAGAACTCTGCAAGGGCACTGCAAATATAGGCAATTATTAATATTATTATTACATTCACATTATAGGATTATTAATAAAATTATCATTTAATGAATATTTACAATTAACTTAAATATTAATGAGATAATATTATATTATTATCACAGTATCTAATCGAACGCTCTATTGCTCAATATTTTTAACACACAACGAACAAAAGATACACAGATACACACGTTAAGCCTGTACGGAATGTTATATGCTTAACATGTGTATCTGTGTGTCTGTCTGTGGCCTTGTAGCTCCCAAACGGATGCACCGATTTATATTTAGTCTGTTTTTATTTGAAAGGTGACTTCACTGAGAGTGTTCTTAACTATGATTTAAGTAAATATTTTCGACTGTTTGAAGACAATCATACACATAATTTTTTTGTTTCAGGGGTTTTAACAATTGCTTATTTAGGTTATTAGAAACATAAAATTTCATAGCGTACAGCCGTGAATTTTTAAACAAACGCAAATAATCGCTCAATTTTTTTATTAAAAACAAAATCGCTATCTTAACTTCAGCGCCTTAAACTCTGATGAGTCCGTAAAATTGTCCTTCGTGAAATTTCATGAGGAGTAAACTTTTTGTTGAATGGACGGTTAAATTGGTGCAGAGGGTCTAATTAGCCCCTTTAAACGCTTGTTTAGGAGTTTTAAGGGACGAAACTTCCCTAGTCTCGAGCCTCGTACCTGATGTTATTGTTTGGGATTTTTCCTAATTTTTTGAATAAATAAAACAGATAGGACTTTTTCTTTGTTTCATTACGCAGTTTTCAGGAGTTCTTAACTTTTTTACGACTTATGTGTCTCATATATTAAGGCATGATATTTCTCTCCGAGAATTTTAATATTTAGCTTTGATGTTTTTGTACTGTAATATTGCAGTCGCATTATAGCGGTGTATAAGAAACCATCACACCATTTTGTGATCTTTCTGAGATTTCCCATAAGAAGCGACTACGAGAAATGCCAGAAAGATCTCATTGTTTCCGATAGAGGCCGTTATATCTGCTGTATTTCGTATGATGAGTGTAGAGAACCGGATACCCTTTTTAATGGAAAAGAGGCATTCCATCTTAGTCCTCACGGGTGACAACGCATCTATGGGCCACAGCAACCACTTAGCTTCAGGTGGACTGTGTGCTCGTTTGTCACCCTATCCTATAAAAAAAAGAACCACAGTGCGCTGTTTTTCAGCGTAGCCCGTTGTGTCTCTTTCGAGTAGTTCTAGCAGTGGTTTACCTTAATATACTTTAAATCAATCCTAAAAATAATTAAAAATTAAAAATTTTGTACTGCCGACTTCAATATAAGTTATTAAGAATAACTCAAAAACTATTAGTCTGACCTCTTAGAGCTTTCATATAATAAAAGAATCATCGAAATCGTTTCACCCAGTAAAAAGTTATGAGGTAACACACATAAAAATAAAAAAGACATACAGTCGACTTGAGTACCGTCTCCTTTTTGGAAGTCGGCAGATGAATAAAAAAACAATAAACCCGAGACTGGACTAAACTCTATATCGCAGTACTAAGCGTCTTACATCTTTAACGCTGCTGCCCATCGCCAGTCTAAGTAGGTATTTTAACGTCTTGCGTAAACGAGATAGTTACCCGGCTATCTATTGGAAGCCCTAAGATTTTGGTATATCCCGTACGCGGCACATGCAGCACCCAAAGAATGAAATGGATCTTGAATTATCTTACACCCCCACCACACAGCTTAAGTTTGCCGATAAAGAGAGAAGATTATTTATGAATTTTTCGTAAATGCTTTGTATCCACTATATATATCCACTACCTCATATCATCCCGTGGGTCCCGAGGGAAACAAATAAGGAGTCGGGCAGCAGTATCTTCCTAATAACGAATAAATATAATAAACTGTGGTTTCCAAGCGTGAAAAACATGGCAAAAATACCCCCCCCCCCCCCCTTATAAAGCAATCTATGGGGGAGGCCTATATTTAGCAGTGGACTTTAATAGGCTATAACAGTAATGTTAGTTAAGAAAGCTCAGGGGCTAACCGCTCGCCGTACATTTCATTGTACGCGGGCAACCTAGGTCGATCCTTAGTGGCACCGATAAATTTGTTAATTGCAATTATAAGAGCTGATTTACCATTTGCCTCCGGTGCAGTGCGGCGGAATAACCACTCCGTACCCTTTCACAATTTGAAGGATGCCTGTGCCCAGCAGTGGGACATATATAGGCTTTAATCGGAAATATTTTAATTGGAAAATTACTGGGTTTATATGCTAGTTATAAAACTATAACAGTCTATAATATACTCCGTAAGAAATCCGACTAAAGGAGTAATCTATATTGAATACATTATTTAAATAGAATGTCACGAAATGTGATCTTAAATCGAATAGCAATAAGTGTGATTTTTCTTTCAACAAGATTCCAACATTGTATCAATCATTTTAGAACACGCCCGAGCGTGATTATTACAAAATATGAACAACATTTACTGCTGAACTAAACGAAATATACTTACAATAAATTTTATAGTACAAGTATGAAATATGCATTATGACTGCTTCTTTAAGTAATACAATATATTGCTGCGTAAGTCCACAAAGAAGTTCAGATCAGAATGATTTTCTTGCCTCTCAGTAATTTTTTTATAGGACAAATAATATATATAATAATTATTTTTAGTGACAAACGAGTACGCAGTCCACCTGATGGTAATTGGTTGCTGTGACCCATAGACATCTACATTTATCCTCAATATAGAATGAAAATGCAAATACGTCGTCACCCGTGAGGACTAATATGAAATGCACCTTTTCCAGTAAAATGAGTCTCCGGTTCTCTACACTTACCATACGAATCACAGCAGCATTAAGCTGCTATTTTAAGCTGGTATTCTGTAGGAGCGTGGTCCTATCCCGGTCGAGCCAACCCATTCGTGCTACAACTATACTACTAATAAAGCTGCAGCATGGCTCTACCACGTATAAAATAATTATTTATTAAATAATTGATTCTGATTCTTGGTAAATATTATACAAAGTATTTTATCTTAAGCATTTATGTTTAAAATTAGACTAAAAAAAATATTAACCTTTTATTTTAAGCTTTTAATCTTAAACTATAACTTATAAATATATATTTAACTTATAAATATAATAAATCAACTAATTTTGCCATTCAAAATGGCAAAATTAGTTGATTTATTATATTTATAATAAAAAAGAACAGACTTTAAAATTTAAAATTAAATTTATTAATTTTCCATTATCCTCCGATACACTTTCTTAACTCCGACTTTAGTAGCATATATTATGTGAAACTTATGTTTATCAATTTTTTGGTCGTTTTTACTTTTTCAATAAAAGCTTAATTCATCATCATCATCATTACAGCCCTTCACAAGTCCACTGCTGAACATAGGCCTCCCCCAAGGAATGCCACTAAGTACGATTCCGAGCCACCTGCACCCTTTGACTTCCTGCATGCCTTACCAGGTCGTCACTCCATCTAGTGGGGGGACGCCCTACACTTCGCCTGCCGGTATGAGGCTGCCACTCGAGAACCTTTCTTCCCCATCGGTTGTCGGTTCTTCGAGCTATATGACCGGCCCATTGCCCTTTCAGCATACTAATTCTTTGGGCTATGTCGGTTACTCGGGTTCTACTGCGAATATCCTCGTTTTTAAGTCTATTACGCAAAGAAACGCCGAGCATAGCCCTCTCCATAGCTCGCTGAGCGACTTTGAGCTTCCTCTACGGCCAACAGTGAAGGACCACGTCTCAGATCCATAGGTCATCACTGGCAACAGGCACTGGTTTTACAAGCTACTTTTGAGGTTATGAGGTATGTCTGACGAGAAATGTATCGTAATCTCCCGAACGCTGCCCAGCCGAGTTGAATCCGTCGATTGACCTCTCGGTCAAAGTTGGACTTACGTAGTCGGACTATTTGTCCCGACTATATATTCGATATTCGTCAACAACTTTAAGCTTAGTGCTCCCAACAACTACCGGCATAGGTGTGGCATGGACGTCAAACATGATTTTTGTTTTCTCCATGTTCATCTTAAGACCTATCCGTTGGGAGACACTATTGAGGTCATTGAGCATAGTGCATATATGCTATGGTATGCTATATCGTCGGCAAATTATTTTAATTTAATTATGTATATTAAAGTCTATATCTATATTCATATTATTATATTATATATTATATTATTTTATTTAATATATCCATATTAAAGTCTTGCGAAATTTATCATAAACTACTATTTATTTTTATAACTTCAATATGAAGCACATTTATTATTTATTGGTCACCTAGTAGTTGAAAATCAATCGTAATTCATTAAATTTTTAGATCTTTATAATATTAAGTAAGCTGTTTTAAATTTAAACTGCACATTATTATTATATAAAACATAGGTACCTTATGTACAAAACATAAAATAATTACATTTTAGCCTTGACATACACCCTACACACTATCAAAGAGGAACATTTGAAATCACACAAAATTCAGAGCTTAACCAATCAATTTGACATTAATTATTTATTGGCATCATTCTAAAAGAATTTGGTAACAATCTTTACTCTGTGCGATTGTTTGACCAAAGACTACTAACTGTTTGAAATTGGCCTTTGAGCAATAACATACATATACATAATTTGCTTGTACTTTCTTACTCTGAGACATTATCATTATGAACGTAAACAATGTATGTTTTATTTTATTTTATTTAATGTATTTGTAACACATATTGTACATAATTTTTAGCTTTCTGTACTTTTTCTCCATATAAACTTTACCTATGCCAAATCTCATACTCCTCCGTGCGCGCAATATGCTAAGAAGGGGTACAAAGTTTTCCCTTGACGTATTAATATTATAGATTGTAAGCAACTGCAATTATACATAGGATTGTATCACCGACAGACTGTGTGATTGGCCATAATGAAAACAGCTCCGTCTGTTTACAAGCGTTCGCTAGCTAATGAAATGCCTAAGGCAAACTCTGTGACTACTTCATATAATATACACCACCCCCTAGCCGCACCACAACCTATTGTTGCTGTTATAGCCTGTTAGGGGATTTCGTGTTTTCGATATAATTAACATAGAAATAGTGAGAAATTATCGGCCTAATTACGAGCGAACTAGGATAATAAATCAGCATTTTGATTTCATAGACTTTTACAAAACGACGAGGCTCTTTACAATTTGCCTTCGGCAATTCGCAAACCATCGAGCATTTGCAAAACTATGACTGAAATGATGAGTATTTTATTTATTGTGTACATGTGATTTTGTGTGATACATTACAGCACATGCACCCTGGAAGGCTAAAACAATATCAAATAAAGCTAGCCTTAATTTTTAATATCTTAATTCTAATATTTATATATTATAGGTATTATTATAGTATTAACTATCCATTAAATTTACTAAATGATCATTAATAATAGTTCGTAATAAAAGCCCCGGATACACTAGGGGATATTTTGTCCGGCAACATGCCGCGGAACACTCGATCAACGTGACGATGCAACGTTGCACAGTGACCCGCAACATGGCCCGCAACATTTCAATGGACATGTTGCTTGTTCCCGCTCGCTCTCGGAGCGGGAACAAGCAACATGTCAGTAGTGTGAAGAAACGAAACCGTGCTTTTACTTCTTGAGTTTTATCAGAGTCATATTTTGTTGTGAGATACTTCAAACCACAAACTTCTGATATTATTCTGCCGATCAGGTGTTTCGACACTCGAAAAGTGTACAAGGAAGCATAAGAATCTCCAGTCAACAAGTATTTTAATGCAATGGCATATGTGATATGAGGGCCATCAGCGTTCCGTAGTAATGTATCCTGTTTGGCTATGAAAGGTCCGATCATTAGTAATAAAGTTTGAAAATCAGATGTTGACATTCGAGTAAAATTCACAAATGATCCGTCAGATATTCAGATCACTTAAAATATTAATTTTTCTTTCTTCTCGTTGTAGTAAGAAATTTCTCATCAACCACCATCTCATTCGCTTACGTTTCACTCCCGAAATAAGTACTATGTACGCAGCATTAATCACCACAACCTCCTCGGTGACATTTCTATATGCACTGACTAGTATGGCCTGCAAAATGTTTTACAACATATGTCTCGGGACATTCCACGTAGTTGTTGAGTGATATGTTACGCAACATGCCGCTCCTTTTGTCCCCAAGCATGTCCGAGGCTTAAAATTCACAAAAGAACCGTCAGACATACGGAGATCACTTAAAATATTAATTCTTCTATCTTCTCGTTGTAGTAAGAAATTCCGCATACACCACCTTCTCTTTCGTTTACGTTTCACTCCCGAAATAACTAGTATGTAGGTACGCAGCACTAATCGTCACAAATTTCTCGGGCGACATTTCTATAAGCACTGAGTAGTGTAGCCTGCAAAATGTTTCGCGACATATGAGTCGGGACATTCCACGTAGTTGTTGAGCAACATGTTGCGCAACATGCCGCTCCTTTTATCCCCAAGTATATCCAAGGTTTAATGGTAGAGTACAATTGTATTAGTCAACCCTGGATGACTTGACAATTACGAAGTATAACAATTTCTTAATTCCATCCACATTATCTCCCTGTTCGGCAATACAAAAATGTTTTTCTATGAATTTCATGCCACATTTTGAAACTTATTGAATGAACATGATATGAGTTCGGTCGACGGCTCTGTGGTGCAGTGGTTTAGCAAAGACGAATTCCGCGTTGTCGTAGTCGAATCGATGTATGTAAACTTCCTTAACGATACAAGAGAAAATTTTAGTGTAGGTAACGTTTTTAACAAAGAATAAAAAAATATGACATAGGTACTTTGATCGTTTGTCGCTTTTTAAAGACGTTATTAGCTAAGATCCGAGTAATAAAATAGAGTAGAATTATAGTATATATATATATATATATATATATATATATATATATATATATATATATATATATATATATATATTATATATATATATGTGTGTTAAAGAGCATCTCCCGCCCTCTCTCAACTTCATCTACTATCCCTGTCACCAATAATCCCAGCACCACTTCTTCCAACACCACTACACTAGGAAAGACACAAGGCGACACGTAAAACAACAGCTTAATGCTGCTGTGTTTCGTACGGTGAGTGTAGAGACCCTATTTTTCCTTTTATAATAATACATCGTTACTAATTATACGACTAAAATTAGGCTTCTACATCGATATATATATGTACTACGTACTAGATTGCGCATTCCGAACATACACTATGGTTAACTGAACTGTACTACAATCCGTACAGTGTGTCATTTAGTGTGGTTTCAATCTACTAGTTAGTCTGTGGTTTCAATATTCATGCAGTGTGGAGCAGCGCTAATAATACAAGATTTCAAATTAAAGTTTAAACCTGGACGTAAATAACAATTCAGTAGTCAAGTACTCAAGTAAAGTTATTTGTTTTTCAATTGAATAACTAGGTAATAATATTGTAATATTATAAAAGAAAAATTCATGAAAAAATATATTTCTTTATATAAACTGACCGCGCAGGCGCAACGAGCGTAAATCAACTGCGCATGCGCGACTTTACTAACTTCCGCGCATTCGCGAAGAGAAGACGTAGATTAGTGCACACTTTTTGTTTAGAAAGGCTTCTCTAGTACGTAGTATATATGGCTCAATATGCTTCTATCATTGGTTGCCTTAAAGAGAGATTATTTTCCATGGCTGACACGCTTAGCAGGCGGGTTGAAACCGCATTTTTTTAAATTATGTTGAGTTGTTATTAGAAAGATGCTGTTGCCCATCTCCTG
The DNA here is from genome assembly GCA_963668995.1 of Parnassius mnemosyne. Lineage (NCBI taxonomy): Eukaryota > Metazoa > Arthropoda > Insecta > Lepidoptera > Papilionidae > Parnassius > Parnassius mnemosyne. Next base: position 15,781,383 of record CAVLGL010000091.1, read on the forward strand.
TTTTAGTTTATTTTACGCCTCTCACGACACCATCGGGACAATATCCACCACTACTCTGTGAATAAAAATACATAAATATAATATCATATACTTGTATTATATTTTAAAAACGATTAGATAAACTAAATATTTCACGTAACGTGCAAAATTCCATACATGTGACAAAGCGGCTACTCTTGCAAATTATCTTTGTTTAAAGTGCTTCTTCATCAAAGTTTACTAACTAAATGATTACTACCTACTACTACTACTACTACTTATTAGAAATATATATACGTAAACATATATCTGCGGAGATGCGGTGTCTTTACGGAACGTGCAATATTCTATACATGCGACAAAGCGGCTACTCTTGCAAATTCCCTTTATTTATAGTGCTTCATCATCCAAGTTTTAATGCATTTCCGTTCCGTACTCTAATATTAGGACATTTAGAAAGTTGTTCACTTTGTAAGGCTTAGACAAAAGTTAAAATAATATTCTGTAAAAGCGATCAATGTCTAAAATTTTTTGAAAGCCGAAAAAAACTACACCATCTATCTACCATTTGCCACCACCAGTGCTTCCTTACTACGGTAGACCTTGTAACAACTACTGCCAGCAAGAAACTCACAAGTAAACTATTCTAAAATTAGTTACAATTTAACCTTACTGTTTTACGCTGGTATGCTGTGAGAGAGTGGTCCTAAGCCATTCAAGCTGCTCATTCATGATACAGCTATAACAACATATATATATATATATATATATATATAGAGAGAGAGAGAGGGAGAAACGTATGTCATAAAGTAGCGTAACACTACGTTTTAAAGTAAAGTAGTAGCCTTCATCCAATGTACAAAGCGAAGAACCTCGTTATCTGAATTGTATTCCACAAAGAAGAATTGAATCTGGTAAATCTGTATTCTAGTATAAATTCAAACAAATTTGATTTGATTACGCGTTTTAAAATGTATCCTACAAAAGACAATACTTTAAATTGCATACACAAATGAAATATATTTATTCTATTTCGTCTGAAATACGATATCTCGCAACTTTGTATCTCATAAATTTCTATGTAGCAACTTTTGTCAGTATTTTATTAAACTGTAGTACATACAAAAAAAACTTAGTACCTAAGTAATGCGTCTCATGAATTCGCTTATTATAGCCTCTCAAAACTCCACTGTACATAATTCATAGTTGTCATACTTTGCTGGTGGAATGGAACCTGGAAGAGCCTGCTGCCCAGCTCGTGTTTTTTTTCCTTTGTCATTTCTCACGACACCCAGGAAATTATTTTTTAATATGATAGGGTGACAAACAAGCACACAGTCCACCTGATGGTAAGTGGTTACTGTGACCCACAGACATCTACATCTATCCTCAATAAAAAATCAAACAACAGATGCGTTTTCACCCGTGAGGATGGAATGCCTTTTTTCCAGTAAAAAGGGCCTCCGGCTCTCTACACTCACCATACGAAAAACAGCAGTGTTAGGCTGCTATTTTACGCTGGTATTAGTCCCCGATTGAACTGACCCATTCGTGCTACAAATATACTATTAACATAGCTGCAGCATAGCACAACCGCGTATTCAATAGCCATTATACAGTAATACATAAATTTTTATGACAAGTTCACTGCAGAAAAAGGGTCTTTAACAATAACTGTCGCAAAGCATGACCTTAGCAAGATGTTATTAACAACTTAAAAATAAAAAACTGCGGTAGCCAGCCCGCTTATCTAGCAACGTCGCAACTGGAATTTTGTCTCTTAATTTATATGACAGATCATGTTATATACATAAAAAGTATATACAGTAGAATCTACAACAATTAATGCGTGAGGTCTATGATCATCAGGGAACTTTGATATGCTGTAGGGAATAATGAAAGCAATCATAACCAATTGCCATCAGTTAGTTGAAATTTTAAGCATTTGATGTTTATGTATAAAGTAAAATTTTAGTAGGTATTCCCTTTTTGCTAATCGGACGGTTTCATTTATATAAAGGTTCTAATTGCCCTATTAACTCTTGTTTAGCGGTTTTGAGAGAGGAAACTTGGCAGCACCGAACATCGCCTACTATGATTTTGCCTGCGTTTTAACACTTTAATTCTGGCAAAGTTATTTACAAAGCTATGTCAAATTTGTTCAGAAACTTAATAATAAAAAACATATTATGTGCAGTTCAACGCGATAGAAGTGAAAACTTCAAAGTAAATCAAATATACAATAAATATATTTCACGGTAAATAATTTATGTAATGTGATGATTTTTAGCCACAAGTGCGGTCTAAAATAAGATAACAGTTATTTTATAAAAAATTAATGTTCCAATATATCCTCATTTTAGATATGTAAAGTCTAAACTTTAGTATAATAATCAAAATAATATTTTATTTTGAGTAGAATTGCTTTGTAAAAGCGCCATCTACCTTATTCTATATGGAAAGTAATTTTATCGAACAAAGATTGATTTCTTTAAGGTGGTATGTAAATTGGATGCTAGATGGCGTAAACACTACTAATTTAATATAATATTCTATCTCATTCTCTCGCAGGATAAATCCTATAGTTGTATGTGTGTGTCTTGTTTTAGTGTAGCTTTTTCATTTTATCGAGTTTCAAATCACAACGATTCTACAGAGATTCCTGTACGCTGACACGGCACCCTTTTCCAATAAAGTATAAATGATAAAACTTAAAAATGAATAATATTAAAATGAAGTCATTCGCACGTAATAATGAAAATGTTTTTTGGCTTTTACAATACTGAGGCGTTGTATATTGTCTCTACAGTAACCGCAGGAATTTTATATCAGTTGAAATATGAAAGAATGAAAAAATTAAAAAATGTTTTTTAATGCATATTTATTTTTTCTGTTTTCTAAAACCATTGGTGTATAAGAGGTTAGCCGCTAATATAAATTTCATAGTAATTCAATACCTAGCTGTGTAGTGACAGAATCCCCTACACACTATACGTGGTAGAGCCATGCTGCCACTATATTAGTAGTATAGTTGTAGCACAAATGGTTCGGCTCGACCGAGGAAAGATCACGCTCTCACAGAATACCAGCGTAAAATAGCAGCTTAACGCTTCTGTGTTTCGTATGGAGAGTGTAGAGAATCGGAGACGCTTTTTACTGGAAACGAGGCATTCCATATTAGTTCTCACGGGTTATAATGCATCTGCATTTTGATTCATAATCGAGGATAGATATATATTCCACGGCATCCATTTACCTTCAGGTGGACTGTGTGCTCATTTGTCATCCTTGTCCTATATAAAAATTCTTAGTATATTTTATCTAATTTTACCCCGTGGGTGTCGTAAAAGTTATAACTGCCTCGCTTATACCAAACGTTACAATACCCACATGCGAGACTTATGGAACTGCGATCGTCAGTTCACCTACAAACCATGAAGATTGCTGCAAATATTCTCTACAAAGAGAGAAGCTTAAGACTAGCGCACGATATTTATTATGTAATGAAGATGGAAACAGCGATTAAGTAGAAAGTACTTTCCTTACGTTGTAAAAGTGCTATATCATCTCGGAGGTGTTGTAAGAGTGTGTAAAATGCAAAAGAGATTACCTTAACAGCCCCATGTCTAGCAGTAAATTATTACGGGCTTTTTTTTAAATATAAAATTGAAGTTACAACCAAAATTTTAGTCGACCTGATATTAAGTGGCTATTGCAGGCCATTAAACAAGTTCATATAAAAACGCTCAAGCTGCGATATCACCTCTGAGGACTAAGATGGAATATATGATAGCCACCCAGCAGATACCTACGAAGAAGAACTACTAAGCCGAAAAGGAGTCTTACCATCTAGTCAAAGGATGATGGAGAAAAGGAGATATTTACTAGTTTAATTAGAAATCTAGTGCTTTGAAAATACAAGAACCGCATTCTAGCTTTTCTGCCCTGTTGTTCTAATAAAACTACGACAAGTTTTAATTTCGCCTCTGTATCACACAGTTAGGCAGATATGAAATTCCTGTGGTCACTATTAAGCTTTATCTATCTGGGTTATGAGTCCAGTACAAAGAGAGTTTACTCGCGTTAGATATTGTTATTTTGTAGAGGCAATTTCTGCGCTTATCTTTTTAAAAATATTTTGTACCTTAATGCAAGTTTTTAAGCATCACGCATTTCTTTGCGCTGTCTAGGTTTGTTTTTATAGAAATAAGGATAACAGACGAGCCCACGAGCCTACCTAATGGTAAGTGAATGCCATCTAAATGCGATTACATGAACGCTTCCCTCTCTACTCTACTAAATAAGTAATCCATTGGCACGAACATCTATTGGCGATTTAGAATCAAAATAGAATTGCGTTGGTACCTCTTGAATTAAGACGGATTGTCTCTTTACCAGTAAAATGGGTCCACTGTACTCTACACTCGCCATATGCTACATAGAACTATGCAGCTATTTTACGCTGATACTCTGCAAAGTCTGGTTCCTCCACAGTCTAGTAAACCATTTCTTGTCGCAGTCAGTACAACTGCAACGTGGCTCTACTACGTGTACCGTTAAATAGTTATTCCCATTCTTAGGAACACAAATCATTCTGGTTGTCATTTTTGTACTACGTTAAATCTTAGAGGTATTAGCTGTGTGTCATTCAAAAGAGCCGTGCTAGATCAGGCGCTAAGCTTTTCCTGATATTTTCACAGACAATGGGAATTCGATCCCCGCTTGCACGAATAAAATTGTTTATGGCAATTTTTAGTACTGACTTACATGGTGAATAAACCTACCTGTCAGAGGAATAAAATGTTTCGAGTATATGTGAATTCCGTCTATACGCACTGGCACAGCGCGACTAATAATAATTATAAAATACGCGTGCGCGCGCGCATCTGTGTTTGCGTGTGTGTGTGTGTGTGTGTGTGTGTGTGTGTGTGTGTGTGTGTGTATGTGTGCGCACGTGTGTAGGGGGGGGGGGAACGTATTTTGGTAAATTTAGGGAAATATATGAAAAGAAAGTTACGAAGTGTCCCCAGATCAAGGAAGCCATGACCCATAAACCAAACCCTGCATTACTTTGACAGAAGAATGGTTTATGGGTTCGGCAACGAGGTCGTGTATGTGATGCACGCTTTTCACACTGCTTCGATGCACGCTCCAATAGAGCTTGGACAGTTTCTTCTTTTTACATCTCTTTGATATGGGAGAACTAAAAATATTTTTTTGGGTAATTAAAGGATTGTAGTAACGATGGTGGTATTTGTTAATATTTATATTTTTGTGTATTTTAAAGGTGGAACTAGGTTCTTCAGCAAAACTCTCGTTAAAGATGAATCATTGTGACTTCCTTTCAACAACAGCTACGAAACTAAGTAAGAAAATTGAGTACATACTGCAATTAAACCACGTTTCTCCAACATTTAAAATGTCTTAGAAATAGGAAAGGAATATAATCACAATCCTAATAAATAAAATACAATCCTAATAAATAAAAATAATAATCCCATCCCAAGCAATTCTTCAAGGAAATGGTTACTGGGGGTGAAAACTGAGTATTAGCATAATGAATTCTTATATTTTATTTAAATGAGTATTAGCACTTAAGATGTAAAAATATTAATTTTAATTAGCTAAGACATAATAAAATAAAGCGATACCCACTTAACGGCCAGTAAGTAACTCCCTTAACTGTCAGCCATCGTCGAATCTGTTTATCCCAATGATGCCTTATTTCGAGTACATCAATAAATTTTCTTAAATTTATTGAGAGGCCAAAGGCAGTGCATTTATTTGTATAGTTGTTTCTATGAACGGTTTTGAAATTTAAGCTATATATTATTCTTGGGGCTCGCTTTTACAAATCAAATATAAAATATAATGTAAGTTAAGTTCCTCTATCAAAGTTTCGTACCATTCCATAGATTTTTTTTATTGGTGGAATTCAGAAGCCAATCTGTATTTTATTTAGAGGATACGGTGACAAACAAGCACATAGTCCACCTGATGGTAAGTGGTTGCTGTGATCCATTGACATCTACATTTATCCTCAATAAAGAATCAAAATGCAGATGCATCGTCACCTGTGAGGACTTAGATGGAATGCCTCTTTTCCAGTAAAATGGGTCTCCGGTTCTCTACACTCTACACAGCAGTGTCAAGTTGCCATTTTACGCTGGTATTCTGTGAGAGCGTGGTCCTTCCCCGGTCGAGCCGACCCATTCGTGCTACAACTATATTACTAATATATCTGCAGCATGGCTCTACCACGTATAAAATTATGACTTTCTGCCGCCTAACACCACGATATACTTGATTGACTGCTTCGTGGCGCAGTGGCTTAGCAAAGTTACGGCACTGAGGGCCGATGGTTCGAATCCCGCACAAAACCAATATTTGTACGGCTTGCAACTAATTGTTCCGGGTCGGGATGTTTGTTCTTTTGCAATTTTTGTATGTAAACTGCCTTCACAATACAAGGAAAAATCCTAGTGGGCAAGTTTCTTTTAAAACAAAAGCCTGAAGTTATTTACTAAACATCTACAAATTTATTTTATGACCACGCGCTTCTACATGTGGCCAATATAAACACAAAAACGTTTTAATAACTACGCTGGATAATACTTACGCGTCCACAATGTTCTAAACATTTAACTCTGTTAGAACCTAATTTGATTCTGAAAACCAATTGAAATAAATTCATATAAATAAATTCAACAAAATTCATTTTCCAAAATTAATATATTTTCCTTCCTTCAAAAAAGAAGGACTCGACTGTTTCTTTTTATTTTTGTATGTATGTTAAGAACCGTGATAGAATTCTCGACTGTTTTTTTTTTTATTTTTGTATGTATGTTAAGAACCGTGACAGAATTCTCGACTGTTTTATTTTTTTTATTTTTGTTTGTATGTTAAGAACCGTGGTAGAATTCTCGACTGTTTTATTTTTTTATTTTTGTATATATGTTAAGAACCGTGATAGAATTCTCGACTGTTTTATTTTTTAATTTTTTTATGTATGTTAAGAACCGTGATAGAATTCTCGACTGTTTTATTTTTTTATTTTTGTATGTATGTTAAGAACCGTGATAGAATTCTCGACTGTTTTATTTTTTTATTTTTGTATGTATGTTAAGAACCGTGATAGAATTCTCGACTGTTTTGTTTTTTTATTTTTGTATGTATGTTAAGAACCGTGATAGAATTCTCGACTGTTTTATTTTTTTATTTTTGTATGTATGTTAAGAACCGTGATAGAATTCTCGACTGTTTTATTTTTTTATTTTTGTATGTATGTTAAGAACCGTGATAGAATTCTCGACTGTTTTATTTTTTTATTTTTGTATGTATGTTAAGAACCGTGATAGAATTCTCGACTGTTTTATTTTTTTATTTTTGTATGTATGTTAAGAACCGTGATAGAATTCTCGACTGTTTTATTTTTTTATTTTTGTATGTATGTTAAGAACCGTGATAGAATTCTCGACTGTTTTATTTTTTTATTTTTGTATGTATGTTAAGAACCGTGATAGAATTCTCGACTGTTTTATTTTTTTATTTTTGTATGTATGTTAAGAACCGTGATAGAATTCTCGACTGTTTTTTTTTTATTTTTGTATGTATGTTAAGAACCGTGATAGAATTCTCGACTGTTTTTTTATTTTTGTATGTATGTTAAGAACCGTTATAGCTCAGCTAAGAGCTCGCTGTAAATTTCGCAGTACGCGAGCAACCCGGGTGCGATCCCCGCCGGCACCAATGACATTGTTAATTGAAATTTTAAGTGCTGATTAACCACGTGATCGGCGATGAAGGAAAACATCGTGAGGAAACCTGCTTAAAAGCCTCTCAGAAATGAGAAGAGGCCTGTGCAGTCAAGTACGTCCCACAGCCAGCTGTATATAGACTGTAACTTTATGTTTAAATTTTGTATGTTACGTATAATCTTCGTGAACTATAAATCGATTTTGATGATTCGTTTTTTATTTAATAAGTAATTCTTAAGTTTGGTCTCTATCTGAAAAAAAAATAATGAACAAGTCCGTCCCTAAGAATGACAAAATAGGGAAGGAAGTTTTAAATGTAACTAAAGACTTATAATAATATTATAATTAATAATGTAAGAAATTAAGTTATATTAAAAAATAAAAGCCGACTTAAACCGACGAAAAAAATAATATTATTTCATATTGTGAAAGTTGTTTTTAAATTATTTTACTTACTATGTCCTGGCACTGATTTCAGAATGTGAAATTATTTTATTCTCTTTAGTTATCTGAAGTCACCTATTAATTTTTATTAAAAGTAAATTTTTAACAAGAGCACATTTTTTAAAAGTGTTTTTAAGTTATTGAATAACATAAAGTTTTCAATGCTGCGATTGATATATTTTTAATGTCTAAAATATTTTTCACTACAATACTGCAAATTCTTAAAATCTATTATTTCCCTGCTCAAAATGCAAAATATATATTCCATATTTTTGAACAAAACTATAGTAAAAATACCAAAGCATTCTCGGAATTCGTAACCCGAATAAATAAACCTTTATAGTGACCACAGGAATTTCATATCTGGCGAACTATGCAATCTGGAAGCCATATTAAAACTTGTTTTAATTTTTCGAAACCGTTTGAAGCTCTTTTTCATTCAAAGGAGTAATAACAAAGTTTGTTAATTTTATATTTTATAAACAAAGTGTGAAGCTACAGCTTTTATTAAGTTCTACTGCTGGGTACAGGCCTTGTCTCATTTCTGAGTGAGTCAAGGTAATTCTTGTTCATTAATTATAAATAAACTCTTGTCTTACGTTACAACTCAGAAAAACTGATTATGCTCGCGATTTAACGTCAAAATTTAAAATTACAAAAACCGTGTTTGGCTCAAACACCTTGTTTCATTCTGTTTTTCATTTTTATAAAAAAAAAATACATTAAGAGAATACCAACTTAACATATAAATATAAGATAAATGATATTATACAACTAATGATATTAAATAAATAATTTTAATTTAATATGATAGGAAATAGTTTAAGTTTTTTTTAATTAGTTGCCAATTATGTTGCCTGCAAAATATTGTGTCAGTCATTAATTAGGAATTTAATACATTATTTATTATTATGTAGTTGTCTTAACTTACAATGTGTCACCTGTTGATGGCCTAAAATAAAAATAAAATCGATCCCATCGGCACCATTTGCCCGGTTGTAACACAAAACATTCGAGGAAACCTTATATATCAGAGAACTAAAAAAATCGGGATATTTGAAGTCTAAAACGCAATGGGACCGCGTGGTGGCCTCTTGCTAACGCTAAAACTCCCAGGAATGAAAGCACGTCGGTGCCCAACTGTGGGATGTATACAGACTAGTACATTACTCTTTTATTTTTAAAGGGCTATTTAAAAATATTTCAAGTATTCCAAAGGCCAAAATTCTTGATCAGTCCTGCACATAATTGTACCTGCTTTTGTAAGATCTGAAAACGACTTTATGTACTTAAATATTTAGCAAAATATCCGTCCAGAACTTAATAATGAACTGAATAATGAACTTAACGGCCGTAACCTTATTTTAAAATTACAAAGCACGGGAACTGTTGGCACCAAATATTTAAAACAAGGTCAAACTTGACTCGAATAACTGGCAAACAAGTTGGCCCAATATAACGTTGCATTTAGTTTTTTATTAATTATTTGCACTAATCATAGTAGCTCAGTGGATAAGCGCTTGCCGTAAATTTCACAGAAGGTAAGCATCCGGGTTCGATCCTCACTGCAATTTTATGGATGACCACCCATTTTTTACGTAGTAGAGCCATGCTGCAGCTATATTAATAGTATAGTTGTAGCACGAATGGGTCGGCTCGACCGGGGAAGGACCACGCTCTCACAGAATACCAGCGTAAAATAGCAGCTTAATTCTGCTGTGTTTCGTATGGTGAGTGTAGAGAACCGGAGACCCTTTTTACTGGAAAAGAGGCATTCTATCTTAGTCCTCACGGCTGACAACGCATCTGCATTTTAATTCGCAAACGAAGATAGATGCAGATGTCTATGGGCCACAGCTACCACTTACCATCAGGTGGATTGTGTACTCGTTTGTCACCATAATTCTTTAAGAAAAAAGGAAGGGTAATGTACCCTATGTGTATTTTTATATAAAACCAAACTGACAAACATATTTATAGTCCACCTGGTGGTAAGCGAATACATCATGCAGTATTCACTTACCATGGACATCTGCAACCAACTTCAAACAAAGAAGGTTACAGATGCGTTGTAACCTCTGAGTACCAAAGTGGAATGCCTCACAGTCTGCAATTATACTGGCTATCTTTATCATATTAAAGTTGGTAAAAAAAATTACTTACAGATTTGTTTTGACTCGCTGCTCACATAGCGGTCAGCCACCGCAGAGTCTAGATTATCTGAAAATGCCTCGTGTAGAGGCGAAACAGGTGTCGTATTGTTGTCAGTGGTGTGTCTTTCCTAGTGTATAGGTGTTGGGAGTAGTGGTGCTGTGATTAGTGGTGACGGTGATTGTGCACGCAATTGAGGGAGGGCGGGAGAGCGTGTTTTCATGCGGATGTACGCAAAGTAATTTTTTACAAACTTTAATATAATGTAATTCCGCAAAGTAACGCCTCATTATATTAATTATCTTTATCATTCTGGCCGGACCTCAGCACGCACTGATATTCGGTGGTAGAAAGTAGGTTAGAGATTCGGATCTACCCAAACTTCCTAAGCAGTAAACGAGTCCTACGACCTATTAGACATTTGAGGAATAACATATATCTAAATATACATATTGTAAAAGTTCTAACATCTTTAGTGTTACTTCTCATATACTCTCAGTAATTATAGAGAAAAGCCTGTTTCTTGCACTGCGACTTTACTTTTAATAATATTATTATATACCTTATAATAATATATTACATACTTAATAATAGAGCCGTGGTAGCTCAGATGGTTAGCGTTCGCTGTAAGTTTCACAGTACGCGAGCAACCCGGGCTTGATCCCCGCCGGTACCAATGAAATTGTTAATTGCAACTTTAAGTGCTGATTTACCACATGCCGGTGAAGGAAAACATCGTAAGGAAACCTGAATGTCTGATGAATAAAAAAAAATATTTCGAAGACATGTAAAGTTCGCCACACGCATTGGGGCAGCGCGACGGGCAAAACCCTCTCAGAAATGAGAGTAGGAGGCCTTTATCCATCAGTGGGGAGGGGGGGGGGGGGGGGTATATTGGCTGTAACTTTAACGTAAAGGAGAAGGAGACGTCTCCATAATTATTGCGCCGAAATGTTAACAAGATGAAAGTGGGACCATTTGAAAGCTTATATATAAACAATTCATATTTGAAAATCTGGCAAGATTTGTCAATCTAGGATCTGAGATATTATAGAATGAGTAATAGTGATTTATGTGTTACCTATATTGTTCTAGGCGATTTTTGCTGTTATTACGCTGTAACAGGTTATTTTTCACTATAATAACTTAAAGATATAATATCAGGAATCAATATAAAATCACCAAAGAAAAGTTGTGATTATTTGGGAAACAAAATGGTGAAACGATTAACGGAAGTTAAAACAACAATAACTAATTGAAGTGAATATGAGGCATATCATATTTTTTTCACCAGATTGTGAGTTAGTTTAGCTCTCTTATATTTACTGTAAAATTGTAATCAATAATCCAATTGCAGATCGTTGACGTTATTGCAAGTTTTATTGATTGATGATTATGTTCTCCTGGTTACTGACCACGACGAAAAATTTTTTAAATACTGTCTAAAGCTATAAACTGTTTAACATATTTTAGTGTTTTAAGTGCCAAAACTAATACAGAAATACTAACTCGAGCTAACCAATATAACGCCAATGCGATGAAATCCAAAGTATGCCTGGATGCAGTGTCAGATCTGTACATCTAACAGATGTAATGCCAAATGTGCAGATCTCGAATACAATTGTAAGTGCAACTGCAACATATTTTGTAACCATATATTTTATTGCAAATATTTGTTTACACTAAGCTCGAAGTTGTTGACGAGTATGTTTACCTGGGACAAATAGTCCGACTAGGTAAGTCCAACTTCGACCGAGAGGTCAATTGACGGATTCAACTCGGCTGGGCAGCGTTCGGGAAACTACGACACATCTTCTCGTCAGACATACTTCAAAACCTTAAAACGAAATTGTACAACCAGTGCATGTTGCCAGTGATGACTTACGGATCTGAGACGTGGTCCTTCACTGCTGGCCATATGAGGAAGCTCAAGGTCGCTCAGCGAGCTATGGAGAGGGCTATGCTCGGGGTTTCTCTGCGTGATAAACTTAGAAATGAGTATATCCGCAGGAGAACCAGAGAAACCGACATAGTCCAACGGATTAGCAAGCTGAAGTGGCAGTGGGCCGGCCATATAGCTCGAAGAACCGACAACCGTTGGGGAAGAAAGGTTCGTGAGTGGAGTGACGACCTGGTAAGACATGCAGAAAGTCGATGGATGCAGGTGGCTCAGGACCGTGCTTTGTGGCATTCCTTGGCTTATGTTCAGCAGTGGACTTATGACATTTGGTTAAATGAGTCTTAATATGGAGTTAACGTCTACACCAACACCAGCATAAAATAGCAGAATAATATATAGTAGTAACAAGACAATCCATCATAATCCCCAGCGACAACAAAATATTACAACGACGACATACATTTTGATTTTAATCGAGGATAGATGTGAGTGTCTATGTGCCATACCATCTCTTCCCATCAGATGGATTGTGTGTTTGTTTATTACGTTTATTTTATTTTTAATTAAGCGCTCAAGATTAAAAGTTTGAGGTTATCAACAGTTAGAAGAAGCTTCAAGAGTAAACGCACCGCTCATACATATCAAAGGACATGACCGGGATAAAGCTATAGGAAAACTGCTTTCACTCTATGAATGCTTGATCTAACACCGCCTAAGGAACGTTTAAGTTGCTTCTTGCTTTCTAAAAGATTATGTTGTGTAGTTGTGTTTTGAACGCATGTTACAAAATTATACACAGAAACATGTTAGGCATGATGTAACATAAAAAATATCTGAAAATGAAATACAATAATTTGATAAGCTATGTTATGATCTGAAATTACTCATTCATCAACATCAAAATGTAATATTTTTAATTAGAATTTATCATCCTCCCAATGCTGGGTAAAGACCTCGTCTGACTTCTGAGAGAGTTAAAGGACAAGAAAGTGTCGAACACGCTACCCCAATCCCCAATGCGTGTTCCCGAACTTCACATTATGTCTTCGTAATAATTTACTCCTCATACATGCAGATTTTCTCACGATGTTTTTATCTACTGATTGTGTTATATTCGTTACGGGTAAACTTAGAATAGCGAGTAAACATAGGTTTACCCGGGTACACTTAGGATTATCTAAGTTCTAAGTGGTTTCTAAGTGGGTAAAGCTCGAAATATCACCAAATTCAATACAGATTCGGAGTCTACCCTAATAAACCTAGGTTTACCAAACGCTGGCTGGGTTATGTTAGGTGTCCTCTCCAGCAGGAGGGGGGAGAAGAAGGGAGGAGCAGCTGCACTGCGCTTCGCTCCCGCCACAGTCTTCTAATCTAACTCATTGAAAGGATTTCTGGGTGCTCAAGTATTTCTGGGCGGTAAAAAAGAAATAACCACGAAGGCTGTGGCAGGAGTTTCTGTGGAGCACTTTCAGGAGGTGAAGGCTATAAAAAGTGTAATTTTAGTGTGTACGTAAGTGTACAAAAAAGTGTACATGCAAAGCTGCTGGAATGTCATTGGAAGTGTCATGGTAGTTTATCCTGCTCAAATAAATAACATTTAGATATCACCATGACATACTCCTTAAAGCAGTATAACTTATGTAAAGATTTTTTTTCAATAAAGTTTAATTAAATAAAACTAGAATTATCATATTCTTTTAGTTTTTTATTTAACGACCTAATACAAATAATAATAAATCTAGGTTTATTAGGGTAAAGTACGAATGTATTTTGATTTTGGTGACGTTTCGGGCTTTATCCAAGGAACTCAGATAATCCTAAGTTTACCCGTAACATTTACAAATAAACCAGTACTTTGAACACGCAAATAAAATAAATACAAATTAATTATTTATCCACGAGCTCAATCTTATGAAATGTAGAGGATTATTTTTGCTTTTGTTTCTTTGGATTTCGTCATTCCTTGATTGGGTAGTTGGCACAAATATTTTACAACTTACTTCATTGTAAAATATGAGTTTGATTCCTTTTGTAGTTTCGCTAGTCGTTCATTTTAAATCCATTAACATTGTCTTTTATTTAAAAATGTATAATGAAGTGGCGAAGGGTCAACTTTTTAGCTCAAAGAACCAATAATCATTTTGAAATGAGGGAATCTTAAATGGCAACTTACTTCTAAGTGAAGCGCGTCATACACTAGATTATGCAATGATCTGGTAATTCATCCAATAAATTTAGCTCTGCTAGGGGCTTATGTTCACCAATAGATTTGTGAAGCGTTATAACGATGACAAATTTTGATTATTTTACTTTTAAAAAGTATGACGTCATTTGCCTTCTGGAATTGAAAATTTGCTGCACCCTTCCATATCTGTTACATAATTTTATTCTGTATTATAATAAAAACTAGAGTTTTATTATAAAAACTATTAGTCAATATCAGGTAACATTGTTGGCCGATAAGTTACTCTGATCATTGCAATAATATTTTTGTGTCGACCGAGCATTACACGGCAGTGCATTATTTTGAAATTTTGAAATTACAGGAAAGTGGCACCTAAAATGAGACCAAAGGTTATCTCATTTTTTTCAATAATCTTCAATCCTTTAAATTCCCTTTATTAGTAACCACCATTGCCATAAGAGCTTCAAAACATATAGTTCTCCATATTATAAATTACTTTACTCTAATGATTCCATTTTCAAAAATGATATTCCTGAGCAAAAATCTGACGCGAAAGGCTGTGGAGGACAGGGCGAGAAGATAACTATCCCGCCGCTGTCCACTAGCATGCATTCAGGGTGGGCTCGCCAAGCCCACACGGGGTGGCGTCTTCGGGCAACCATGCGGGTCCCGACCCGACTAGACATTATCTAAGCTTCAGAGATTAACGTAAATAGATGACTTAACTCCTCCCTCCCATTTCCACCATCGGACAACATCGGCGGTTTTCACCACATTGTTGCCGATTTTCCACGAATTTGAACTAAACGCTTTCAGCAAAAGAGCGAAGTAAACTGCCGACGTCAGTCTTTCCGTCCGATTACAATCTGGCCGTCTTCAAGGCAAGAGTGTTAAGGTTGTTATCACACTAAGACAGAGCGATTTAGAAATAATTTATAGTAGAATTTATAATAAGTAATAAGTAAAAAAAAAAAACATAATTAGTGTTAATAGCATTGCTAGTATGATTAATAAATAGGTATATCGTAATGCATTTAGGTACGCTATCAGACATAGGCAGGCAAATTGAAATTGACGTTATATCAGTAATCCATTGTTATAAGAACGTTTTTTATAAAATCTACTTCAACCGTAAATGATTGACCTACAAAAGTTTCCAAATGAAATCTGAAGCCGAAACAAGAAATCAATCAACTCAATTCACGCTTGTGTAACCGCAAACGTTTTACTAGAATAAACATTAATTGTTTTACAGCCGCTCGAAAACCACTCTTTAACGCTTAGTATCTTCATTTTATTGTTGAGTTCATCTCTAACTTACTAAATAATTAAAAAATATAAACGTCCGTATGTTTTGAGTCATAAGAGCCTTTTTGTTATAATTTTTTCTTCTTAACGTGAATAAAACGGTCTGCTTTCATGGACTATTACTTTAATAGGTTACTGATTATCGGAACAATGTCTCCATTTCAATGCATTAAAACCTCGTATTCCTTGCCTTTAGAAACAATTTTTATAGAAATTGAATGCTTTAATCAATACCTTTAATTTCTATCGTGCAATTACCACAGCTCCTCTGATTTCAATTAATAAACATTGTAAACTAATAAATGTAACAACTTTCACTACTATATTTAACAGTGGTAGAGCCACGCGGCAGCTTTTGCTGTCGTACGGAAGGGCCGGCTCGAACCGGGGTGGTACCACGACCTCACAGAAAACCAGCGTGAAGTAGAGGTTTACTTCTGCGTTTCGTTTGGTGAGTGCAGGTGGCCGAAGGCCCTCTTTACTGGAAATGAGGCATTCCATCTTAGTCCTCACGGGTGACAACGCATCTACATTTTGATTTGTAATAGAGGATAGATGTAGATGTCTATGGGCCGCAGCTGCCACTTACCGTCGGGTGAACTGTGTGCTCGTTTGTCAACCTTATCATATAAAAAAAAATACTATTTAGTTATATAAAACTAATTTTTGTTTTATTTATAATATAGCTGTGGAAACTATTGACAATAGAGCAAAGTGATGTGCTACAGTTTTATACAGGACATCAATATCTAAAAAAAAAAGTTTCGCGATACCATATGTCTATTTCAGTTATGTCACAATAACTACTAACTAAATTATGTATATACATAACTAGGCCACATTATTCGTACCTAGGTATCCAAATAAATCAGTTCGTATTCAAGGTTATATCAGTACCTGCACCATGCATAACCACCAATTACGTTAACCGTGTAATTTAAGTTTTACATTTTTCACTTTTTAAATCTTTTTTTTTAATTCAGAAACCGTCCGTCGTGATGTCTCCTTCGATGTTCGCATGTCACGAGGCGCACACGCAGGATATAGGCGGGTGAAACCGCGGGGCACAGCTAGTCCATTTATAAGAGTGGCGGTGTAAGAATATCCACTACTACATATTATAGTTCCCGCGGGTAACGTAAATGGCGACAGAAAGAAAGTGAAACAAGTGACGTGCAGCAGCATCTTTCTGATAACAACTTAATATAATAAAAAACTGAGGTTGCTAACCCGCCAGCTAAACGCGGCAACAATTGCAAAATCCCCCATATTAAGCAATCTATGGAGTAAGCCTGTGTTAAGCAATAGACTTTAATAAGCTGTAATAGATTTATAAGAGACTTTATTACATCTGTTTTATTACTTGGGCTTCCTCTATACTCTAAACTTCTGTCTTTGTAGTTATGGTTTTAATAAAGCAATTTAGTCATAATTATCAGGCCAGCCACATTGAGATAGCCAAGAGCAAGTAGCAATTAAATACAATAAACAATTTCATTGATCGAATTTAATCGTATCCGGATTGCTCGCATACTATTATAA
Source organism: Parnassius mnemosyne (assembly GCA_963668995.1). Taxonomy (NCBI): domain Eukaryota; kingdom Metazoa; phylum Arthropoda; class Insecta; order Lepidoptera; family Papilionidae; genus Parnassius; species Parnassius mnemosyne. Next base: position 15,798,649 of record CAVLGL010000091.1, read on the forward strand.
ATAGAGAGCTAAAGTTACAGCTCATACACCGTTACACGGCTGAGCACTGGCCTCCTCTAATATCTGAGAAGGTTTTAAGGCAAGGAAATATCTTCAAAATATCTTTTATTTTATTTCGCAGACAATGTTTTCTTTCACCGCCTTCACCCTTTTTGTATATAAAGCTTTGATGCGTCTGTTCGTGATCGTATAGCGTTTGACAACTTAGTTTACTGATTAAGGCTGTATTCACACAATATATTTGTTTTGCCTGGACGATGGTTCATAATAGCTATTATTTATATTCACAATATAATCATTGGTTTTTGGTTTTGTCTCAAAGAAAACCCAAAAGAAAATCACAAAATTTAAACTGTAGCAGAAAAGGCTGTAGCCAATTTATTAATAACTTTTATATTTACACTGTAAGAAGTTGAGTGAATTTGGAGTCAAATTCATCGCGCCACCTTTTGAAAAGGGCAGAACAACATCTGCCGACTGTAGACTGTTTGTCAATGACGCGTATTTTAGCATTTAGCAGACTTAGTTTTGCAGCATATGCTGTATATGATTATATATAATTGTTCATGGACTACATACTCTGCTCCCGAACCTTCAGTTGAATTACTAACTTCCCCATCACTACCACTATTACTACAGTCCATCGCAAGGTCACTGTTGTGAGTAGGCCTTTCTCATAGATTGTTACAATAGACGGCCATGAGCCACTTTCATTCATCGATTTAGCTGTGTGTTTCATCATATAATCACTCCGTCTAGTGGGGATTATATTCATAGAGGAATTGATAAAGCCATGCTGCAGCCATGCTGCAGCCATATTACTGGTATAGTTGTAGCACGAATGGGTTGGCTCGACCGGGAAAGGATCACGCACTCATACAATAGCAGCTCAATGCTGTATTTTGTATGGTGAGTGGAGAGAATCGGAGACCCTTTTTACTGGAAACGAGGCATTCCATCTTAGTCCTCACGATTTACAACGCATCTGCATTTTGATTCGTAATCGAGGATAGATATAGATGTCTATGGGCACATACACACAGCAACCAATTACCATCAGGTGGATATGCTCGTTTGTCACCTTAATCCTCAATTATGCCGTATAAAATATATACGGCGTAATTGAAACGCTTGGAACATCTAACTTATAGTGAATATAATATAAAAACTACTTAGTAATGTGTCTATTACGTTAATAAATAAATAAACATTTCGCCTCTTCTTTTGGTCCCACTATCTCGTTTATTTTTATTGTCTGGTGACACTTCTGGGTGCTAATATTCCCTTCGTCTCACATAGAACACATAACCATTCGCAGCTAACCCTCATTTGAGAAGCGGACACGATGATTTCAGTAAATTTGTTGGGCCATTACACTCTTTGTATACTGCGGTTTGTACAGCGCTAAGCGCTTACTGTTAATTTCACTATACGCGATCAATCCAAGCGGGTTTAATCTCCACCAGCGCCAATAAAAGTGTTAATTGCAATTTTAACTGATAACGAAGTGCTCAGATAAAAACAAAAAAATCGTACGTATGTGAAGTAAGGCAATACGTATATGAGTAACTCAATCAGTGCGGATTATCCTTAAGGCAAACTAGGCACGTGCCTAGGGGCGCGTGATTCAAAGGGGCGCGCGCTATAGTTCTTTAACGAAGAATGTGCGTATCGACGACAGTAGTCAGCAATTGCAGTGCGGAGCTCCCTTTTCCGTCCAAGGCCAAAATATGATATAAGTAGTTTAATTTGCAAAATAAGCAGATATAATTTATAATATATGGCTACCGGAGGGGCGCCGATGTTGTGCAAGCTTAGGTCGCTGTCGACATTTAATCCGCTTTTGAACGCAATTAGTACAGCGGAGTAATTGCCCCATAAACTGCTGAGCACAAGCCTCCTCTCCTTTCTGCCAGGGTTGTGGAACTACTTACATACGTAGGTGATAAAATTTTATACATTTTTAAATATGAGTTAATTAAAATGTATATAGCTCGATTATGGCCTGTTGAGAAGGGGGACCTCCTTTCCACTGAAACTAGTAAAGAGGGTTCAATCTTAGTCCTCAAGGATTAACAACATATCCGCAATTTTAAGTTTTTTATTTAGAATATATGTAGGTATTAGTGTCACAAGAACCACAGACCATAAAGAGAACTGTGTTTTTTTTTATAGGATAGGGTGACAAACGAGCACACAGTCCACCTGATGGTAAGTGGTTAACTGTGGCCCATAGACATCTACATCTATCCTTGTTTGCGAATCAAAATGCAGATGCGTTGTCACCCGTGAGGACTAAGATGGAATGCCTCTTTTCCAGTAAAAAGGGTCTCCGGTTCTCTACACTCACCATACGAAACACAGCAGTGTTAAGCTGCTATTTTACGCTGGTATTCTGTGAGAGCGTGGTCCTTCCCCGGTCGAGCCGATCCATTCGTGCTACAACTATACTACTAATATAGCTGCAGCATGGCTCTACCACGTAAAAAAAAATGTGTGTAATATGATCACAATTAATACACAAAAACGCGAAGGCTTAATTCTAGCAGCGTACCGGTGCTGTACTAACAATTACCGTATCCCACCCCGTCGGTGTCGTAAAATTTGACTTAGGTAAATAGCAGGAAGACGAATAGAATAGAATAATTTCTTTTCGATATAAATTACAAGAACACATATTGAATGTCAATTATGCTTTTACCATTGATTCTAAAAAACCCTCTGTCCTAAGAAGAACCAGCAAGAAACCTAGAGGAACTTTTTCCGTTATGGTCTCTTGTAGATGAAGGCACAAATATCTATTGTATCTACTTCATTAGCCCCTTAAGACACGGGCCTTTCCCGTTATAGGATTTACAGATTGTAGATTAACGATCACGGTTACAGACGTCTCGCACCTTTAACACTGCTGCCAGTCGCAGGTTTGAGTATTTCACGTATAGCCGTAAGATGTTTCAATCAGGTCGCCTCTTTTATTAAGCAATTGATCACAAATCCACTGTTGAACATAGGTATCTCCATTAATTGGTTATAAAGGATATATTTGCGATAATTTCCTCGCTTGAAATGTATGACAACCGCAGTTTTCTTTTTTATTATAGAGTTATAATCAAGATGCTGCTGCCCATCTCTTGCTACAGTTTCCCTCTGTCACCTTTAAGACACCTACGGAATTATATGAGGTAACAGACTTTTCAAGAAGAAATTTTTGTATCTATCAGTTTTATAGTGCTTTTTTCTTATAATACGGGAAGTAGAGATAGTATTCTTAGAAATAACTGCTTTCAGAAGTACCGAGACTGGCAATCGGACAAAGAGGCAAATCCATCCACAACCACTAAATCCAAAGTTCTCAAACTGATGATGGGTGCAGCAATGACACTACGTTAATCAAGCCAACAGATTAGTCTGAGGAATATGGGCGGATCATGCGAGATATACGTACAGGCCAGGGTTAGTTAGTTAAGTAAGCTATGCTTACAACAACCTAGGACTAACCAGCCAAAAGACTTTTAGAAGTGATAAATAATGAATATATTTCCTCTGTTTGCCAGTTTCATGGCCACGTAAGGAGTTTATCTAGCGACATTGTTCCTCTGATTGCGTTATCGAAGCGGAATTCGATCTGCACATAGAAATAATATTATTTATACGGAATGAGTATTTTATCTTTAGCGACTGAAGGAAGTTCCGTAACTACGGGAAATATTTAAGTTGGATTATTTCTATTTATATTCTCTATATTTCTGCTTGCAAATAAACTTACCTTTAAATTTGCTTAAGATACAAAGAAATTGTAAGATAACAGTTTTCCACCCGTGCGGTGATGGCGTAAGGGAATCCAATACGCCATATTATATCCCTACCTACCCACATTTACTAGGTGGTCGGTCTCCTTTATTGCCTAGGAGCCCGTCTGGGTAGGAAGGTGATTTTTATCTATTTTCAAATAGCAATGCTTACATTCCTGTAGTGCGGTGTGAAGCGTATAGAGATCCAGTGTTCACACATTTGGACGTAGTTATACAAAAACTTTCCAACGCACAAGTCATTCAAAAATGTGTTAAATATACAGATCTACTTATTTTGACATCTTCATATGACGTAGTTATACTAAAATTTTCCATCCCAAGTCATTCAAAAATGTGTTAAATATACAGATCTACTTATTTTTACATCATCTTGTATGAATGACTTGTGGGTTGGAACGTTTTTGTATAACTACGTCCATTTTATCTTGGTCCTCAGAGCTGAGAACACACCAAAAGTCTTATTTATTTGAAATAGGCTGCTGGTGTCCACGGACTGCAGTAGCCATGTACTATCAAGTGGACTGTAAGTTCGTGTATCATTTTCATAAAAAAAAACATTTATCTTGCGGGTATCGTAAGAAACAGGAGAGGGGTAGCAGCATCTTCCTGATAACAAACTTACAATAGTAAAAATTAAGGTATATTTTATTGTATATATTGTTTTTTTATGGGATAAGGGTGACAAACGAGCACACAGTCCACCTGATGGTAAGTGGTTGCTGTGACCCATAGACATCCACATCTATCCTCAATAAATAATCAAAATGTAGATGCGTTGTCACCCGTGAGGACTAAGATGGAATGCCTCCTTTCCAGTAAAAAGGGTCTTCGGTTCTCTACACTCACCACACGAAACACAGCAGTGTTAAGCTGCTATTTTACGCTGGTATTCTGTGAGAGCCTGGTCCTTCCCCGGTCGAGCCAACCCATTTGTACTACAACTATACTATTAATATAGCTGCAGCATGGCTCTACTACGTATTAAATGTATGTGTATGTCGTTGGACGACCTGGTAAGACATGCAGGAAATCGTGTATGCAAGTGGGTCAGGATCGTGATATGTGGTATTCCTTAAGGGAGGCCTTACTTGAGTAGTGGAGAAATGTGCTATTGCTGTTTAAGAAAATGATAAAATTCCACGTACTTTTTAACGTAACTTTTTTTTATATAATCACCCATACAATCGATGCATCTCTGCCAACGCAGAGGCAGTTTATTGATACCCTTCTTAAAGAAATCAGCTGTACAGGAGGCAAGAAATTCTTCAAAGGCATTTGGTACTGCCAAATCCAAATTCTGGATAAAGAAGAAGTATGAGCAAGGTCTGGTGAGTAAGGCGGATGACGGAGAGATTTTAACTCCAGCATTTGTAACTTGGAGACCGTCTGTGTTGTACCGCAATGACGTCACCGTTGTCGTGCAGAAGCAGCGGGAACGGGCGATTAACTAAAGTTGGTTGAAGACGTGCGAGCTTCTCATTCATTGTGTTCAGTTCTACACAGTACACATCTGCAGTAACGCTCATCACGTTGGGTAAGAAGCTGTGATAAATCACACCGGCGCTAGATCACCAAACAGAGACCATTACTTTTCTAGGTAAGTTTTTGTTTAGGGCATTTTTCAACGTACTGAACCAGGATCCAACCAACTTGCTGAGTGCTTGCGATTGTCAAACAGAATCCATTTTCTACCGACTTCAAAAAAAGGAGGCACGCAATTCGACTGTATGTTCTTTTTTTTTTGTGTTACCTCATAACTTTTTTCTACGCACGCACGCACGCACGCACGCTCGCATCACGCACGCAAGCACGCACGCACGCACGCACGCACGCACGCTCGCACGCACGCCCGCACGCACGCACGCACGGCCGCACGCACGCACGCACGCACGCCCGTCGGCACGCACGCACGAACGCACGCACGCAAACACGCCCGCACGCACGCACGCACGCACGCACGCACGCACTCGCGCACGCACGCAAGCACGCACGCACGCACGCAAGCACGCACGCACGCACACACACACACACACACACACACACACACACACACACACACACACACACACATTCATACACACATACTCTCTCTCTCTCTCTCACACACACAAGATTGGAAGATCATAGACTTTTTTTTTAATTTAGGGTAGCGAGACAGCCTATCTTAGTCCTCAAACTGACAGCGCATCTGCATTTGAACTCTTTATGAAAGATAGGTGCAGGTTTCTATTGCCACAGCATATACTGACTATCAAGTGGTTAACTATGCGTTCGTAGGTAATATTTACTAGAACAGTAAAAGATAAATACATATTGCAAAACAAGTATTCCATTGGGTTCTTATGTTGAATTTGGAGTCTAATAATAAGTCTAATGTAGAATTAAGTGTAGAATCGAGCTTACACATAAAGTCACATACAGTAAAATTTAACAATCTATAACAAAATTGCGTCTTATCTAAAACCAAAACTTCTTTTATTTTCAACTAAATTTTTCAACAAGTTTAATGCTAGAACGCCTTACACTGTCTCAAATATGTTTTTATTTATTTGTAACAAGGTGGCTATCTATTAAAATTATTTAAGTTGTAAGGAGTATCCAAAATGTGTCATACAAGATTCCCCGTGATATTAAATTTGCCTGACCATCAAGTTTAACCTGAGCTTAATAGTGATAATTCTTTGGAAATGAGCACGTTGATGAGTTGTGAGCAAGTAAATAACGATACGAACACTTCAGTATAAATTTCTTTGATGCGCCTAGTGAGAAAAGCCGTTGATTCAGCATTAATAGCTGTTAGTTCAACGCAGAGTTGTTGAATTAAATTTATGACTCATACAACCAGAGTAAAATATTAGGATTCATGGTTATTTGAGCCTGAAAATCTTACACGTTAGGGTCGAGGCTAGTGGGTTAAACGATTTGCTGACTGATTATTGTGACTGTACCTGACCAATTCGCAGTGGCGCAGTTAAAAGTAATATTAAAGACATCTGACATCAGAAATTTTATTCATTCCGTAGAGTTTGAAACTGTTCAAGTAAAGTTAGTTAGTAGCAATTATGTAAACAAGCGATTTTTTTTTGATTTTTTTAAAAAAAACGTTACCTCGTTTTTTATCATATTCTTACATAATCATTCAAATTTTGAGCTATATTCAAAATTTCAAGTTTCCTGCTCATCAGGAAGTTAAATTAAAATCAATAACTAAATTCCACCCGGAACGACAGACAAACAAGTAAGTGAATTCATAAAAACGTGGCAAAATGGATAAGAATTGAATACGGTTACTGTGAAAAAAAAAAAAACGCTATACAACTGTTACTTATTTACTTTCCTTGGAAGTTCATTAATAAACATTGTCCAAAAATATTCAGAATGTTGTAATGAAATAAACTCAATCCTCAATTACTGGAGAGCTAGGACTGTAATATAAAAACGAATCAACATTTATTCGTGCAAAGATAAAAGTGCTCGGATCTACCAGTCGAAGCCTTACAATCTGTTCTAAATCCGTGCTCAATAAATATAAATTCAATTTTAACTGTTTTTACTGGAACAATATCGTGTTGCGGACTTATCTCAATTTGTTCATATAATACCTGAGTATTATATTGTTTATTTTTGATTTTTTACACAGAAAAATAAAGAAACACGCGTGTGAAAATACACTTTACTTTAATAATTCAACGGTTTTTTTTTTCGCCTTTCTTAATGAATACACCAAAAGAGTGGAATAATTTACCGGCGTCTGTCTTCTCGCACGAATACAAGGCGTCTAGAAGGCAAGAGAGTAGGCTTTGTTACGCTAAGACAGTGCGATGTACCGTCCGTGGTTTCATTACTACTTACCACCAGGTGGGATTTTATTCAAGCACATGTAGTAAGTACCAGGGCGGCTGAAAAGTTCGCGGCCTACGATACTTAACGATGAGTAATTAGCTTGTTACTCATGTTACTAGTTGCAACACTCAGTAGTATCAATTACTTATTGACCAACAAATATCACCATGTCAGCCGAATCTCGAAATTCTCGGAGTTTTGAACACCGCACCGTGATACAATTCCTCGTAAAGAAGGGAAATACATCAAAAGACATTTTTGAAGACATGTCATCGGTTTTTAGGATTCTCCACCTTTACATACGATGGTGAAAAAATTAGTCCCTCATATATATAACGAGGACGAGAGAGCTGTGAAGACCACCCTCACCCGGACCTGACCTGACCTGTCACGGTACTGACCGAAGAAAACGTCCGAAGAGTCGAAAAAATTGTTCTGGCCGACCAAAGAATTAAATTGTGGCAGATTGCTGAAGAACTGCAGATTAGCAAAGAATGAGTTGGAGAAATTTTACATGAACATTTGAATATGAGAAAAATTAGCGCGCGCTGGATACCGAAAATGCTCATACCGCTCAACAAGCAACGTCGACTCACAAGTTGCAAAGATTTTTCGGAGCTAGTCGGCGATAACAAGGAAGACATTTGGCAACAAACGAAGAGAAGAGAATAGATGAAACATAGATTCACCAATAGATCCGGAGTCCAAACAAGAGTCCATGAAAGGGATAAAAAAAGGAGAAACGCCGCCGAAGAAATTCAAGCTGGAAAATTCGGCGTCCAAGCTAATGGCGACTGTTTTCTGGGATAGCGAGGGAATTTTGCTTATCCACTACCTACACAGGAGAACTGCGATGAATGTCTACTATGCCAATTTATTGACTCAGGTTCGTGAGTCTATTGTTCAGAAACGACATGGGAAACTTACCCGCGGAGTGCCCTTTCTGCAAGACAATGCGCCCGTTCACATCGCACATGTTGCGAGGCAAGCCCTGAAAGACACGGGGTTTCCCAGAGATTGATCGCCCTCCGTACATCCCAGACCTAGCACCTAGCAATTTTTTCCTGTTTCCCAATTTGAAAAAGGACTTACGGAGCCGGAGATTTGCAGATGAAAAAGAAATGAAAGCTTCGGTTGATCGTCATTTTGAAGAGAAAGATACAGAATATTTTTTGGTGGGTTAAAGACATTGTATGCGAGATGTGAGAAATTTATTTCACTTGAGGGAGATTATATTGAAAAATAAAAAAATCAGAAACCATAGATTTTCTTTCATTGAGTACCTTAGGCCGCGGACTTATCAGCCGCTCTAAGTAAAAAAGACGAACGAGAGTTAATTTTACAAACAAAATATCCAAGAAATCTTCTTCTTCTTCCTTTCTCTTTTCTTCTTTCTTCTCTTCTTTTATTTAATTTTAATCCGGGAACTTTTCAGAAGTAAATTTTGTATTTTTTTATAGGATAGGGTGACAAACGAGCACACAGTCCACCTGATGGTAAGTGGTTACTGTGACCCATAGACATCTACATCTATCCTCAATAATTTTAGTATTGCATGCATTTTAGACCCGTTTTAAGTAGTTATTTTTTTTAAATGAGTGCGTGTATGTTATTTTTTGAATTTTCATGCTCAACGTGTGATGTTACTCATTGAGCGTACAAAGTAAAATTATCATCAGCCTGCGAAAGACCGCAACTGGACATAGGCCTCTCCCGAGGCTCACCTCTTAGGCCGATCTTCCACTTCAAGTCGCACCTTCTAGGCAGAGGTTAAACCACACGGCATTAACAGTATTCAATGTTCTATAAAAAAAGATTTCAAAGTGATACCTATAACTGTAAACGGTTAACCGTTCTTGGAAGAACAATCCTGAATGCAGCGTCGATTAAAAAATATCCATATCCATACTTAATATTATAAATCCGAGAGTTTGTGCGTGTGTGCGTGTGTGTGTATGTTTGTTACCTCTTCGCGCTCAAACGGCGTGACGGATTTGGACGAAATTTGGTACACATATAGATTATAACCTGGAATAACACAAAGGATACATTTTATTGCGGTAAAATAACTCATTCCTACGGGAAGAACGAAAACTTCATCTTCAGTTGAAACTTTACCTATTTTTAGCACGCTTTTTTCATGTTCCAGTGGGAAAATCGAAATCATTATGTCGCGGGTGAAACCGCGGGATGGAAAGCTAGTTTTCTTAATAAAGGCTTTTAAAATGAAATTTCACTCTTTATGCATAAAAGTGAAACAATTATCATAAATTAGAAATTCAAACGAAAAGTCATATGTAAAAAGTAAGTTCAGAGAACTTACTTTTTACATATGACCCAGTTCTGTCGATACTATCAAATTTTCATTTCATTACTTTACTAATTTAAACAATAATATTAGAGTTTAAAAATCTTAAGCATCAATATCAGTGAACGTGAGTTGTGATGATCTTAGTGAGGACACTAAGGCATAGTCATCAAATTCTTGGATTATCATCGGTTCTTAAAACATCTGCGAAATTGTGAAATACGTACATACAACAATACATTTCAATATTTAAATGAAACGTGCCCAAGACTATACCCTATTTTTCTATTTTTAATAAAAGTATATAATATGCAATAGATACTGTAAGCAGTTTGGCAAAAGCCGTTCTAAGAATATCAACAGGTATAAATAGAAAGGGGGCTCATGGCAACGCTTTGAAAATCAAAACTTCACCTAAAATTCTCCCAAAAAAAAGGGAGGATTTTAGAAGTTGCGAGAAGCTAAGAAAGTCCTCTTAGATATATATAACATTCACTATGGGCTTGGGAGTAAAGAAAAACATCGTACATGTCTGAGAAGAAATTTAACTTGAGTACAGTATACGCCAACATACCCAGTACATTTTGGCGTATAATGTACTCAAGTTATCCCATGTTTCCAAAACATCTCAGTATTGAGATGATACCTGTCTCCAGGAATGGGAGGTACATAAGCCGTAACCTTACTTTTTATAATCACTAACAAAAAAGGCTCCCGGAGAACAAAAGCCGTCATCACATAGTTGCCCACAGAAGTGACAGTTAATTACGGGGTAAATTACCGATTAACGTCGAACTAAGCATTAGTTTTACCCTAGCGGTACTACCTCGGCTCCTTAGTGATTATTTTCTAATACAAATAATTTACATGTTTTGACTTTGTTTCAAAAGCAAGATGGAGAAACTTAGTACGTTTAATTATTTTATTATATAATAATTATTTAGTACGATAATTTTCACACAGTAACAACCTCATAAAATATGAAGAACAACCTTCATTTGTTATTCGATGAATTTATTCTATAAATTTGAATTAATACACAGAGACCTAAGATAATCAAACTTAAGCAAATCTGAAATTAAGAGCCAGACTGTTTAATCTTCAATTTCAAAGTTCAAAATATTTATTGGTAATAAAGTTTGCATACCACTTAATAGTGGATTGTATTAATTCAAGATCTGAATTATAATAGACAGTGGAGTAGTAGTTTTAAGTATAATTAGTGTATATCTAAGTTTATATTTCAAACGAGTAATTCAAGTGTTTCGATTTCATTTATTTAAACATTTTTATACGTAGTAGAGCCATGCTGCAGCTATTATAGTAGTATAGTTGTAGCACGAATGGGTCGGCTCGACTGGGGAAGGACCACGCTCTCACAGAATACCAGCGTAAAATAGCAGCTTAATGCTGCTGTGTTTCGTGTAGTGAGTGTAGAGAACCGGAGACCCTTTTTTACTGGAAAGGAGGCATTCCATCTTAGTCCTCACGGGTGACAACGCATCTGCATTTTGATTCGTAATCGAGGATAGATGTAGATGTCTATGGGCCACAGCAACCACTTAGCATCAGGTGGACTGTGTGCTCGTTTGTCACCATTATTTTATAAAAAAAAAGACATAATAAACGTTCCTTTTAATTATCGAAATCACATGCTAAGTTTGATGTATAATATACAGTTAATCATTAAAAAAGCAAAGTAAGAAGAAATGAGAATACGCTGGGCACATATCATCTCTTAAACGTCATGGAATAATTAGACTGACGCTTTGCTCTAGTCTGTGCTGACGAACTTAACCGCTAACGTTACAGTACTCGTATATTTAAAGTCCACTGCTGAGCATTGGCATCCCCATAGATTGCCTCATAGAGGAGTTTTCGACATATTTGCCAAACCTCACTGGCGGGTTGACAACCGTAATTTTTTATTACTTTAAGTTATTATTAAGAAGATGCTGCTACCCATCTCCTGTTTTAGTTTTCCTCTACCGCGTCTTACAACAGCCACGGGACGACTTGCTAGTGTAAATGTAACAAGTCTGTTGCGCGCTCTTATCTAATTTTATTTTATTTTAACATTCTATTTGCTACATATAACAATGTTAAATAATTTTAGTAATAACGGTGTTTCTTTAATTAAATTCATTTTGTTTTTTCTATATTACTATGCCTAAATGGGCATCATGATACTGTACTGTAAATTCTTAAACCAACCCTTATGCTGCGTATAGACTTACGCAACTTTTTTTTATAGCATAAGGGTGACAAACTAGCACACAGTCCACCTGATGGTAAGTGGTTACTGTGGCCCATAGATATCTACATTTATCCTCAATTACGAATCAAAATGCAGATGCGTTGTCACCCGTGAAGACTAAGATGGAATGCCTCGGTTTCCAGTAAAAAGAGTCTCCGGTTCTCTACACTTACCATACGAAACACAGCAGCATTAAGCTGCTATTTTACGCTGGTAGTCTGTGAGAGCGTGATCCTTCCCCGGTCGAGCCAACCCATTCGTGTTACAACTATACCAAAAATATAGCTGCAGCATGGCTCTACCACGTACGTAACATTCAATGTAACATGAAAGGAGCATTTCATCAGTGTGGACGCAGCGCGCGCACGAACGTGTACATACTCGTACATACTCGCATCTGTTTCCGGCGTCCGCGCGAAGCGCGAACAGAGCGTCAATCTGCTGAGAACAGGCGAAGAGAAAGGAGTGTGACGACCAATTGGTAATTCTGAGCTCTAAAGTCTTAAAAAAATGGCGATGACCTCGACGGTGTTGGCGTACAGAGTTGTACAGACTGTGAGCTGATGCAGAATTAATGACAGACATGAGATTTCAGCACGTGTTCAGTTCTTGTTCGCGCGCGGCTGAACACAACCCGTCCTCAATGGCGCTCCAAACACATTGCGCGCCCCTTTGTGTTCATTCGAAAAACTGACATATCACGGATCGCTCTAAGCGCGACTTGTAATGCTCGTAGCGTACTCATGAAAGTGGGTGCTGACCGGCGTTACGGAGTTGTGTGTGGAGTTGTGTTACACAGCGGGCGTTCGTTCAGTTAGTACGGGGAAACAAGACGCACGCAACGAGCAACGAGCTGCTCGTTACTCTTTGCAAGTGCTCCATCCCGCTGTCGGTTTTTTTGGGAATCCTTTGAGTGTTACGCACTTCAGTCAGTACGTCAGGGCGAATCGTCAGCGCATATGGCACAAGCGTCGATTCTAGGTACTTCGGGCCTTTAGACAAACATAAAACCCTCTATTTCATCATAGATCCCAATACAACTTCGTCATCCGATATCTTGACTACGAGTGGCAACAAATCTGGGCGAGCAACCAGTTCAAGACGAGCGTGTTACACGGATTTTAGCACATGGCGTAACGTATCATGTTCGCTTCGTATGGTACACTGCGCCCCGTATTACCAGTCAGTACCCACTTAATTAACGGTTCGCGCGCCCAAGGCGTCCACACTATAAAAATTTGTTACAGAGTGTGTTACATTACATAATACGTTGAATACCAGCGTAAAATAGCAGCTTAATCCTGCTGTGTTTCGTATGGTGAGTGTAGAGAACCGGAGACCCTTTTTACTGGAAAAGAGGCATTCCATCTTAGTCCTCACGGGTGACAACGCATCTGCATTTTGATTCGTAAACGAGGATAAATGTAGGTGTCTATGGGCCACAGCAACCACTTACCATCAGGTGGAATGGGTGCTCGCTTGTCACCCTATCATATAAAAAAAAACTAATGTGGACTGCAAATTCTTTAATTTCATATTACATCACATGTAACGTAATATAAGTCTGTACGCGGCAAGTGTATGCACTCGTGAATGCAATAAATTATTACGACTAAACCTATCTATTCAGCAATGGACTTGAGTGACTGTAGTAATAGTTGTAATAGTAGTTCGTATCGTTTAGTTAGTTGTAGTAATAGTAGTTCGTTTAGTTTAGTTAGTTGTAGTAATATTAGTTCGTTTCCGGTGGAGCTGAGCCAACATGTTGCAGCCACTCTACCAAAACATAGTGATTCTAAGATGTTATAAAAAATGTACTTTAATTTCATCAGCCTGTAAAAGATGATTACCGGAAGTCAACTGGACACAGGCCTTAATCTTCACGATTGTTAGGCGAATTGGCGATCGCTGTTCCAGATGCCTTATATCCTTGACGCTGCTATTATGAAAATTGATTGTGCTTGACTGGGGAATATATAAGAGGGCTCTTACATATTCATTCATCTAAGTATACGCTTCATAGTACAATATTTTTTTCTTAAACTTTTTTTTTATTTAAAAGAAAGATAAAAGAATGTTTTCCTTGGAGCCCTTTTCCTGTTAGCACTCTATGTCCTACGTTTTATGACTTATAACGGTTTCATGATTTACAATTAAATTTACGACATTGATTGTATTAATGTTGTTTCTAAAGTCTTGGTTACCTTAAGCCAACCTATGTTTATTCTGTGCCTGAAATCTTGGGGTATTCTCCATTACAATATTTACTAACATTTATATAGAAAGAGAGCAAATAGAGACAACTAAGTTGTTAATTGTAACGGACACCGTACGAGAAACGTCTCCGAAATTACACTACCAACAATTGTCATGTTAGCAAACACAATATATAAATACGCCTGTTGTTTTAATATAATATGTTCAACATGTACAATTGTACCGTGTAGCGGCAGTGTAAGAATATCCACTACCCCATATCGTCGGGATGCTGTCGCAAGAGGCGACATAGGGAAAAGCAGGCAGAGGGCAAAGCAGCAAATGGGTCACAGTATCTTCCTAATAACAACTATAAAAACTGTGGTTGGCCACTGCGGGAAATATCTCCCCTATGAGTTAATCTATAGGAGAGGCCTGTGTTCTGTAGTGGAATTTATTATTATCTATACATATTAATAATTAAGTGTTTGACTTTAACATCGCAATAACTGTCTTTTAGCTCAGGCAGCGGAGGTTATTAGCATGTCATTATGATAAGAATAACCATTTTTAATGTTTCTGTTTGTATACCTGTATGTTTATCAGGCAAATCTTCCAATTGGCTGAACTAATTGCGATGAAACTTCATGAACAGATAGATAGCAATGCCAGAAGTGATCGGGACTATATTTTATCTAAAAATCTTGAATATTTTTTGTGAAATCGAAATAACTATAAAATATTACCTCTCATAAATCCAGGCGAAGCTAGGTCGCTAAGTCCTAGCTCGGTAAGTCGCTATTAATTATTATAAAATATGCAAATTTGTTTTAAGGCATCAATATGTAAATAGTTTCACGTGCCTTTAATTTTCGTTTATACGTAGAAATTATACGAATATTTTTAATACTATTCGCTAATTGTCCCGCCAAACTTGGCGATTCTGGCATATCCTCTTTACAACGGGAAAGGTTCATGTCCAAGTATGGACTATATTCTCATCATCATCAGCCTATCATATAGGCTGATGATGATGAGAATAAGGCTTATAGTGGCAAAATAGCTAAAAGCACACCGGCTGGCAAGATACGTGGTTCCCTAGTACCAGATGTACATTGTTGTCTTCTAGTTGTTGTATTTCATTTATCTTGCCTCTTTTATTATTGTTACCAGTCTTTGGTTACCTATAAAATATTAATTACGAATAAACTGGAATATAATTTGTAAACCATTTTTAATTATAAAAAAAAATATTTAAGAATATATTCAATGTGACTAATTAGTTCACTCATTAAGAAAATGTTGAGTTTTTAATTTATTTTTCTCTATTAAAGGTCAAGGTATCTTCAAGAAATTATTTTATCTTAATTAAATCAGCTAACAATTTTCTCTTAAGAATCCGTCTATCTAACTAGTCTGCTTACGTTTTTTATTTTTTATTTCCTTTTACATTTAACTAAGTCTATTTATTTTCCTACCACATCACACAGCAGCAGCAGCATCTTCCTGATAAGAACGCAATAATAAAAAATGCGGTTTGGATACTATGGCAAATATCACCTCCATGAGAAATATGGGTCCTTTATTTAATAGTGGACTTTTGACGGGCTATAAAATAGGACAGAATAGAATTAAATTTTATTCAATATAGATTTCAACAATATTTATTAAAAGTAATTTAAGTTTTTAACAGTGCTTAGCGTAAAGTAGAAGCTTGCTTCTGCGTTTCGCTTGATTAGTGCGGGTGGCCCGAGGCGCAATGACATGGTAGCAGAATTCAAAAATAAAGACTACCAGCGCCCCTAGTTATGCAGGATCCCTTACTTAGCATCCACGGTCAAGTTACTCTCTTCTTCCTGAGCGTGGGTGCTCAGGCTGCCCCGCTCTATACAAAAATCCCGCTCTATACTACGGCACGGGGTAAACAGAGCGATAAAACCATGGCGACCCACGCCACGCTATCCGTGGACTTCTGCAGCACCAGGGGACTTCTCTCGAACCATAACGCCGTCCACTACCATCTAGGCACTGTGGAGCCGGCCTTGCTCTTTTTGACCTAGACGCAGGTGTCCTCTCCAACTGATACTTTGTACCTGCCCTATCCGGGGTACAAATTAGAACACTTCTTTGTGCCCCGGGCTGAATTTTGAGTATACGTTAGAGAGTATACCTGTTGTCTACACCTCGGCAGTCTTGAATGTACTGACCTGTCCATCCTATGGCTGCGCGTAGCCAGCGACGACTATCCCCGCGTCTACGGGTGCCTATATAGGACCTACAGCGGTAATACCGACACAGACCGACTCATCGACCACGTCCAAATGGCTACAGATTTTTGTTACAACAGATCCCATCCGTAGAGATCGTGATACTTGGGGATTTGAATGCCCACCACGCCGATTATCACGGCTTACGTTTAACCGATCATGTGGGGAGATCTGTTTATGACTTTGCCTTGGTATATGGTCTAACACAACTGGTTACTTCGCCTACGCGGATTCCAAATATGGAGGATCATACACCTACTCTGCTGAACCTTCTGCTGACCTCTCATCCGGACCGATATCAGGTTTCCGTCGATGCCCCTCTCAGCTCTTCGGACCATTATCTGATCCAGAGTGTGGTGCCAGCGATGCCACTCACGCTCCCCTCGTGGTTGCGCTCTGCAGGCTGCCGCCGTGTTTGGCATTACAGGTCGGCGGATTGGAACGTAATGCGGTCTTTCTTTGCATCCTACCTATGTGGGCGGGTTTGCTTTTTGCTGGATGATCCAAGCGCTATTGCTAACTCTGTCACTGATGTGGTACTACAGTGAATAGTACTATTTATTCCATCATCTGTGGTATCTATAGGAGGCACTTATCAGCCTGGATTTGGTCGTTCCTATAAGACTGCATTACGCAGTAAGCAGGAGTGTTATCAGGCCTGGGCTGAGGCTTCGGTGGCTCTGAATGTAAACACTGGCATGCTTAAAAAGAAGTACAACTTTGTCTTCAGGTCCTTCAAAAGAGTTATTGCCAAAACAATGTATAAGCACATTGGCAGAATTGGCGAGAAATTAGTTTGCCTTCCTTCGGGTCATTCGGTGCATTCTGGTCTCTGGCCAAGGCTGTTCAAGGAAATTTCTCTAAGCAATCACTACCATCTCTGCACAGGAAGGACGACTCACTGGCACACGCCGCAAAGGAAAAAGCCAACCTTTTAGGCTCCCTTTTTGTGTTCAACTCGATTCTCGATGACGGGGGAACACACCGCCTGCCATCCCGCAGTGTAAGTGCTCTATGCCTGATATGTGAGTGTGAGCTTCTGCTCTGTGCCCGATGTGCGATTCACACAGTGCTCAGTACACAAAGCACTCCTCTCCTTGGACATACACAAGTCGAGTGGTCCTGACGGAATCCCGCCAATTGTGCTGAGGACGTGCGCTCCAGAGTTGGCACCGGTTCTATCTCATCTAATCCCGTACTCCTACTCCCTATGCATTATCCCGAATTCATGGAAGACAGCTCTAGTGCACCCGATCATTAAAAACGTAACCGCTCTGATCTGTCCAACTACAGACCTATCGCCATCAACTCCTTGTTCTCGAAAATAATGGAGTCCATTATTAACTGCCAGTTCATGCGGTACCGTGAGGAGCACCAGCTGATTAGTGACCGTCAGTACGGTTTCCATCGGGATGGCTCAGCTCGTGATCTTCTTGTTTACCTAACACATAGATGGGTGCAGGCGATCGGGTCCAAGGGGCATTGGCCGTTAGTTTGGACATAGCGATGGCCTTCGATCGGGTCTGGCATAAAGCGCTTTTTTCGAAGCATCCTTCCTATGGGCTTCCCGAGAAATTGTGCAATGGGATCACCATTTTCTTTGCTGATCGGAGCATCAAGGTCGTAGTATATGGTGCATGCTCTGATTACAAGCCTATTAACGCTAGTATTCAACAACGCTGTATCTTTTGCATATTTATGATATGTTGCTAGCTGGTAACATTAATTGCTATGCAGATGACAATCCTGGTGATGTTTTATACACCGGGCGTGCCTTTATTTCTCGGTAAAACATCGCCGAGTACCGGGACAAACTTGTGTCTGAAGTCGAGTTTTTGCTGAACAAAGTCTTGGATTTGGGGCGACTAAATCTAGTCTAGTTTAATCCTCAGAAGACACAAGTTTGCGCATTTACCGCTAAAAAGAACCCCTTCTTCGTTCATCGTATCTCCTCAGTTTTAAGACACTCCCCTTGTTGCCTCAGCCAGTATCGGAATCCTCGGCGTCGACATATCGATTGACGTGCAGTTTCGTTGTCACTTGGATGAGAAGGCCAAATTAGCCTCTAAAAAGCTTAGCGTGCTCATCAGAATGGGACAGTATTTCATGCCGGAACACCGCCAGCAAGTTTACAAGGCGCTGGTTCGGCCGCACATGAAATAATGTTCCCATCTGTGGGCTGGAGCTATCCAGTGCCCGCTCCTTCCACTTGACCGCATCTAGCACAGAGCGGCTCTAATCATCGAGAATACCAGAATATCTGAAAAATCTAAAAAATTATTTGAAAACATGAGAACTCCGCCTACACGCATGAGGGTAGCGTGGTGGATGATTCCTTGCCCTAAAACTTTTTAAGTAATGAAAGGTGGCTTGTGCCCAGGAATGGGACGTATATACACTGTAACTTTACTTTTCACTCGTTCGAACATAATTGTCTTGAGTAAGCTACTAACTTGGATCAGTAATTAAGAAGTTATTCCTTTAATACAAGTAGAGGCAAATGTATACCTCTGCAACAGGCTATCTGCAACTTAGCCTGTTGCAGAGGTCATATTGTTGCTGTTGGCTTTATCTATATTTATGTTGTCTTATATTTACTTTTAACTGCTTACCATGTTCCATGAATGTTTTATTACGAAAAGTTATTACCAAAAAATAATTATTTATTTAAGTAAATAATTTTGAGAGTATTTTCTAACAATAACTTAAGCCATAGAAGTAGAGCTACCGCGTAGCTGCAACAGTGGTAGAGGTACGCAGTAGCTTTTGCTGTCGGACGAATGGGCCAGCTCGAACCGGGGTGGTACTATGACCTCACAGATATCCGCCAAGCCAAAGGCGACTTCTGCTACGCTTTTAGTGAATTTCTGCAACACCAAGGGACTTCATTCAAACCTTAATGTCGTTCACTACCATCTGGAGATGAGGAAGCCGGCTTTGCTCTTTCATACCGTGGCTCAGTATCGGTAGGTGTCCTGACATATGTTGTCTATGCAGGCAGTCTTGAAGGTACGGACCTGTACATCCTATGGCTGCGCGTAGACAGCAACGACCATCCCCGCGTTCATGGGTGCCTCTATAGGTCCCATAGCGGTAATGCCGATACAGACTGACTCATCGAACACGTCCAAATGGCTGCAGACTCCGTGCTACAACAGGTCCCATCCGCAGAGATTTTAACGCCCGCCACGCTGAATGGCTTGGCTTGGTTTAACCGATCATGCAGGCAGGTATCTTTATGACTTTTCCTTGGCATACACAACTTGTTCCTTTGCCTACGCGGATCCCTGATGTTGAGGATCATGTATCTTCCTTATTGGACTTTTTGCTGATGTCCAAAATTACATCTGAATAATCTGAAAATTACGGGAAAAAAGGTTCTCGAGTGGCGGCCTCGTACCGGCGGACGAAGTGTAGGGCATCCCCCCACTAGATGGAGTGACGACCTGGTAAGACATGCAGGAAGTCAATGGATGCAGGTGGCTCAGGATCGTTCTTTGTAGCATTCCTTGGAGGAGGCCTATGTTCAGCAGTGGACTTGTGAATGGATGTAATGATGATGCATTTGAAAATATTACGCCAATAAATGCGTATTTATTACCGTATTTATGTTGAGGAAAATCTATTTTCTAAAAATGAAAGACAGGCGTAGGTAGTTATTTTCAACTTTGAAATATCGTGTTGAACATTCTAGAAAAATTCGTTACAAATTAATTTTATTATTGCGCATAATTCTACAAATATTTGAAAATTTTAAATATTCGTCAATAAACCTTGATATAAAAAACGTAGCTGTTAGTAAAAATTGAAAATTATTATTAAAATTCGCTTTGGACTTCCAATTATTTTATAAAACGTAAGCCAGGAAATTGCTCCGTACTTTTTAACTTATAACAAATTATCTAAGTTTATTATTTTCTAATTGGGGTGCGTGGGAAGAAATATGCTTTTTAACTCTTAAAGAACTCATCAACAGAAATTATAATACCTCTCTTACCTTCCTTTTTTCAAACTGCGTGCACAAGCACTAAGCACGACGGGATGTGCATACATAAACTGTTCAATATAAATATTAGATAATTTTTTTTGTAATATATTCTTATATATATTATAAGACTTGTATTTTTAGCAGTAATGGATCATCATTACTGACAATAATATTATAATATCAACATACGCGATATATAAAGGTATTACTTGCTCAAATAATACTTTTCTGCGACAAAGTGGTGGACTGCGCTTGGGCTTCGAACGTGTCGGTCGAGTTTACTCCCGTCCCTCCATTCTCATTGCTCCAGCGCTAGAAGTATTTTAACCTCGTACTCACCGAAATATACCGTATTAGTTAGTGATCTGTGTTTGTTGCTGCCTTCGTGTTCTCACTGTGGTGCGCGAAGCATGCTGTCCCGGAAGACAGCAGACTCACTGTGTTGTTGTGAAGTGTTTCGGACGCTTGTTGTGGCGTCAAGTGCGTTTGTGCGTAACTCTCCTTCCTGGATTCCTGGTATCAGCAAACCGTAACTAGAATGAAATAAACCCGCCACCTCAGAGGCGGTCGTCGTTTTTAATTTTTTGTTTTGCATTAGGCAACAGCTAGGTACATACCCTAGCGTACCAACGCACTAGGCGTATATGTGTTTGTCGTAGGCACACACCTGTGCTTAACATACATATTCCATCACACATTATCCAGTTTGATACTTATCGATCGTCGTTAATCACGACTGACGAACTCCACAACTTTTTCAGTCGTGCCTTTCCCGACATATGGGCTGTGTTTTTTGCACTGCGCAATTGACATTGCTTTTAAGGCAATTGTGACTACCTGCTGTAACAATTACGGCCTATCAAAAGTACATTGCTGAACACTTCCCCAATAGATTGCCTCATCACGATATGCCATAGTTGCTACTCTTGGCAGGCAGGTCAGCAAATTCGATTTTTATTTCTTTTAACTTATTATTAGTAAGACGCTGCTTCCCATCTCCTGGTTTGTTTCCCTATGCCGCCTCTTACGACACCCACGGAACGATATACGGTAATGAATATTCTTACAACGCCAGTACATAAAAGACAGGCCTGTTGGTCTAGTGGTTAGTGACCCTGACTGCTATGCCGGAGGTCGTGGGTTCGATTCCCACCCAGGACAAATGTTTGTGTGATGAGCACGATCATTTGTCCTGTGTCTGGGTGTAATTTATCTATAATATTTAAGTATTTAGAAATATATAAGTATTTTTATCAGTTGTCTAGTACCCATAACACAAGCTCTGCTTAGCTTGGGACTAGATGGCGTTGTGTGATAGTTTAAAAAAAATAATAATAATAATTAACTAATTTTTACATTAATAATTAGTCTCTATCAGAACAAAGAAATGATGTTGCTAAGTGAAAGCCCATTGCTCTTGGAACATTAATAATTTAAATTGCAAGATGATATTGTGACCAGGATTAAGAAAGGAATATTTCGGTGGTGTGTTCATGTAGACACAATGAACGAGAAAAGAGTGACAAAGCAAATTTATGTTGCAGAAATGAACAACAGAGTCGGGAAGGGACGGCCTAAGCGAACATTTATCGACCAAATCGAGGATATATTAAAGATGGAATGTAATTGAAGATGGTATGATTAAGAGTATACTTAACCGACGAGCATGTATGCGTAGGTGTACGAATCTAAAAGAGGAAATTCGTAGCGGACTGGGTGAAAGGTGTGAGTGTTAATGTTTATGTTTGTTTATGTTCCTCAGAGATGATCAGACAAGGGGATTTTAACGTGGTAGAGTCGTGCTGCAGCTATATTAGTAATATAGTTGTAGCACCAATGGATCGGCTCGACCGGCGAAGGACCACGCTCTCACAGAATACCAGCGTAAAATGACATCTTGGCACTGCTGTGTTTCATATGTGAGTGTAGAGAACCGGAGACCCATTTTACTGGAAAAGAGGCATTCTATCTTAGTCCTAACCGCAACAACGCATCTGCATTTTAATTCGCAAACGATCATAGATGTAGATGTCTATGGGCCCCAGCAACCACTTACCATCAGGTGGACTGTGTGATCGTTTGTCACCCTTATTCTATAAAAAAAAAACTACTAGGTGGTTTTACTCGTTTTCTGCTTAGGTATCCGTCTTGGCACTGTTGTGTTCACAATCTGGAGGATATAGAGAGCCAGTTTATTTACAGACTGTGAGGTATTATATCTTAGTACTCAAAGCATAAAGGTAGTAAAGGTCTGTAGCCTAATGGCAGGACGCGCACCGCGAACCCGAAAGTTCGTGGGTTCTAACCCGCCATTCGACTACTGTCGTGAACCACTTCTAACACAAGCATTCAAATCTTACCAGAAGTGGTTAAAGGGAATATTAGTAATCTTTTATAGCATAACTAATATTTTTAATTTTAAAAAAAGATGACAACGCATATTTAACCTCTTTTGTTTGAAATTAGCTTTATTTGGTGTTGACTGTGAGTTCGTTTGTCGCTTCAGTTTTATAAAGTTAATTTTAGCGACAGTATCCTAATGGCCGATTACGGACCACGAACTCATTAGGTCGTGGATTCGAATCCGCCATTCGACTACTTTCGTGAACCAGTCTTAACACCAGCATTTTAAGATTAACAGGAGTCATAAAATTGAATATTAGTAATATTAACATAATTCCTAGTATTGTAAAAAAGAAGGAAACTTTCAATTTGCTTGTGACTGATTGATTATCAGTTGTGATGATTCTTGTGAAAATACTAGGTCATAATAATGAAATTATTGTTTTGTGATCGGTTCTTAATATATTTACAAAATTTTTGATTATTCAAAAGATTTTTGATTATTTTAGAAACTTTTGATTATTCATATATATATATATATATATATATATATATATATATATATATATATATATATATATGAATAAAACCACAGTCGGTCTGTCGCATCCGAAGCTGGAAGCTTCAGGAAGCGGATACTAGGGACAAATATCATGCGAGGGTAGCCGAAAAGCTTGACACCATCGATGGCAGAAACGAATGTGTAGAAAGAACATGGCAGAACCTTAGGGATGGAATGGTAAGTGCAGCGGAAGAAGTGTGTGGAACAATAAAAAGAGGCAGTAGTAAAAGAAGAGATGCATGGTGGAATGATGAAGTGAAAGAAGCTGTAAAGAAGAAGAAGAAAGCATGGTTAGACTACTTGGCCTCTAGTAATGATAAGGATATGAGAGAGAAGATGAAAGAAAGATATAGGCTGCAGAAAGTTCACACGAAAGCATTGATTGAGGAAGTGCGTGAAAGGTGTAGAATGGAAGCGGACGAAAGGTTGTCGCACAACTTTAAGGAGAACTCCAAACTCTTCTGGAAAGAGGTTGGAAGGACCCGAAGTGGTGCGACGGCCTTAAGAATGAACAAAGTGCTTTCGAGAACTAATGACGTCCTCTCAGAGAAATCGGACGTCATGCAGCGATGGAGCGAATTTTATATAGTGTGATGATCTTAGTGAGGGATCCGGGGATGACGCCGTGACTGGTACGCCTGACACGGACCTCGACGACACTGAGGTCATCAGTATGAAAGAGATTGAACGTGCGATTCGAAGTTTGAAATGTGGTAAGGCTGCGGGACTAGACAGAGTTACTGCTGAAATGGTCAAGTATGGTGGGCCTCGCGTCTGGGACAGCTTTCATCTGCTGTGCAATTTGTGCTGGCGGACGGGGGATGTCCCGGATGATTGGCGATCCGCAGTCATTGTGCCTTTATATAAAGGTAAAGGTTCACATTTTGACTGCGGGTGCTATCGGGCGATCAGCTTGACCAGTTTAGCAAGTAAAGTTTACTCGAAGGTTTTGACACGTAGGATGCAAGAGAAATCGGAAAGATTTCTATGGGAGGCACAATGCGGATTTAGACCTGGAAGAGGATGCACGGATCAAATGTTTTCTCTCCGCATGATCACGGAAAAGCTTCTGGCTGCTTACCTGAAGATTTTCTGTGCTTTTGTGGATCTTGAGAAAGCATTTGATAAGGTTGTAAGGAAGAAAATGTGGGAACTGTTGCCGGGGTATGGTGTGGATGGTCAATTGCTAAGGGCTGTGCAGTCTCTTTACTGTGACTGTAAAGCCTGTGTGCGGGTAGGGCATGACCTGTCACCCATGTTTAACGTCCAAACGGGCGTAAAGCAGGGTTGTGTCATGTCTTCCTGGCTGTTCATACTGTATCTCGACAGCTGTTTACAGAAGCTGAAAGATAGTTGTTTGGGTGTGAAATTGGGTGACATAAAAGTAAATTGTCTGCTGTATGCTGATGATACAGTGCTTATTGCACCATCAGAGGCAGAACTGCAGGCATTAGTCCACGTGTATGAAAGAGGAATGTGAAATTAAAGGTCTCTAATAAAACTAAGGTTCTGGTATTTGAAAGGGACGAAGAGAGAACGAAGTGTGAAATATGGGTAAATCAGGAATGTCTAGAACAAGTAAATGAAATTGTATACTTGGGGAGTGCTTTTAGCCGGGATGGAAGATGTGATTTAGATGTGGACAGGCGTGTCGCTGCCGGGAACAAAGTCAATGGTGCCCTGACTGCGTTAGTCAAAAGGCAAGGCGTAACGAAGAGTGCACGCCTTGCAATACATAACGCAGTGTTGGTACCGACCTTGTTATATGGCAGCGAAACCTGGGTATGCCAGAAGAAGCATAAAAGTAAGTTGAATGCAGTGGAGATGCGATCTCTTCGTAAAATGTGCGGCGTTACCATGGCCGACCGAAAGCGAAACGAAGAGATTCGCAATATGGCAGGTATGAAAGATGACCTTATCACAAAAATTGATAAGGGCGTGCTTCGGTGGTTTGGGCACGTTGAGCGAATGAGTGAAGACCGAATGGTGAAGAAAATATATAGAGCGAAAGTTAATATTAAAAGGTGTCGAGGTAGACCGAGACTAACTTTAGAAGACCATGTGAGCAAATTGCTCGAAGAGGGTAGGGTCAAAAGTACTCGGATACTTAGACGTGCATGCATGAAGAAGATAATGAATCTGAAAGAAGCGAAAGAGGTTTGTAAGGATCGTGACACTTGGCGATCTGTTCTCTCTGGCTACCCCGTTAGGGATTGTGCGTGAAGATAAGTAAGTAAGTAAGTATATATATATATATATATATATATATATATATATATATATATATATATATATATATATATATGAATAATCAAAATATATATATTATATATATAAAAATAAATATATATATATATATATATATATATATATATATAAAAAGTTATCAACACCTTGCGTTGTCTGTATCGACTCAAGAATTTTCTTCCAGTGAGAACAAAGATAATGTTGGTTCAAACGCTCGTATTACCAATACTAGATTATGCAGATGTATGCTATGCTGATGCCTCTCAAGAACTTCTTAACAAACTGGATCGTCTTCTCAATAATTGTATTCGCTTTATCTTTGGCTTACGTAAATTAGATCACGTTTCTTCATTCCGTTCTCAGCTCAAATGGCTGCCTCTTCCACTTCGTAGATCTTTTAGAATCCTTTCTATGCTATTCTCTATTTTACACGATCCGTCTGTCCCTGCATATCTGAAATGCAAATTTCAGTATCAGGACGATTCTCACAACCGATGTCTCCGTTCCGCGGAAAATCTAACTCTTCATGTTCCTTTCTGTCGCACGGGCTTCTCTTACAATTCTTTCACTTCAAATGCAGTAAGACTCTGGAACATGTTACCCAGAAATATAAAAGAAGCAAAAACTAAACCTATCTTTAAACGTTTGCTCTGGGAATATTACTTAACGAAGCAGCAGTAGTTTCGGATAATAATAAAAAATTTAAAGAACCTCGGAAATTGTTATATTCTCAAATATGTATAATATAAAAATATCATATTTATTTACTGTGTATGTATTTATTGTGGGTATTTGTGTACAAGTATAAAATACTATTGTATGCATGTAAGTAGTAATGTAAATGTATATGTATGCGTATTGTATTTATTATCATTATATTATTATTTTGTATTTTTTTTCCTTAAACCTTTAATTTTTTTAATTTTTATTTTTTAATTATGAGTTTTGCACCCATCACTAGATTCTCTGCACAAACCAAAGGTAGACTGGTAGA
The DNA here is from genome assembly GCA_963668995.1 of Parnassius mnemosyne. Lineage (NCBI taxonomy): Eukaryota > Metazoa > Arthropoda > Insecta > Lepidoptera > Papilionidae > Parnassius > Parnassius mnemosyne. The sequence continues at coordinate 15,825,466 of CAVLGL010000091.1, forward strand.
GAATGCCTTTAGGCATTAAGTCCGCCGTTTTGTACATTTCTTGTATGTGTGCAAATAAAGCTTAAATAAATAAATAAATAAATAAATATATATAGGGGGTGCTAAGAATTTCCGGTGGAGGTTCGGTTGCCATCTAAGACGACTCGACCTGGCAACATATAACGCACGCACACTGAGGACTGACGAGAAGATTGTGGAGCTGGAAGAAGAGATAGACAAGTTACGCTGGCATATTATAGGATTATCCGAAGTCCGAAGAGAGGGGGAGGAAACAGTAATCCTCGAATACGGCAACTTGTTCTATTACCGGGAGGGTGACCATCTGTCCCAAGGAGATGTCAGATTTATCGTCCACAACTCTCTCGTTAACAACGTTGTAAAGATTGAGAATGTGTCGACGAGGGTTGCGTACCTTACCTCACCAAAAGGTATTCGCTGAAGGTCATACAGGTTTACGCACCAACCTCGACACACCCCGATGAGGAGGTGGAGGAAATGTATGAGGATATCTCTAGGGCCATGCATTCCTCCAAAACCCAATATACGGTGTTAATGGGAGACTTCAATGCAAAACTAGGCACAAGAGAGAATGGTGAGCTGAAAGTAGGGAAATTTGGAATAGGGCGACGGAACCCAAAGGGCCAGCAGCTGGCCGACTTCATGGAGAAAGAGGGACTCTTTATGATGAACTCTTTCTTCCAGAAGCGGCCTCACAGGAAGTAGACCTGGTCGAGCCCCGACGGTTCGACAAAAATGAGATTGACTTCATTATGACGACTAGACGACAACTGTTCAGTGATGTCTCAGTGATCGCGAAGGTGAAAATCGGCAGCGATCACCGAACGGTTAGAAGCACACTGAACCTAAACGTTAAGTTGGAGAGGTCTCGTCTAATGAAGTCAACGCTCCGTCCCCCTCGTACTCTAATCCAAAGTCCCGCAACCTTTCAGCTCGAGTTACAAAACCGTTTTCAGTGCCTAGAAGACTGCAATGAAGTGGACGATATGAATGATAAGCTCGTGGAAACTGTCGATGCGGTCGGAGCTAAGTTCTGCAAGACCCGCCGCAGAAGAATACAAAAACTCTCCGACCACACTCTTAATCTCATGGCTCTTAGACGGGAGATAAAGCTACATTCTTCAACAGATTTGACAGCATACAGGCAACTGAACAGACAGATCTCCAAATGCATGCGGCGGGACTTACGCAACTTCAATACAGCTCGTATTGAAGAAGTGATCGAGCGGAACTGAGGCTCTAAAGTCTTTGCCAGAGAACTGTCTGCCAGAAAGAGCCAACTGTTAAAGCTGAAGACAGAATGTGGCAGCATCGTTTCCGGGGCACCTGAGATTTTGAGTGAGATTGAGAGGTTCTATGGGCAGCTGTACACGTCATCGTTGGAGCCACACGCGAGTGTGAGTAACGATCCAAGAGCGAGTCTTATCCGACGTTATTCCGATGATCCGGACGTCAGTCTGAGCGAGATTAGAATGGCTCTCCAGCACCTTAAAAACGGCAAGGCCCCAGGCGAGGATGGAATTACAGCGGAGCTTCTGAAAGCTGGTGGAAAACCGGTACTTGAAGTCCTTCAGAAGCTCTTTAATTCCATCCTTCATGGTGGCATTACACCGGAGGCGTGGAGCAGAAGTGCGGTGGTCTTGTTCTTCAAGAAAGGCGACAACGCTCTCTTGAAGAACTACAGACCGATTTCCCTTCTGAGCCGCGTCTACGTGCTGTTTTCGAGAGTCATTACGAATCGTCTCGTGGAACAAGCTGGTTTCCGAAAAGGCTTTAGCACCATAGACCACATACATACCCTTCGGCAAATTGTACAAAAGTCAGAGGAGTACAATTTGCCACTATGTCTGGCGTATGTGGACTATGAGAAAGCCTTTGATTCCGTCGAAATTTGGGCGGTGCTGTAGTCCCTTCAGCGGTGCCAAGTGGACTGTCGGTATATCGAAGTACTGAAGTGCTTGTACAGTAGGGATACGATGGCTATCCGAGTACAGAACCAGAGTACGAAACCTATCCAATTGCAGAGAGGTGTAAGACAGGATGACGTCATATTCCCGAAAATCTTTACTGCTGCATTGGAAGACGTTTTCAAGCTTCTGGACTGGAAAGGACATCAACATCAATGACGATTACATAACTCACCTTCGATTTGCCGACGATATAGTTCTTATGGCAGAATCACTGGAGGACCTAAGCACTATGCTCAATGACCTCAATAGTGTTTCCCAACGGATAGGTCTTAAGATGAACATGGACAAAACAAAGATCATTTTTAATGTCCATGACACACCTATGCCAGTAGTTGTTGGGAGCACTAAGCTCGAAGTTGTTGACGAGTATGTTTACCTAGGACAAATAGTCCGACTAGGTAAGTCCACCTTCGACCGAGAGGTCAATCGACGGATTCAACTCGGTTGGGCAGCGTTCGGGAAATTACGGCACATCTTCTCGTCAGGTATACCTCAAAACTTGGAAACGAGACTGTACCAGCAGTGCGTGTTGCCAGTGATGACATACGGAACTGAGACGTGGTCCTTCACTGCTGGCCGGATGAGGAAGCTCAAGGTCGCTCAGCGAGCTATAGAGAGGGCTATGCTCGCAGTTTCTCTGCGTGATAAACTCAGAAATGAGGATATCCGCAATACAACCAGAGTGACCGACATAGCCCAACGGATTAGTAAGCTGAAGTGGCAATGGGCCGGCCATATAGTTCGAAGAACCGACAACAGATGGGGAAGAAAGGTTCTCGAGTGACAGCCTCGTACCGGTAGGCGAAGTGTGGGGCATCCCCCCACTAGATGGAGTGACGACCTGGTAAGATATGCAGGAAGTCGATGGCTGCAGGTGGCTCAGGACCGTGCTTGTGGCATTCCTTGGGGGAGGCCTATGTTCAGCAGTGGACTTGTGAAGGGCTGTAATGATTATATATATATATATATATATATATATATATATATATATATATATATATATATATATTTATATATATATCTATATATATAGATATATATAGATATATATATAATACAAAATTTATTAAATTACATCACACATACAAAGATAAAGGTCAGTTGGACCATTCATTAAGGAAAAACTTATTAGCAACTTATTTCTTTGATAGAAATCAAAGAATAATTTTAACTTAATTAAATTACGAGCACTAAGCAACCTCCTTTTGCTTTGATATCTGAACCCTTGTTTCGAATGAACATAATTTAAAGTTTTTTTAAGCTTAATGAGAATGAGGATTTATTATTTAATTAAAGCATAACAACATTTGTTGAATGTTAATTTAATACTTTATTGTTAAATGACCGTTACCTTGTAGTGGCTGTATAAGAATATCGTACCCCATAAATATGAAATCTGAAACAGAATATGTGCAGCATCGTCTTCCTGAAAACATTCATAATAATAAAAAACTGATATTGCCAACTTGCCTTTCAAGCGTGGCAACTATGGCAAAATTCCCCCTATGAGGTTATCTAAGGGTGAAGCCTATATTCTTCAGCAGTGGACGTTTTTGAGCTGTAATGGATTGTTAAATGATAATTTTAAAATATTACAGAACAAACCCGCATCATTACCTGTGATAATGCTAGTGAAAGTTCTAGGATATTTTTTGGAAGTGGAGGCAAGCGAGCATATGGCTCACGTGCTTGTAAATGATCACCGTCGCCGATTAACATCTGCAAAACCAAGAGAATTGTAAGTGCTTTGCCGATTTTTAGACGACATACACACACATACACACACACGCACGCACGTACACACCCACACACGCACGAACGCACGCACGCACGCACCCACATACGCACGAACGCACGCACGCACGCACCCACACATGCATGAACGCACGCACGCACGCCCGCACATACGCACGCACACGCACACGCGCACACACACACAGAGAGAGAGATTGAGAGAGAGAGAGACATGATATTGTATTTATATTCGTATAAAAAACATGATGATGTTACTAAAGTTGTTTGACTTGACTCTCGAAATAGCTATCGAGTATTAGTCTGAGTAATTGACGGATATAATCACTAAATCATCGGCATGTTATACTTCCATGAAATCTAGCCGATACCTGAGCCACAATGGGTAATCAGCTTAACGACATGCTTAATTTACAGGACTAAGCGGAAATTAGTATTTTTTTAATAAGTGATGATGATTTATTTGTACTTTTTAATGTCGCGAAGATCCAGAAAGAGTAATCTTTATAAAGATATTCAAAAAGCACATAGTCTACTTGATAGTAAGATAGATTTATTCTTGATTAAGATTTAAAATGCAGATGCGTTGTCACCTCTGAGAACTAAGTCGGAATGCCTCGTTTCCAGTACAAAGGGGCTCCGGTTCTCTACACCCACCATACAAAACATAAAAACAATAAGCTGATAATTTACGCTGGTATTCTTTGAGAGTGTGGTCCTACCCCTGTCGAGCCGACCCATTCGTGCTACAACTATAAATTAACAATGTAACTATAGTGATAATAAAGTAAAGCACTCTCTTTATTTTTAAGTACTCAACAAAGCTGAAATTAATTTTTATTTAAAATAAGCGTTTGAATTGTACCAAACACATTACTCAGTAATCTCTTAAGTAGCCGAGATCACTCAAAGATACGATGTTATTACTATTAGCACGTTTTGGAAAAGAGAAAACTAGTATTTTATCTATTTTCGAAAATTAATAATTTTTTTTAATTCATAAACTAAAACAATGATGGTTTCTTTCTGACTGATTTTGAACACGATGACAATTTCCGAATTTCTTTTCAAACTATCACCTGCTCTAGAGATGTTATAGTGCTAGAAAAGAATATTTATATATATTAATTAGGTTTTAGTACTAGATATTCGATCTCCTTTTCTGCTAGTCAAGGAAGTCAATCCTTGTTACCATCTTACGTATTTCTGTTTTCAAGCAGCACTTATTAATATTTTAAGGCTAGCAATATAGACTTTAAAGCATTCTAACTTAGTACTCAAGAGTGACAAAGCTTCTGTGGCTTTCTGTGTTTGTAATTTGTTACAGACGTAGCCGTATAGACTGCAATAGCCACTCACCATGTGGCACAGTTTTAGGCACTTAGCTTTACGTGGCTATTAAAATGTAACGTACTACATAAAATAACACTTATGCAAGAAATATGTACGTAGTTTTATTCGCTTTTTTATTTGGTATTTCTGTGGAATGGATACATCAATCCTATCATACCTAATACTAGTTACTAAAAAACATTGGGAAATAAGATTAATCATTTTAGGGTTCCGTACCTCAAAAGGAAAAAACGGAACCCTTATAGGATCACTTTATTGTCCGTCTGTCTGTCTGTCTGTCACGAGCCTTTTTCTCAGGAACGCGTAGAGGTATCTAATGCTGAAATTCATATCTGTTAGCATATTTTAATAATATGTATTGTTATAACTAATCATCATCATCATCATCATTACAGCCCTTCACAAGTCCACTGCTGAACATAGGCCTCCCCCAAAGAATGCCACAAAGCACGGTCCTGAGCCACCTGCATCCATCGACTTCCTGCATGTCTTACCAGGTCGTCACTCCATCTCGTGGGGGGACGCCCTACACTTCGCCTACCGGTACGAGGCTGCCACTCGAGAACCTTTCTTCCCCATCGGTTGTCGGTTCTTCGAGCTATATGGCCGGCCCACTGCCACTTCAGCTTACTAATCCGTTGGGCTGTGTCGCTCACTCTGGTTCTACTGCGGATATCCTCATTCCTAAGTTTATCACGCAGAGAAACTCCGAGCATAGCCCTCTCCATAGCTCGCTGAGCGACCTTGAGCTTCCTCATACGGCCAGCAGTGATGGACCACGTCTCAGTTCCATAAGTCATCACTGGCAACACGCACTGATTGTACAATTTCGTTTTCAGGTTTTGAGGTATGTCTGACGAGAAGATGTGTCGTAGCTTCCCGAACGCTGCCCAGCCGAGTTGAATCCGTCGATTGACCTCTCGGTCGAAGTTGGACTTACCTAGTCGGACTATTTGTCCCAGGTAAACATACTCGTCAACAACTTCGAGCTTAGTGCTCCCAACAACTACCGGCATAGGTGTGACATGGACATTGAACATGATCTTTGTTTTGTCCATGTTCATCTTAAGACCTATCCGTTGGGAAACACTATAGAGGTCATTGAGCATAGTGCTTAGGTCCTCCAGCGATTCTGCCATAAGGACTATATCGTCGGCAAATCGAAGGTGAGTGATGTACTCGCCATTGATGTTGATACCGTATCCTTTCCAGTCCAGAAGCTTGAAAACGTCTTCCAATGCAGCGGTGAAGAGTTTCGGGGATATGACGTCACTCTGTCTTACACCTCTCTGCAATTGGATAGGTTTCGTACTCTGGTTCTGTACTCGGATAGCCATCGTAGCCCTACTGTACAAGCACTTCAACACTTCGATATACCGACAGTCAACTTGGCACCGCTGAAGGGACTGCAGCACCGCCCAAATTTCGACGGAATCAAAGGCTTTCTCATAGTCCACATACGCCAGACATAGTGGCAAATTGTACTCTTCGGACTTCTGTACAATTTGCCGAAGGGTATGTATGTGGTCTATGGTGCTAAAGTCCTTTCGGAAACCGGCTTGTTCGGAAGGCTGGAAGTCGTCAAGTCTGCGCGCGAGACGATTCGTAATGACTCTCGAAAACAGCACGTAGACGCGGCTCAGAAGGGAAATCGGTCTGTAGTTCTTCAAGAGAGCGTTGTCACCTTTCTTGAAGAACAAGACCACCGCACTTCTGCTCCACGCCTCCGGTGTAATGCCACCATGGAGAACGGAATTAAAGAGCTTCTGAAGGAGTTCAAGTACCGGTTTTCACCGGTTCCACCCGCTTTCAGAAGCTCCGCTGTAACTCCATCCTCGCCTGGGGCCTTACCGTTTTTAAGGTGCTGGAGAGCCATTCTAATCTCGCTCAGACTGACGTCCGGGATATCTTCGGAATAGTGTCGGATGAGACTCGCTCTTGGATCGTTACTCACACTTGCGTGTGGCTCCAACGATGACGTGTACAGCTGCCCATAGAACCTCTCAATCTCACTCAAAATCTCAGGTGTCCCGGAAACGATGCTGCCACATCCTGTCTTCAGCTTTGACAGGTGGCTCTTTCTGGCAGACAGATCTCTGGCAAAGACTTTGGAGCCTTGGTTCCGCTCGATCGCTTCTTCAATACGAGCTGTATTGAAGTTGCGTAAGTCCCGCCGCATGCATTTGGAGATCTGTCTGTTCAGATGCCTGTATGCTGTCAAGTCTGTTGAAGAATGTAGCTTCATCTCCCGTCTAACAGCCATGAGATTAAGAGTGTGATCGGAGAGTTTTTGTGTTCTTCTGCGGCGGGTCTTGCAGAACTTAGCTCCAACCGCATGGACAGTTTCCACGAGCTTGTCATTCATATCGTCCACTTCATTGCAGTCTTCTAAGCACTGAAAACGGTTTTGTAACTCGAGCTGAAAGGTTTCGGGACTTTGGAACAGAGCACGAGGGGGGCGGAGCGTTGACTTCATTAGACGAGACCTCTCCAACTTAACGTTTAGGTTCAGTGTGCCTCTAACCATTCGGTGATCGCTACCAGTTTTCACCCTCGCGATCACGGAGACATCACTGAACAGTTGTCGTCTGGTCGTCATAATGAAGTCAATCTCATTTTTTGTCGAACCGTCGGGGCTCGACCAGGTCCACTTCCTGTGGGGCCGCTTCTGGAAGAAAGAGTTCATCATAAAGAGTCCCTCTTTTTCCATGAAGTCGGCCAGCTGCTGGCCCCTTGGGTTCCGTTGCCCTATTCCAAATTTCCCTACTTTCAGCTCACCGTTCTCTCTTGTGCCTAGTTTTGCATTGAAGTCTCCCATTAACACCGTATATTGGGTTTTGGAGGAATGCATGGCTCTAGAGATATCCTCATACATTTCCTCCACCTCCCCATCGGAGTGTGCCGAGGTTGGTGCGTAAACCTGTATGACCTTCAGCGAATACCGTTTGGTGATTCTGAGTATAAGGTACGCAACCCTCGTCGACACACTCCCGATCTTTACAACGTTGTTAACGAGAGACTTGTGGACGATAAATCCGACACCTCCTTGGGACAGATGGTCGCCCTCCCGGTGATAGAGCAAGTTGCCGGATTCGAGGATTACCGTGTCCTCCCCCTCTCTTCGGACTTCGGATTATCCTATAATATGCCAGCGCAACTTGTCTATCTCTTCTTCCAGCTCCACGATCTTCTCGTCAGTCCTCAGGGTGCGTGCGTTGTACGTTGCCAGGTCGAGTCGTCTAAGGTGGCAACCGAACCTCCACCGGAGATTCTTAGCACCCCCTGCCCCGCCGTTACCATGGTCGCCACCGTAGCCAGGAATAGCGGGGCCGCCGGGGACTGGGGGCCGTCTCTTTGTTATATTCAGAGGGGGGTATTTGCCATAGTTGCCACGCCTGGCGAGCGGGTTGGCAACCGCAGTTTTTTTATTGTAATTTTGGCTATTATCAGGAAGATGCTGCTGCCCATCTCCTGCCTGTTTCCCTTTGTCGCCTTTTACGACACCCACGGGAGGATATGGGGTAGTGGTATTCTTGACCGCTACTACACTACTTATAACTAATATTGTGGGTAATTAATTATTTTCTTACAATAAGTACTTTCTCACAATAGCGGGTACATTAATAATTTAAATTTAGTTGAGCTATTTATTTTCGCTTATATTTATAATTGTGATGTAACACTGTTAAGATAAATAAAATGAATATAAATCAAGAATATAAGTAATTTACAAGCCTATAAAATACAGATGTCAGCGGCTTGTGGGCAGTCTTTGCAAGAACTGTTGACTAGAGAATACGTACACGGAGGATAAGTTGTGAGTATTGATAGGAATTGTTATACTTATTTTGTTATTCTGATTGTCTAATGTACATTGTTATTATTATGGATATCTGTAACCTTGTTTAGATTTAGTGATATTTTGTACAATTAAGAAAATATATGATATTAGTGATGCATTGAGTGACTTTAATTAACATATCAAATACTCAAGTCTATTGTCCCTTAGAGCTGTGAGAAACTCAACCTTCTAAGCCACGCAATCAAAAGATACAGCCGTTTATGCCGCAAAATTTCGACATTCGCAAGGGAATCAAAACCTACAGGGTATTTCTCGTGAAATCAGAATCTTAAAATTTGGTATGATGCAACGTATTATAGCACAGATAAAGGAAAAATTGCGAAAAGCATAAATTTTTAGTTACATCATATAATAAAAATATTTTAAATAATTTTAAAGCAGATAAAAGCCCTTTCACATTTATTTTAATCTCGAATTAAATTAATCAACATTAAAATAAGAACTTTGGCTCTTTATAACGTATTAGAAATTTTTGTGGAATCGTATTTTGCAAACCGACACCTGAAATACGTACAATTTTTTTTCGATAACGACTTGAAATTACAAAGGATCCCCATGCATATCAATGTGGCTCTATTCAGCCTCTTAATATGGACATACCTCGGGATTCAGAGATTTTAAAAGTTTCCTTGCGTAGATAATGGAAGATATAATATTATATTATTACTGTCCCGTGTGAGGCAAAATTTATACTTATATACATATTCTCATCATATTTTTATGGTTGGTTAGAAAAATTATATCTAAATACAAACTTTCACAGGATAATTTTTTTTACTATTTTTACCCAGCAAGTAGTAAACTACAATCCCATCGGTAAGTGGTTATGTAGCCTAAGATGGTGAATTGCACTGACTTAACAAATACCTATTCACTTTTGCCTAATAGTGCTAGGTAAGTATTATTTGCGACCTATTGTGTGTGTGTGTGTGTGTGTGTGTGTGTGTGTGTGTGTGTGTGTGTATGTGTGAAGAAAAGCGTATGAGAATACGTGAAGAGGAATAAAGGTTGAGTACTACTTCGCTTACCTGTACGAGGTTGCCACTCGAGAATCTTTCTTCCTATTTTTTATCGGTTTTCCAAGTTATATAGCCAGCCCATTGCCATTTCAATTTAATATTCCGTTATGTCAGTTACTCTGGTTCTACTGCGAATATCTTCATTTCTAACTTTATCATGTAGAGAAACACCTCTCCAATTTAAAATTTTTACATTTTTTAGATGATAGTTTGTCTAACATTAAAAAAAAAAACATAAACCCAAGAATGTCTTTAAATAGTTATTTATACTTAGGTAAGCACCATTTTTTTTTTATTTAAATTGTTTGATTTATTTTGATAACAGTGTACCTAAATGTAAGTATCTGTATCTATATTTCGCTCCCCAATAATATTTTATATAGTCATACTCATAAAAACAGCGTTTTATTATAATACATAATTATAAAATTCAGTATCAACTAATTAATAAAAATATGCAACAATAAAATTACATAGGTATTAAAAACTATCGAAATCTAAGTAACGAGAGCATGTTCTTCGTTCCACAGTTCCACATCTAAATTATAAAAAATGCATTTTTCAATTTCACTAATCAACGTCGCCGCGAAAATTTCTTCTTCTTTGGGCACTTTAAAAATTAATATATTTAGAATATAATATTTACAGTTACCGATGTACAGATATTAACTAAATTCAATATTTCTAGTCATAAAAATATTTATAATTGAGAATAAACTTTTAAAAAACTAATATATATTTGAACGAAGTCGCTCCAACACCGACGCGCAGTCCACCCTCGACGATGTTTTTTTTTTATAGGAGAGGGGGCAAACGAGCATGCGGCTCACCTGATGGTAAGTGACTACCGCCGCCCATGAACAACTGCAACACCAGGGAGAGAAATGCAGATGCGTTGCCGGCCTTTTAAAAAGGAGTACGCTCTTTTCTTGAAGGTCCCTAAGTCGTATCGGTCCGGGAAAATCGCTGATGGTAATCGATTCCACAAGGAAGTCGTGCGAGGAAGAAAACATCTTCTAAATCGCACAGTGGTGAACCGCCAATCATCCAGATGGTGTGGATGGTATCGGGAGTTCTGCCACGATGTGCGTTCGTGAATTTTGGCGGCTGGGATTAATCCGAACAATTCCTCAGAGCACTCCCCATGGTAGATGCGAAAGAAAATGCAAAGGGATGCAACATCTCTTCGCAGTGCCAATGAATCGAGCCGATCGGAAAGGGCTCGGTCGTCGACGATTCGAGCCGCTCTGCGCTGGATGCGGTCAAGTGGAAGGAGCTGGCACTGGGGAGCCCTTGCCCAGAGATGGGAACAGTATTCCATCTGAGGCCGAACCTGCGCCTTGTAAAGTTGCAGGCGGTGCCGGCATGAAATACTGTTCCGCTCTGCTGAGCACGCCAAGCTTTTTAGAGGCCAATTTGGCCTTCTCTTCCAAGTGACCACGAAACTGCACGTCACTCGATATGTCGACTCCGAGGATACCGATACTGGCTGAGCCAAGAAGGAGAGTGCCTTGAAACTGAGGCAATACGACAAAGGAGTTCTTTTTAGCGGTAAACGCGCAAAGTTGTCCGAAAACGGACTGCGACAGGGCCACGGAGCATGCGCGCTCGCGTAAATATATTCAATTTCAGGGAAAAATTATATATTCTCTTATAAAACGGGGAATAAAAATAAAACTCTTAATTAAAAATATTAATATTTTTAAGACCTTTTTTTTAGTATAAGAACTATTTAAAAAGCTATTTAAAAAGCCGTTTTAGAGAAATTTTGCAAAATATGACAAAGATAGGTACTCTTTGGGGATTTTTTTTTGTGAAATCGAAAAAACTATAATAAATTACGTCTCATAAATCCAGGCGAAGGAGAAGTCAGTCACCAGTAATTATTATAAAAGATTCTAATTTGCTTTAAGGCATCAATATGTAAGTAGTTTCACGTGCCTTTTTTCTTTTAGAAATATATTGATATTATTCGCCAATTGTGCCGCCAAGCGTGGCGATTGTGGCAAATCTTCCTTACGACGGGAAAAGTTCATGTCCAGGTGTAGACCATGACAGGCTGATGGCGATGAGAATAAGGCTTATAGTGGCAAAATAGCTAAAAGCCGACTAGATGGTAAGATACGTGGTTGCCCTAGTACCAGCAGTCCTTTGGTGTTTCCAAGTTGTTGTATTTCATTTATCTTGCCTGTTTACTTACATACGGAACTGAGACGTGGTCCTTCACTGCTGGCCGGATGAGGAAGCTCAAGGTCGCTCAGCGAGCTATGGAGAGGGCTATAGTCGGAGTTTCTCTGCGTGATAAACTCAGAAATGAGGATATCCGCAGTAGAACCAGAGTGACCGACATAGCCCAACGGATTAGTAAGCTGAAGTGGCAATGGGCCGGCCATATAGCTCGAAGAACCGACAACCGATGGGGAAGAAAGGTTCTCAAGTGGCAGCCTCGTACCGGCAGGCGAAGTGTAGGGCGTCCCCCCACTAGATGGAGTGACGACCTGGTAAGATATGCAGGAAGTCGATGGATGCAGGTGGCTCAGGACCGTGCTTTATGGCATTCTTTGAGGGAGGCCTATGTTCAGCAGTGGACTTGTGAAGGGCTGTAATGATGATGATGATGATGCCTGTTTTTTATAGTTACCAGTCGTTGGTTACCTATAAAATATTAATTAGGAATAAACTAGAACATAATTTGTAAACCATTTTTATTTAAGAGAATAAATATTCAAAAATATATTCAATGTGACTGTAATTAGTTCACTCATTAAAAAAATGTTGAGTTTTTAATTTATTTTTCTCTATTAAAGGTCAAGGCATCATCTTCAAGGAATTATTTTATCTTAATTAGATCAGCTAACAATTTTCTCTTAAGAATCCGCCTTTCCTACTAGTCTACTTACGTTTTTTAGTCTTTTATTTTTTATTTCGTTTTACATTTAACTAAGTCTATTTATTTTCCTACCATATCACACAGCAACAGCTGCATCTTCCTGATAAGAACGCATTAATAAAAAAATGCGCTTTGGAAACTATGGCAAATATCACCTCCATGAGACAAAATATGGAACCTTTATTTAACAGTGAACTTTTGACGGGCTATAGAATAGAATAGAATAGAATTAATTTTTATTGAATATAGATTACAAAAATACTTATTAAAAGTCATTTAAGCTTTTAACAGTGCTCAGCGTAAAGTAGAAGTTATGCTTCTGTGTTTCGCTTGGTTAGTGCAGGTGGCCCGAGGCCCAACCCCCCTTCCCCTCCCCATAAAATTGTAGCGGAATTAAAATATAAAAGACTACCCCAGGAGGGGGTATCAGCATCCCTAGTTATACAGAATCCCTCACTGAGCATCCACGGTCAAGTTACCCTCTTCTTCCTGGGCGTGGGTGCTCAATCTGCAACGCATATTCTGGGGGAGGGGCGAAATCCCGCTTTATACTACCAAGGTACGGGGTAAACAGAGTGATAAAACCATGGCGACCCCTGCCACGCTATCCAAGGACTTATGTAACATCAGGGGGCTCCACTCGAACCTCAACGCCGTGCACTACCATCTAAAGATGGCGAAGCCGGCCTTGTCTTTTTAACCGAGACGTAGGTCTCGTTTCGAAGAATCCTTCATAGGAAGGATTCTTCGAAAGAAGCCATAGGGGCTTCTCGCGAAATTGTTCAATAGGATTACCTTTTCTTTGCTGATGGGAGCATCAAGGTCGTAGTACATGATGCATGCTCTGATTACAAGCCTACTAACGCTGATGTTCAACAAGGCTACATGCTATCACCAGCGCTGTATCTTTTGCATATTTATGATATGTTGCAAGCTGGTAACATTCATTGCTATGCAGACGACAGCACTGATGATGTTTTATACACTGGCCTTGCCTTTATTTCTCGGTAAAACATCGCCGAGTACCGGGACAAACTTGTGTCTGAAGTTGAGTCTTTGCTGAACAAAGTCTTGGATTTGGGGCGACTAAATCTAGTCTAGTTTAATACTCAGAAGACACAAGTTTGCGCATTTACCGCTAAAAAGAACCCCTTTATAGTATCTCCTCAGTTTCAAGACAGTCCCCTTGTTGCCTCAGCCAGTATTAGAATCCTCGGCGTCAACATATCGAGTGACGTGCAGTTTCATTATTACTTGGATGAGAAGGTCGAATTGGCCTCTAAAAAGCTTAACGTGCTCATCAGAGTGGGACAATATTTCATGCCGGAACACCGCCAGCAACTTTACAAGGCGCAGGTTTGGACGCACATGAAATAATGTTCCCATCTGTGGGCTGGAGCTCCCCAGTACCAGCTCCTTTCACTTGACCGCATCTAGCACAGAGCGGCTCGAATCGTCGAGAATACCAAAATATCTGAAAAATCTAAAAAATAATTTGAAAACATTTGAAGTCCGCCAACACGCATTAGGGTAGCGTGGTGGATGATTCTTTGCCCTAAAACCCTTTAAGTAATGAAAGGTGACTTGTGCCCAAAAATGAGACGTATATAGACTGTAACTTTACTTTTCACTCGTTCGAGCAGAATTATGTTGAGTAAGCTACTAACTTGGATCATTAATTAAGAAACCTTAATCGGTGTCGTATTTCAGTGCGTTGTGGTTATTCCTTTACTACAAGTAGAGAAGGCTATGTTGCAGAGGTCATATTGTTGCTGTTGGCTTTATCTATTTTTATGTTTATTTATTTTTTTATTAGGAAGCCTACATGATATTTCATTCAAACCTTAATCTCGTCCACTACCATCTGGAGACAAGGAAGCCGACCTTGCTCTTTCTTATCGTGTCTCGGTATCGGTAGGTGTCCTGACATATGTTGTCTATGCCTCGGCAGTGTTGCAGGTACAGACCTGTACATTCTATGGGTCCGCGTAGACAGTGACGACCATCCTCGCATCCATGGGTGTCTTTATAGATCCCATAGCGGTAGTGCCGACACAGACCAACTCGAAAAGTCAACACAAACCACGTTCAAAAGGCTGCAGACTCCGTGCTACAACAGGTTACATCCGCAGATATCGTGATGCTCGGTGATTTTAACGCCCACCACGCTGAATGGCTTGGCTTGGTTTAACCGATCATGTTCATGACTTAGCCTAGGCACACACAACTGCTTACTTCGCCTAAGCAGATACCTGATGTGGAGGATCATGTACCTTCCCTATTGGACTTTCTGCTGATGTCCAGAATTACATCTGAATAACCTGAAAATTTTAAGCCAATAAATGCGTTTTTATTACCGTATTTATGTTGAGGAAAATCCATTTTCTAAAAATGAAAGACTGGCGTAGGTAGTTATTTTCAACTTTGAAATATCATGTTGAATATTCTAGCAAAATTCGTTACAAATTAATTTTATTATTGCGCATAATTCTACAAATATTTGAAAATTTTAAATATTCGTCAATAGACCCTGATATAAAAGCGTAGCTGTTAGTAAAAATTGAAAATTATTATTAAAATTCGCTTTGGACTTCCAATTATTTTATAAAACGTAAGCCAGAAAATTGCTCCGTACCTTTTTAACTTATAACAAATTATCTAAGTTTATTATTTTCTAATTGGGAGCGTGGGAAGAAATATGCTTTTTAACTCTTAAAGAGCTCACCAACAGAAATTATAATATGCTTTTTAACTCTCTTACCTTCCTTCGTTGAAACCGCGGCACAACGTGCACAAGCACAAAGCACGACGGGATATGCTGTTCAATATAAATATTAGCTAATTTTTTTCTAATATATTCTTATATATAGACTTTTATTTTTAGCAGTAATGGATCATCAGTACTGACAAAAATATTATATTATCAAAATGCGCGACATATAAAGGTATTACTTGCGTATTTGGTTTTGACTAAGGTACATCAAATAATACTTTTCTCCGAGAAAGTAGTGGACTGCACTTGGGCTTCGGACGTGTCGGTCGAGTCTACTCCCGTCACTCCACTGTCATTGCTCCTGCGCAAGAAGTATTTTAACCTCGTTCCAATTCTAGAAAATGTTGGAATATTCACTCTCACATTCCACACATTTATCAATTTAATATAATATTCCATGACCTCTTTGTATAAAATGTTACACTTGATACGCAATTACAACTTACTTAAAAACTACTAGGTGGTTTTACTCCATTTCTGCTTAGGTATTCATCTTGGCACTGTTTTTTTCCAATCTGAAGGGTATAGAAATCCAATCTATTTACAGGCTGTGAGGTATCCCATCTTTGTCATCAAAGGTGACAACACATATTTAACCTTTTTTCTTTGAAATTAGCTGAAGTTGAATGTGAGTTCTTTTGTCGCTTCAGTTTTGTAAAGTAAATTTTTGCGACAAAAGCCTAATGGCATATTACGGACCACGAATTCAAAAGGTCGTGGATTCGAAACCGCCATTCGACTACTTTCGTGAACCACTCCTAACGCAAGCATTTTAAGCTTAACAGGAGTGATAAAATTGAATATTAGTAATGTTAATAGCATTGTTAGTATTTATAATTAAAAATTTAAAATTTTGAACAACCGACTTCAATATAAATTACAAAGAATAACTCAAAAACTATTGGTCAGACTTTGATAAAATTTATATGGTACTACATGTGAAGCACCAGCTTTCAAATAAAAAAATAATCATCGATATCGGTTTACCCAGTAAAAATTTATGAGGTAACACACTTAAAAAAACATACAGTCGGAATCGAGTACCGTCTCCTTTTTGAAGTCGATAGAAAAAAAGAAGGAAACTCTCAGTTTGCTTGTGACGGATTGATCATTAGTTGTGATGATTCTTGTGAGAATACTAGGTCATAATAATGAAATTATTGTTTTAATCGGTTCTTAATATATGTACAAAATTTTTGATTATTCCAAAGTCTGATAACAGGTTAATATATATATATATATATATATATATATATATATATATAATACAAAATTTATTAAATTACATCACACATACATAGATAAAGGTCGAAATAATATACAGCGTCAAATAAATAAGAATATTGCAGTTGAGCCATTCATTAAAGAAAAACTTACTTAGCAACTTGTTTCCTTGATAGAAATCAAAGAATAATTTTATCTTAATTAAATTACGAACACTAAGCAACCTCCTTTTGCTTTGATATCTGAAACCTTGTTTCGAATGAACATAATTTAAAGTTTTAATAAGCTTAATGAGAATAAGGATTTGTTTAGTGAGAATAAGGATTTGAATAAGAAGTTGAATGCAGTGGAGATGCGATCTCTTCGTAAAATGTGCGGCGTTACCATGGCCGACCGAAAGCGAAACGAAGAGATTCGCAATATGGCAGGTTTGAAAGATGACCTTATCACAAAAATTGATAAGGGCGTGCTTCGGTGGTTTGGGCACGTTGAGCAAATGAGTGAAGACCGAATGTTGAAGAAAATATATAGCGCGAAAGTTAATATTAAAAGGTGTCGAGGTAGACCGAGACTAACTTTCGAAGACCATGTGAGCAAATTGCTCGAAGAGAGTAGGGTCAAGAGTACTCGGATACCTAGACGTGCATGTATGAAGAAGATAATGAATCTGAAAGAAGCGTAAGAGGTATGTAAGGATCGTGACACTTGGCGATCTGTTCTCTCTGGCTACCCCGTCAGGGATTGTGCGTGAAGATAAGTAAGTAAGAATAAGGATTTATTATTTAATTAAAGCGATACATCTACGTTATTGTTGAATGTTAATTTAATACGTTATTGTTAAATGACCGTTACCTTGTAGTGGTTGTATGATGTAAGAATATCCACTACCCCATATGTACAGGATAGAATAGAATAGAATAGAATAATTTTTTATTCAATATTGATTATTACATAATCAATATTGAACATTGACAGGTGTTTGACGTCCCGATGTCATAGTTAACCACGGCTACCTCCAGATTAAAAATTATTAATTTTTTGTTCCGATCTACACAGTATGAACTTCATCATCATTACAGCCTTTCATAAGTCCACTGCTGAACATAGGCCTCCCCCAAGGAATTCCACAAAGCACGGTCCTGAGCCACGTACATCTATCGACTTCCTGCATGTCTTACCAGGTCGTCACTCCATCTAGTGGGGGGTCGCCCTACACTTCACCTACCGGTACGAGGCTGCCACTCAAGAACCTTTCTTCCCCATCGGTTGTCGGTTCTTCAAGCTATATGGCCGGCCCACTGCCACTTCAGCTTACTAATCCGTTGGGCTGTGTCGGTCACTCTGGTTCTACTGCGGATATCCTCATTTCTAACCTTATCACGCAGAGAAACTCCGAGCATAGCCATCTCCATAGCTCGCTGAGCGAGCTTGAGCTTCCTCATACGGCCAGCAGTGAAGGACCACGTCTCAGATCCGTAAGTCATCACTGGCAACACGCACTGGTGTACAATTTCGTTTTAAGGTTTTGAGGAATGCCTGACGAGAAGATGTGTCGTAATTTCCCGAACGCTGCCCAGCCGAGTTGAATCCGTCGATTGACCTCTCGGTCGAAGTTGGAGTTACCTAGTCGGACTATTTGTCCCAGGTAAACATACTCGTCATCAACTTCGAGCTTAGTGCTCCTAACAACTACCGGCATAGGTGTGACATGGACATTGAACATGATCTTTGTTTTGTCCATGGTCATCTTAAGAGCTATCAGTTGGGAGACACTATTGAGGTAATTGAGCATGGTGCTTAGATCCTCCAGCGATTCTGCCATAAGGACTATATCGTCGGCAAATCGAAGGTGAGTGATGTACTCACCATTGATGTTAATACCGTATCCTTTCCAGTCCAGAAGCTTGAAAACGTCTTCCAATGCAGCGGTGAAGAGTATCGGGGATATAACGTCACCCTGTCTTACACCTCTCTGCAATTGGATAGGTTTCGTACTCTGGTTCTGTACTCGGATAGCCATCGTAGCCCTACTATACAAGCACTTCAGCACTTCGATATACCGACAGTCAACTTGGCACCGCTGAAGGGACTGCAGCACCGCCCAAATTTCGACGGAATCAAAGGCTTTCTCATAGTCCACATACGCCAGGTATAGTGGCAAATTGTACTCCTCGGACTTTTGTACAACTTGCCGAAGGGTATATATGTGGTCTATGGTGCTAAAGCTCTTTCGAAAACCGGCTTGTTCGGGAGGCTGGAAGTCGTCAAGTCTGCGCATATGAACTTATAGTATCTTGAATTCTTGCAGTCGTATGCTTGGGTTGGGATTTAATTTTAATAATTATAGTATTCCAAGCTGATGGTAGCACCCAGACATATTTTCTATTGAAATTAGGATGTTTTTGATTTCAATAGCCTCGCGAATCATCCTTGGAAGGAATCAGTGTTCTTTAGCGAATATTTGTGGTCTATCAAATCTAATGTAGTGACGTGGGCCATCCTGTACGTGTTCACAGACTGCAGACTTCCCGGAACGTCGATCCTTCACATCAGCAGTGTTCTTTAACGGGGGTTTTATTGATCCTTTAGTTTCTCCTATATATCATTATTATATATACATCATTACCTGTGATAATGCTAGTGAAAGTTATAGGATATTTTTTTTGGAAGTGGAGGCAAGCGAACATATGGCTCACGTGCTGGTAAATGATCACCGTCGCCAAAGAACATCTACAAAACCAAAGGAATTGTAAGTGCATTGCCGATCTCTTAGACTTTAAAATTATTGAATACACGTAGTTTATATGTCCCAAGGTGGGTGAAATCTGAATTTTATAATTCCATGTTATAGAATTTTTTCATTTATGTATAAAATACATCATACTAATTTTTATTACGGGATGAACGGTATGGTATTTCCCGACGTCGCCGACATCATACGGAAAATACTGAAATCCGCGTGCCTGAACAAGGTGAAGGAAAATATTGTGAGTAAACCAACGATTAAAATAACTATATTGATTTTTTTTAATTAAATGTATTTTATTTGTTAACACTTTTTGTAAAGGTGCATTCAGATGCACCGTTACAAACTTTTTGCTGCAAACAAGGCATTCTAAGTTCTCGGGGGTAACAACGCATCTGCATTTTGATTCTTAATCGTGGATAGATCTACATGTCTATGGACAACAGCATCCAATAACCATGAGGTGGATTTTGTGCTCGTTTGTTACAAATCTTATTTCTATATTCATCATAAAACAATCTAATTAGCAATTGAAATATGCTACCTGAGTTCGGTCGCGCTAGCATCACAATAATTATTAATTCCAATTTCAAGTGCTTATTTACAACGTGGAAAACATCTTGAGGAAAGCTGCATTTTAGTGGTTAATTGACATAAGAATATAATGTATGTGTCTATGAAATACAGCCATTCAACTACGAACAGATCGGCATAACAATCCACCGCTGGAGTTAGGTCAAGACTCGTAGTAAGTACACACACGTAAACACACACACACGCACACGAGCGCGCGTACGCACACACACGCACGCACACACGCACGCAAACACACACGCACACATGCGCACGCGCGCACACACACACACACACACACACACACACACACACACACACACACACATTCACAGAGAGAGAGACGTGATGTTGTATTTACTTTCGTATAAAAAACATGATGATGTTACTAAAGTTGTTTTTATGTGGTTAACGAATGAATTCGAATCACTAACCTGACTCCCGAACTAGCTATCGGGTATTAGTCAGAGTAATTGACGGATATAATCACTAAATCATCGGCATGTTATACTTCCATGAAATCTAGCTGATATCTTAGCCACAATGGGTAATCAGCTTAACGACATGCTTAAGTTACAAGACTAAACGGAAATTAGTAATTTTGTAATAAGTGATGATGATTTATTTGTACTTTTTATTGTTTTTTTTTTCTTTTTTTTTAATAGAAGAGGTGGCAAACGAGCAAGCGGCTCACCTGATGCTACGTGACCACCGCCGCTAATGAACAACCGCAATACCAGGGGAATTGCAGATGAGTTGCCGGCCTTTTAGAAATGTGTAAGCTCTTTGTGTAATTGTCGTGAAGATCTAGAAAGACAGTCATCTAGATAAAAATATTCAAAAAACACATAGTCTGCCAATGGTAAGATACATTTATTCTCGATTAAGATTTCAAATGCAGGTGCGTTGTCACCTCTGAGGACTAAGTTGGAATGTCTCGTTTCCAGTACAAAGTGTCTCTGGTTCTCTACACTCACCATACAAAACATTAAACAATTAGCTGATATTTTACGCTGGTATTCTTTGCGAGCGTGGTCCTACCCCTGTCGAGCGGACCCATTCGTGCTACAACTATAATAAGTAAGATAAACGCATGCGTTCATAAGTACTCTCTTAAATTAATAATGTAACTTTAGTAATAATAAAGTAAGTACTCTCTTTATTTTTGTGCTCAACAAAGCTGATATTAACTGTTAATTAAAATAAGCTTTTGAATTGTACCAAACACATTACTCAGTAATCCCTTAAGTAGTCGAGATCACTCATAGATACGATGTTATTACTATTAGCACGTTTTAGAAAAGACAAAACTAGAATTTTAACTATTTTCGAAAAGTAATCAATATTTTTTTAATTCACAAACTAAAAGGATGATGGTTTCCTTCTGACTGATTTTGAACACGATGACAATTTCCGAATTTCTTTTTAAACTATCACCTGCGCTAGAGGTTTTATAGTGCTATGAAAGAATATGCTAATACAGGGACCTAATCTTTTTTAATTAGGCATTAGTACTGGATATTTGATCTCCTTTTTTGCTAGTCGAGGAAATCAATCCTTGTTACCATTTTATGTATTTACTACTTTAAGGATAGTAATACAGACTTTAAGGCATTTTAACTTAGACCTCAAGAGTAACAAAGCATCTGTGGATTTCTGTGTTTATAATTTGTTATAACCGTAGCCGTATAGACTGCAATAGCCACTCACCATGTGCCACAGTTTTAGGCACTTAGTTTTACATGGCTATTAAAATGTAACGTAACACATAAAATAATACCACATTAATCCTATCATACCTAATACTAGTTACTACAAAACATTGGGAAACAAGATTAATCATTTTAGGGTTCCGTACCTCAAAAGCAAAAAACGGAACCCATAGGATAACTTTGTTGTCCGTCTGTCTGTCTGTCTGTCAAGACCCTTTTTCTCAGGAACGCGTGGAGGTATCATGCTGAAATTCGTATCAAATACTCAAGTCTACTGTCCCTTAGAGCTGTGAAAAAATCAACCTTCTAAGCCAACGCAATCAAAAGATACAGCCGTTTATGCCACAAAATTTCGACATTCGCAAGGGAATCAAAACCTACAGGGTATTTCCCGTGAACTCAGAATCTTAAACTTTGGTATGAAGCAACGTACTATAGCACAGATAAAGGAAAAATTGCGAAAAACATAAATTTTTAGTTATATGATATATTACCTAAGTTCTAGGGTGGGTTCCACTCTAGCAATTTCTGCCACGAAATAGCACTGCTTATATTGTTGTTCCAGTTTAAAGATTATATAGTCCTGTATTATACCTCCAATTTTATTACAAGGCGATGTAAACTTGTGAGAGCAAATAAAGTAAACATTATTATTATTAAAAAAAAAGTCAGCCGCAATTGTCCATGGACTTACAGTAGCCTCTTACTAACCATGGACCGTCAATTGTTAGTGACTTCAGTTTTATTTAAAAAAAAAAACTTAATGGACTGTCTATTTTTAGTTAGGTCTTTAGGTACATAAGATGCAGTATTAAACAAAACCGAACTGAAAATCAGTAATCTTTGTTTTATATAATAAGTTCGCTCCGGGTGAAATTATAAAACACTACTTGACACATGAACTACTAGACTACGCAATCTTAATATAAATATGATTAGCATCCGTGCAATTTTGGCCACGCTATAATGAATTATAGTCGATGTACGAATGGATCGTCTCGACCGGGGAAGGACCACGCTTTCACACAATAGAAGTTAGAAATAGCAGCTTAATGCTGCTGTGTTTCGTACGGTAACCGCTCGTATGAATTACAGTGTAAAAGAGCTCATGTCGCTGTGTTTCGTAAGGTGAGTGACAAGAAACGCATACCCTTTTTGCTGATAAGGATGTATTTCATCTTATTCCCAGAGATGGCAACACATTTCTGCAATTTGAGTTTAATAAGGTGTTACGCAGCCCTAATCCAGGCAATCTGCTGCGTTGCATCGGCTTACGACGATCACGAGGCGCCGTGTCAGCATAACGTGTCTACTGTCTTATATTACCTGGATCTAATATTTTACCGTGTGAATCCATTCTACATTCAAACATCGAATTAGAGTCACCTCACTTAGTTATAAGAATTAATTGTAATAATTACTTTAAATTAAATATATATTAAATAAAGATTGCTTTTTTTTGCAACCTCTGGCTGGAGCCCACATAATTGGCGCAGTCGGTAGGATCTTCTAAAGTAGAGTCAGTGAATCAAGAGTGACCAAGAAGATACAGAACCTACGGGAGCACCAGTCCAGAGGCGAATCCAGGCATTGATTCCGCAAGAAGAAGTAATGCTGTAAGTGCTTGAATCTTTCAATCCTTACCCTTCCTAGTTCCGTAATTAATTTTTTACTCTATCCTAATTTTATATACACCTTTTTTTTCTATTGTATTTTATTGCATTTTAACTGTGTTAGTATAAAGCTTCCAAAATTTTCCATCCAAGGGGAACACGGAACGTTAGGTTAGATAGTAGTAGGACTTCTAAGCTTAGTATTATAGACGAGAACAGAGGTTTAGAAACCGATAGTATGGCCCAATCAAATGAAATAGACCTAATTTATAAGTCACTTAGAGTTTTGCCCGAATTTGACGGTAACCCGTACATCCTTACGCGCTTTATTAACCTGTGCGATCAACTTGTGTTAGCCCACGTAAGAAATGAGCCCGGATACGAACTAGCCAATCTTTCTCTTATTAACGGGATTTTAAATAAAATAACTGGGCCCGCGGCTAGGCTAATAAATTCGAATGGAATACCCGAAACCTGGGCCGGCATTAAAAACGCTCTTATAAATAACTTCGCCGACCATCGCGACGAAACCGCATTATACAGTGATTTATCATTACAAACCCAAGGGTCTAGTACCCCGCAAGAATTTTACGAGCGAGTTCAAAGTTTATAATGACCTATGTCACTTTACATGAAACGATTAGTACGACAATTGAAGCTAAGCGCGCACTCTATAAAAAACTGACCTTGCAAGCTTATTTACGCGGATTAAAAGACCCCCTAGGGTCTAGAATAAGATGTATGCGTCCCGAAAGTATTTTTTTTTTTTTTTATAGAATAAGGGTGACACACGAGCACACAGTCCACCTGATGGTAAGTGGTTGCTGCGGCCCATAGACATCTACATCTATCCTCTATTACATATCAAAATGTAGATGCGTTGTCACCCGTGAGGACTAAGATGGAATGCCTCATTTCCAGTAAAAAGGGCCTCCGGCCACCTGCACTTACCAAGCGAAACGCAGAAGTAAACCTCTACTTCACGCTGGTTTTCTGTGAGGTCGTGGTACCACCCCGGTTCGAGCCGGCCCATCCGTGCGACAGCAAAAGCTGCCGCGTGGCTCTACCACTGTTAAATTGTATATTAACAATTTAACAGTGGTAGGTTCGTTGTTGGAGAAAGCACTTGAATTCGTACAGGAGGAATTAAACACCCTTTACCTCCAACAACGAAATGAAGGCAGCCAGAACAAGAAGGAATGGACTCAACCTTCACATAGCCTACCATTAAATAATTTCCTTCCAAAACCTACCACGTTTAACATGCCGTCACTACCTAGACCACAGGGTAATAATATACTGAACTCATTTAGACAGCCACCTATGCAACCGCATGCTGCACAGGGTTGGAGGCCCAATCTACCACCCCAGATGCATGTACCACGCGGTCCCACTCGTACGCAACAGATGATGCGTGCTCCTCCACCAAATTATAACCCCCAGAGTAATGTGTTTAAGCTTCCTAACAGACCTCAGCAACCACAGGGCTTCAATTTAAATAATAATTCGCGCCCTTCTCCTATGAGCGGTGTCACTCCCTTTGTTCCGAAACCCTTACCACCGACTGGACATGACTGGAGACGATTTGGCAACCCACCGCCGAGCAATTACTTTAAAACACGGGAGGTAAACTTTAACGAGACGGATTTTGACTACGACTATAGCACCGACGCGTACTATGAATACGACTATCCTGACTATAACTATAATCAAGAGTACTGTACTTACGAACAATATCCTAACTATGGATACGAGCCACCGTATAACCACGCGGAAGCTCCTATCGTAGAGGAAGTAGAGACTAATTTCACCCCGACTAATGATGAGGATTTTCGGAAGTGTCCCAAACCAGAAAAACAAAAATAGAAATAAATTTCCACATACAAAGGCAACTCGGTTACATTCAGACAAGTAATCCCCCACTGAAATTCTTAATAGACACCGGCGCAAACCAATCGTTTATTAGTCCCGAAGCTGTAAGAAAATATTTTAGCCATATTCCACTGAATTATGACCCATTCGAAGTCACCAATGTTCACGCGACAAGTAAAAATGATTATTCTATAACTCTCCCTTGCCCTTTAGAATTTAATGAACGAGATAATATAACCTTGTTCGTTTATAGATTTCATAATTACTTCGACGGACTGATAGGGTTTGATTTACTAGACATATGGGGTTCTAATATCGATCTTAGAAATAAATTACTTATTACTCGTAACGCAAAAATTCCCATCGAAATGTATGACTCACGTAACGCAAATTTATATGAAGAAATTATACCCGCGCAGTCATCAAAATTAGTTAGGTTGCCTATAAACTCAAAGGACGGTGACGTAGTAGTTGAAAATCAAATAATTTGCAACTGCATAATCTCTGATTGTATAACGAAAGTAATTAATAATCGTGGTTGGGTCGAAATTACCAATAATAGCTCAAATGATGTAATTTTTTCAATGGACCGTCCGGTAGAAGCCGAAATATATAATGTCGAGTGCCAGTTTACTGAAACGTTATCGGATCGCGCTAAAAATGTTCTATCCCGTCTTCGCACCGATCATCTTAATCCTGAAGAGCTAGCAAACCTACAACGGTTATGTGCCTCGTATGCCGACGTGTTTTACCTTGATGGTGAACCTTTAACATTCACCAACAAGATCAAACATAGAATTAAAACACATGATGAAATCCCCGTACATACTAAGAGCTACAGATACCCGTATGTCCACCGACAGGAAGTCCGAGACCAGATCAATAAGATGCTCGAGCAAAATATAATTAGACCATCGGATTCTGCTTGGAGCTCTCCTATTCGGATTGTACCCAAAAAGGCGGACGCTTCCGGCAAAATAAAATGGCGTCTTGTTGTGGACTTCAGGAAGGTGAACGAAAAGACAGTCGATGACAAATATCCTATTCCTAATATAACCGATGTTCTAGACAAACTGGGCAAATGTCAGTACTTCACCACGCTCGATTTAGCCAGTGGATTCTATCAGGTAGAAATGGATCCCGCGGATATTCACAAAACTGCTTTTAATGTTGAGAATGGGCATTACGAATTTCTTAGGATGCCAATGGGCCTGAAAAATAGTCCATCGACCTTCCAAAGGGTGATGGACAACGTATTAAAGAACTTACAGAACGAAATTTGTTTAGTGTATCTAGATGACATAATTGTCTTCAGCACATCCTTACAAGAACATATGACAAATCTGGAAAAAGTATTCAAAAGGCTACGGGAATCCAACTTCAAAATTCAGATGGATAAATCAGAGTTTTTGAAGCTGGAAACCGAGTTTCTAGGTCATGTTATTTGTAAAAACGGGGTTAAACCCAACCCAGACAAAATTAAAGCCATCGAAAAGTACCCACTGCCAAAAACTACAACCGAAATTAAGCGTTTTCTAGGACTTCTAGGATATTATAGAAAATTTATACCAGACTTCGCACGTCTCACAAAACCACTCACTCAATGTCTTAAAAAGGGATCAAAGATAACATTAGATCAAAATTATATTAACTGCTTTGAACACTGTAAAACTCTCTTAACAAATGACCCAATCTTACAGTATCCAGACTTCAGTAGAGATTTTATTTTGACAACCGATGCCTCAAACGTGGCGATTGGTGCAGTTTTATCACAGGGAACAGTCGGTTCAGATAAACCCATTGCATATGCTTCTCGTACACTTAACTCCAGCGAAAGTAACTATAGCACGATAGAAAAGGAACTTTTAGCTATCGTATGGGCGACTAAGTATTTCCGTCCCTATTTATTCGGCCGTAAGTTCAAAATTATTACAGACCATAAACCCTTACAATGGATTATGAGCTTAAAAGAACCCAATTCGCGTCTAACCAGATGGCGCCTTAAGTTAAGTGAATATGACTTTAGTGTCGTATATAAGCAAGGCAAGTGCAACACGAATGCCGATGCACTATCGCGCATCGAACTCCACAATGACGAGCTAAGACCCATAATAGATGAATTGCTTTCCATTTTACCTAACCCTTCCGAAGGGGTACACACTTTAGATGACTCTAGGATTATAACGGCTACCGTAGCCGCAGACGATTCCAGAACCATCACCGTTCATACAGATAAAGAAAACCCCATCCTGGAAGTTCCCATTTCTGACGAACCGCTAAATAAGTTTACTAAACAGATAATCTTAAATATAGTAGGCGACATAAAAGCTAGACCAGTCATCACTAAACCATTCGAAACACACACACGCATTACGATACAAATAGCTCAATCAAACATAGAAGAGGATGTCATTAATGCTATAAAAGAATACGTCCATCCGAAAATTAGGACAGGATTACTCATTAATCCAAACTCTGCAATGTACACTGTCATACCAATCATACAAAAGTCTTTTAAAAGTTCATCTCTTAACCTTTTTCTAACAAAAACTGAATTGGAAAATGTTAGGGAGTATTTAAGACAGCAAGAAA
Organism: Parnassius mnemosyne; assembly: GCA_963668995.1. Taxonomy (NCBI): domain Eukaryota; kingdom Metazoa; phylum Arthropoda; class Insecta; order Lepidoptera; family Papilionidae; genus Parnassius; species Parnassius mnemosyne. The sequence goes on from CAVLGL010000091.1 coordinate 15,853,435, forward strand.
TCATTCATAAATATCACGATGGAAAGACGAACCATCGAGGCATTAACGAGTGTTTCTCGGCTTTGTCCCGCAAATATTACTGGCCGAAAATGAGAGAGCATATCACTAAATTTATTAATGACTGTACAGTATGCGGACAAGCTAAATACGACCGCAATCCAGTTAAACAGAAATTTAAAATTGTACCACCAGCTTCTAAGCCTTTTGAACTAGTTCACGTAGATCTATTAACAATTCAAGGGGAAAAGTATTTGACAATAGTCGATAGTTTTTCTAAATATGCTCAGGCGTATTATTTGCGAGACGGCACTGCTGTCAGTGTAGTACAAGCTTTACTAATTTTCTGCACACATCATGGAATTCCAATTACCATAGTTTCCGATAACGGCCCTGAGTTTACCAACCAACTTATTGCAGAATTCGTTAGACTTCATAAAATTCAGCACCATAGAGTAGCCCCACATGCACCCAACGAAAATGGTATCGTTGAACGATTTCACGCCACCATATTAGAACATCTCCGTATTTTAAAGATAAATCAAAAGAATGAATCCGTTATTAACCTTATGCCCTATGCCCTATTAGCTTACAATCATAGTATACATAGCTTCACAAAATGCAAACCAATAGAAGTAATTACAGGACATTTTGACCCTCGCGATCGTTTTGACATAGATCTGTCCGCCCACTTACTTCAACAGTACGTCGTAAACCACAAAGACAGAATGACTGAGACCTATAAAACTATTCACGATCTATGTAACGACATGCGTAAAGACTTGACTAATACTCGCAATAAAAACCGAGAACAGGAAGCTGAATATTCCCCGGAACAACAAATCTTTATAAAAAATCCATTCGCATCCCGTCAGAAATTAGCTCCTCGATACACACACGACACAGTAATGGCAAACCTCCCAATTCACATTTATACAAAGAAAAAACGAGGCCCCGTAGCAAAAACTCGATTGAAGAGAATACCTAAAACGAACCAATTGTTACAGGACTCTCCTGGTACTTCATCTCCTTCTGGGACCAGCTCTAATGCAGGAGATAAGACTTGAAAGTCTTAGCGATGGACCTGGTATATTACCCTTCAAATTAGGCCCCGCTCGAATCCTATCCCACTACCATGCATTTCTGCAATATGTAAATCTCCAGGAATTAGGAGATAAAGTAAATTCAGTTAAAACACAGTTAATCAGTATTAGCCCTAACCTTAACAACATAACCAATTCGTTATTTCAGCCTCATATTGATTATCTTAAAAATAAGCTTGAAAGTGTCACCATACAGTTGAGTAGCTTTAAAACGAACCGTGAGAAAAGAGGACTTGTAGATGGTCTCGGTTCCATCATAAAAAGTATAACTGGTAACCTTGATTATACAGATGCAGATCATTTTAATCGTGCTATAAAATCCATCCACGAAGACGAAAATAAAATCGTTACGGAATTTAATAATCATGTAAGCCTAACTAAAGATTTATCAAATCAATACTCCAGAATAATAGATAGCATTGTAGATAATCAAAATAAATTAGAAATACTAATAGGTAAAATAAATCAATCCGAGGCTACCAGAGACTATGACCTAATTAAATATGCCCATTTTGGACAAGTACTAATGATCCTTAGTGATAACGTTGATTCCATTTCACAGGAATTAATTAAGTTACAGAACAACTTAGCATTTATAAGAGCTAACACTATGCACCACTCTATAGTTAATTTAAAATCTATCCGAATAATGATTAACAGAGCAACCGAACTTTATGGAAGTAAAAAGGTAGGAGATTTAGATATTAGGGAATATTATGATATTATTAGATTAGGTTCATATTATGTAGGAAATGAAATAGTAATAGTATTTAAGTTCCCAATTCTATTACCCCATATATATGATATGTATAAGTTATCTATTGTTCCTAACAAGAGACACGAAATCCTCACACCACCCTTTCCATTCCTAGCCATTTATCAGAAAGATTTTCAGTACATAGAGGCAGAATGCCCGAAGACCAGTAAATGGTACATCTGTAAAGAAAAGCGGAGCCTGAGAGGTCAAACATCCCCTGATTGCATCCATCACCTCATCACTAAACAACAGACGAATGCAGTATGTAACCCGTATACAGTCACCCTAGATAAACCAGCTTACGAAGAACTGGACGACAAGCATTACACCATCACTTTCCCCACACCAACGAAAGTACATCTATCCTGTGGACAAGATCTCTACAAAATACTTCAAGGTAGTTATCTCGTTATTGTCCCTCTGAAATGCTACACAGAAACGCCACTATTCTCGATCTCAAATACTAAAGATCGATTGAAGGGACAAGCCTTAAAGATAATGGACATACCTGAGGAACACACCAGCATCCCATCTTCTGCATCGGCATATAAACTAAATTCAATAAACCTCCAACATCTTCATGCAACGAACACTAAAATATCCCAGCAATCGCCATTGAATTTAAGAAGAAACGATGACTACAGTCTATATCATACTACAATACCATTTTACGCATTAATAATAAGTGCAGGTGCACTGATTCTATGCATACTCTATAGAAGATACAAGCCGAAGCCAACTGGAGGTACGCAAAGGAACTCAGAAGAGGACCATCCTAAATCATTAAGGGTATACGCTGTTCCAGACACTGAGAAGATTGATCCCGATCAACTCCCAGCTCAATTCACGACCAAGGTCTTCCATAGTCGCTGTTCTTCGGGGGGAGGTGTTACGCAGCCCTAATCCAGGCAATCTGCTGCGTTGCATCGGCTTACGACGATCACGAGGCGCCGTGTCAGCATAACGTGTCTACTGTCTTATATTACCTGGATCTAATATTTTACCGTGTGAATCCATTCTACATTCAAACATCGAATTAGAGTCACCTCACTTAGTTATAAGAATTAATTGTAATAATTACTTTAAATTAAATATATATTAAATAAAGATTGCTTTTTTTTGCAACCTCTGGCTGGAGCCCACATAATTAAGGGATCGACGTAGATGTCTATGTGGCACAACATCCATTTTACCATCAGGTAGACTGTGTACGCGTTAGTC